>OY757027.1:71837493-72394993 GCA_963580285.1 Lucinisca nassula | reverse complement strand
TTTCGGCTGCATACTTATACTGATTTGTTATTTGTTAAAATAACTGGAACTTGGTTTATGTTCAAAAACTCTCTTAGCAAATAGTGCAGGCCCTGCACAGTTGCAGTGTTTGCCAAGCGGTATTATTGGCAGAAATGGACGTTATTCGTCCAGACCTGCTGTGCTTGACTTTTTAACTTGGGATTTTATGTTCAAATTACACGGATAACTGCAAATATTTACGTGTTGCTGGGGTTGTATTCAAAGCTTCTTATGCGGAGTATGAACAGCGTTTACCGTTCAAACTTTTATATGATAAAATTCTAGTTTACGGGAGTATATACTGAGTTTACACCGAAAAGATGTCCCAAAATTCATCCCTGTGGTGTGTGTGTGGTGGGGGTGGGGGGATCTGCGGGGGGGGGGGGGGAAGGGGGGGGGGGCTAATTTTGTTTTTAATTCTATTTTTGACGAAAAATTCTCTTAGCAAATAGTGCAGGCCCTGCACAGTTGCAGTGTTTGCCAACTGTTATTATTTTCCATACTTTGCGAAAGAAGAATATATTGTGGGTACTCATTAGAACTGCCACTATGAGGCAGTTCGAGCCATTGAGGGTAACTGCCAGGAGGCATAAAGGGATTAATTTTGGGACATCTTTTCGGTGTTCTATAATAAAATGTATGTTGTGTGCACTCATTAGAATCGCCTCATTGAGGCGATTCTAATGAGTACACACAGAATTCATTTTCAAGTTTAAAGTCGAAAATCTCCTTACTTGTCCCACACTACTTCTTATGTGAAGGAATTCCCCTGGGACGACTCAAAAACGGATTCCACTCATCCATGGTAAACGAGCCATCCGTGTTCGAGCCAACAAGTTCCACTGTATTTGGATTAGAAATAATAATAAGAAAATAACAAACATTTCCCTCTGATAAATGTTAGTCCTAGAGATAAGATAGCCATTTCTACCGGAACTATTATGGGTCACGTGACTTCCAAATATGGCAATCACGTGGTCTGACCGGGAACCGTTTAAGACACTTATAAAAAAAAAAAAAAAAAAAAAAAAAAAAAAAATACAAGATATTAGCGCTAAGTGCATGCTTTGTTGGATAAAAACGACAGCTTGTGCAGCTACCTTTATTTCGGCTGCATACTTATACTGATTTGTTATTTGTTAAAATAACTGGAACTTGGTTTATGTTCAAAAACTCTCTTAGCAAATAGTGCAGGCCCTGCACAGTTGCAGTGTTTGCCAAGCGGTATTATTGGCAGAAATGGACGTTATTCGTCCAGACCTGCTGTGCTTGACTTTTTAACTTGGGATTTTATGTTCAAATTACACGGATAACTGCAAATATTTACGTGTTGCTGGGGTTGTATTCAAAGCTTCTTATGCGGAGTATGAACAGCGTTTACCGTTCAAACTTTTATATGATAAAATTCTAGTTTACGGGAGTATATACTGAGTTTACACCGAAAAGATGTCCCAAAATTCATCCCTGTGGTGTGTGTGTGGTGGGGGGGGGGGGGAGATCTGCGGGGGGGGGGGGGGGAAGGGGGGGGCTAATTTTGTTTTTAATTCTATTTTTGACGAAAAATTCTCTTAGCAAATAGTGCAGGCCCTGCACAGTTGCAGTGTTTGCCAACTGTTATTATTTTCCATACTTTGCAAAAGAAGAATATATTGTGGGTACTCATTAGAACTGCCACTATGAGGCAGTTCGAGCCATTGAGGGTAACTGCCAGGAGGCATAAAGGGATTAATTTTGGGACATCTTTTCGGTGTTCTATAATAAAATGTATGTTGTGTGCACTCATTAGAATCGCCTCATTGAGGCGATTCTAATGAGTACACACAGAATTCATTTTCAAGTTTAAAGTCGAAAATCTCCTTACTTGTCCCACACTACTTCTTATGTGAAGGAATTCCCCTGGGACGACTCAAAAACGGATTCCACTCATCCATGGTAAACGAGCCATCCGTGTTCGAGCCAACAAGTTCCACTGTATTTGGATTAGAAATAATAATAAGAAAATAACAAACATTTCCCTCTGATAAATGTTAGTCCTAGAGATAAGATAGCCATTTCTACCGGAACTATTATGGGTCACGTGACTTCCAAAAATGGCGGTCACGTGACTTCCAAATATGGCAATCACGTGGTCTGACCGGGAACCGTTTAAGACACTTATAAAAAAAAAAAAAAAAAAAAAAAAAAAAATACAAGATATTAGCGCTAAGTGCATGCTTTGTTGGATAAAAACGACAGCTTGTGCAGCTACCTTTATTTCGGCTGCATACTTATACTGATTTGTTATTTGTTAAAATAACTGGAACTTGGTTTATGTTCAAAAACTCTCTTAGCAAATAGTGCAGGCCCTGCACAGTTGCAGTGTTTGCCAAGCGGTATTATTGGCAGAAATGGACGTTATTCGTCCAGACCTGCTGTGCTTGACTTTTTAACTTGGGATTTTATGTTCAAATTACACGGATAACTGCAAATATTTACGTGTTGCTGGGGTTGTATTCAAAGCTTCTTATGCGGAGTATGAACAGCGTTTACCGTTCAAACTTTTATATGATAAAATTCTAGTTTACGGGAGTATATACTGAGTTTACACCGAAAAGATGTCCCAAAATTCATCCCTGTGGTGTGTGTGTGGTGGGGGTGGGGGGATCTGCGGGGGGGGGGGGGGGGAAGGGGGGGGGCTAATTTTGTTTTTAATTCTATTTTTGACGAAAAATTCTCTTAGCAAATAGTGCAGGCCCTGCACAGTTGCAGTGTTTGCCAACTGTTATTATTTTCCATACTTTGCAAAAGAAGAATATATTGTGGGTACTCATTAGAACTGCCACTATGAGGCAGTTCGAGCCATTGAGGGTAACTGCCAGGAGGCATAAAGGGATTAATTTTGGGACATCTTTTCGGTGTTCTATAATAAAATGTATGTTGTGTGCACTCATTAGAATCGCCTCATTGAGGCGATTCTAATGAGTACACACAGAATTCATTTTCAAGTTTAAAGTCGAAAATCTCCTTACTTGTCCCACACTACTTCTTATGTGAAGGAATTCCCCTGGGACGACTCAAAAACGGATTCCACTCATCCATGGTAAACGAGCCATCCGTGTTCGAGCCAACAAGTTCCACTGTATTTGGATTAGAAATAATAATAAGAAAATAACAAATATTTCCCTCTGATAAATGTTAGTCCTAGAGATAAGATAGCCATTTCTACCGGAACTATTATGGGTCACGTGACTTCCAAATATGGCAATCACGTGGTCTGACCGGGAACCGTTTAAGACACTTATAAAAAAAAAAAAAAAAAAAAAAAAAAAAAAAAATACAAGATATTAGCGCTAAGTGCATGCTTTGTTGGATAAAAACGACAGCTTGTGCAGCTACCTTTATTTCGGCTGCATACTTATACTGATTTGTTATTTGTTAAAATAACTGGAACTTGGTTTATGTTCAAAAACTCTCTTAGCAAATAGTGCAGGCCCTGCACAGTTGCAGTGTTTGCCAAGCGGTATTATTGGCAGAAATGGACGTTATTCGTCCAGACCTGCTGTGCTTGACTTTTTAACTTGGGATTTTATGTTCAAATTACACGGATAACTGCAAATATTTACGTGTTGCTGGGGTTGTATTCAAAGCTTCTTATGCGGAGTATGAACAGCGTTTACCGTTCAAACTTTTATATGATAAAATTCTAGTTTACGGGAGTATATACTGAGTTTACACCGAAAAGATGTCCCAAAATTCATCCCTGTGGTGTGTGTGTGGTGGGGGGGGGGGATCTGCGGGGGCGGGGGGAAGGGGGGGGGGGCTAATTTTGTTTTTAATTCTATTTTTGACGAAAAATTCTCTTAGCAAATAGTGCAGGCCCTGCACAGTTGCAGTGTTTGCCAACTGTTATTATTTTCCATACTTTGCAAAAGAAGAATATATCGTGGGTACTCATTAGAACTGCCACTATGAGGCAGTTCGAGCCATTGAGGGTAACTGCCAGGAGGCATAAAGGGATTAATTTTGGGACATCTTTTCGGTGTTCTATAATAAAATGTATGTTGTGTACACACAGCATTCATTTTCAAGTTTAAAGTCGAAAATCTCCTTACTTGTCCCACACTACTTCTTATGTGAAGGAATTCCCCTGGGACTCAAAAACGGATTCCACTCATCCATGGTAAACTAGCCATCCGTGTTCGAGCCAACAAGTTCCACTGTATTTGGATTAGAAATAATAATAAGAAAATAACAAACATTTCCCTCTGATAAATGTTAGTCCTAGAGATAAGATAGCCATTTCTACCGGAACTATTATGGGTCACGTAGACTTCCAAAAATGGCGGTCACGTGACTTCCAAATATGGCAATCACGTGGTCTGACCGGGAACCGTTTAAGACACTTATAAAAAAAAAAAATACAAGATATTAGCGCTAAGTGCATGCTTTGTTGGATAAAAACGACAGCTTGTGCAGCTACCTTTATTTCGGCTGCATACTTATACTGATTTGTTATTTGTTAAAATAACTGGAACTTGGTTTATGTTCAAAAATTATCTTAGCAAATAGTGCAGGCCCTGCACAGTTGCAGTGTTTGCCAAGCGGTATTATTGGCAGAAATGAACATTATTCGTCCAGACCTGCTGTGCTTGACTTTTTAACTTGGGATTTTATGTTCAAATTACACGGATAACTGCAAATATTTACGGGTTGCTGGGGTTGTATTCAAAGCTTCTTATGCGGAGTATGAACAGCGTTTACCGTTCAAACTTTTATATGATAAAATTCTAGTTTACGGAAGTATATACTGAGTTTACACCGAAAAGATGTCCCAAAATTCATCCCTGTGGTGTGTGTGTGGTGGGTGGGGGGGGGGGGTAGATCTGCGGGGGGGGGCTAATTTTGTTTTTTATTCTATTTTTGACGAAAAATTCTCTTAGCAAATAGTGCAGGCCCTGCACAGTTGCAGTGTTTGCCAACTGTTATTATATTCCATACTTTGCAAAAGAAGAATATATTGTGGGTACTCATTAGAACTGCCACTATGAGGCAGTTCGAGCCATTGAGGGTAACTGCCAGGAGGCATAAAGGGATTAATTTTGGGACATCTTTTCAGTGTTCTATAATAAAATGTATGTTGTGTGCACTCATTAGAATCGCCTCATTGAGGCGATTCTAATGAGTACACACAGCATTCATTTTCAAGTTTAAAGTCGAAAATCTCCTTACTTGTCCCACACTACTTCTTATGTGAAGGAATTCCCCTGGGACTCAAAAACGGATTCCACTCATCCATGGTAAACGAGCCATCCGTGTTCGAGCCAACAAGTTCCACTGTATTTGGATTAGAAATAATAATAAGAAAATAACAAACATTTCCCTCTGATAAATGTTAATCCTAGAGATAAGATAGCCATTTCTACCGGAACTATTATGGGTCTCGTGACTTCCAAAAATGGCGGTCACGTGACTTCCAAATATGGCAATCACGTGGTCTGACCGGGAACCGTTTAAGACACTTATAAAAAAAAAAAAATTCAAGATATTAGCGCTAAGTGCATGCTTTGTTGGATAAAAACGACATCTTGTGCAGCTACCTTTATTTCGGCTGCATACTTATACTGATTTGTTATTTGTTAAAATAACTGGAACTTGGTTTATGTTCAAAAATTCTCTTAGCAAATAGTGCAGGCCCTGCACAGTTGCAGTGTTTGCCAAGCGGTATTATTGGCAGAAATGGACGTTATTCGTCCAGACCTGCTGTGCTTGACTTTTTAACTTGGGATTTTATGTTCAAATTACACGGATAACTGCAAATATTTACGGGTTGCTGGGGTTGTATTCAAAGCTTCTTATGCGGAGTATGAACAGCGTTTACAGTTCAAACTTTTATATGATAAAATTCTAGTTTACGGAAGTATATACTGAGTTTACACCGAAAAGATGTCCCAAAATTCATCCCTGTGGTGTGTGTGTGGTGGGTGGGGGGGGGATCTGCGGGGGTGGGGGGGCTAATTTTGTTTTTTATTCTATTTTTGACGAAAAATTCTCTTAGCAAATAGTGCAGTCCCTGCACAGTTGCAATGTTTGCCAACTGTTATTATATTCCATACTTTGCAAAAGAAGAATATATTGTGGGTACTCATTAGAACTGCCACTATGAGGCAGTTCGAGCCATTGAGGGTAACTGCCAGGAGGCATAAAGGGATTAATTTTGGGACATCTTTTCGGTGTTCTATAATAAAATGTATGTTGTGTGCACTCATTAGAATCGCCTCATTGAGGCGATTCTAATGAGTACACACAGCATTCATTTTCAAGTTTAAAGTCGAAAATCTCCTTACTTGTCCCACTAGAGATAAGATAGCCATTTCTACCGGAACTATTATGGGTCTCGTGACTTCCAAAAATGGCGGTCACGTGACTTCCAAATATGGCAATCACGTGGTCTGACCGGGAACCGTTTAAGACACTTATAAAAAAAAAAAAAAAAAAAAAATACAAGATATTAGCGCTAAGTGCATGCTTTGTTGGATAAAAACGACAGCTTGTGCAGCTACATTTATTTCGGCTGCATACTTATACTGATTTGTTATTTGTTAAAATAACTGGAACTTGGTTTATGTTCAAAAATTCTCTTAGCAAATAGTGCAGGCCCTGCACAGTTGCAGTGTTTGCCAAGCGGTATTATTGGCAGAAATGGACGTTATTCGTCCAGACCTGCTGTGCTTGACTTTTTAACTTGGGATTTTATGTTCAAATTACACGGATAACTGCAAATATTTACGGGTTGCTGGGGTTGTATTCAAAGCTTCTTATGCGGAGTATGAACAGCGTTTACCGTTCAAACTTTTATATGATAAAATTCTAGTTTACGGAAGTATATACTGAGTTTACACCGAAAAGATGTCCCAAAATTCATCCCTGTGGTGTGTGTGTGGTGGGTGGGGGGGGGGCTAATTTTGTTTTTTATTCTATTTTTGACGAAAAATTCTCTTAGCAAATAGTGCAGGCCCTGCACAGTTGCAGTGTTTGCCAACTGTTATTATATTCCATACTTTGCAAAAGAAGAATATATTGTGGGTACTCATTAGAACTGCCACTACGAGGCAGTTCGAGCCATTGAGGGTAACTGCCAGGAGGCATAAAGGGATTAATTTTGGGACATCTTTTCGGTGTTCTATAATAAAATGTATGTTGTGTGCACTCATTAGAATCGCCTCATTGAGGCGATTCTAATGAGTACACACAGCATTCATTTTCAAGTTTAAAGTCGAAAATCTCCTTACTTGTCCCACTAGAGATAAGATAGCCATTTCTACCGGAACTATTATGGGTCTCGTGACTTCCAAAAATGGCGGTCACGTGACTTCCAAATATGGCAATCACGTGGTCTGACCGGGAACCGTTTAAGACACTTATAAAAAAAAAAAAAAAAAAAAAAAATACAAGATATTAGCGCTAAGTGCATGCTTTGTTGGATAAAAACGACAGCTTGTGCAGCTACCTTTATTTCGGCTGCATACTTATACTGATTTGTTATTTGTTAAAATAACTGGAACTTGGTTTATGTTTAAAAATTCTCTTAGCAAATAGTGCAGGCCCTGCACAGTTGCAGTGTTTGCCAAGCGGTATTATTGGCAGAAATGGACGTTATTCGTCCAGACCTGCTGTGCTTGACTTTTTAACTTGGGATTTTATGTTCAAATTACACGGATAACTGCAAATATTTACGGGTTGCTGGGGTTTTATTCAAAGCTTCTTATGCGGAGTATGAACAGCGTTTACCGTTCAAACTTTTATATGATAAAATTCTAGTTTACGGGAGTATATACTGAGTTTACACCGAAAAGATGTCCCAAAATTCATCCCTGTGGTGTGTGTGTGGTGGTGGGGCGGGGGATCTGCGGGGGGGGGGGGGGCTAATTTTGTTTTTTATTCTATTTTTGACGAAAAATTCTCTTAGCAAATAGTGCAGGCCCTGCACAGTTGCAGTGTTTGCCAACTGTTATTATTTTCCATACTTTGCAAAAGAAGAATATATCGTGGGTACTCATTAGAACTGCCACTATGAGGCAGTTCGAGCCATTGAGGGTAACTGCAAGGAGGCATAAAGGGATTAATTTTGGGACATCTTTTCGGTGTTCTATAATAAAATGTATGTTGTGTACACACAGCATTCATTTTCAAGTTTAAAGTCGAAAATCTCCTTACTTGTCCCACACTACTTCTTATGTGAAGGAATTCCCCTGGGACTCAAAAACGGATTCCACTCATCCATGGTAAACTAGCCATCCGTGTTCGAGCCAACAAGTTCCACTGTATTTGGATTAGAAATAATAATAAGAAAATAACAAACATTTCCCTCTGATAAATGTTAATCCTAGAGATAAGATAGCCATTTCTACCGGAACTATTATGGGTCTCGTGACTTCCAAAAATGGCGGTCACGTGACTTCCAAATATGGCAATCACGTGGTCTGACCGGGAACCGTTTAAGACACTTATAAAAAAAAAAAAAAAAAGAAAAATACAAGATATTAGCGCTAAGTGCATGCTTTGTTGGATAAAAACGACAGCTTGTGCAGCTACCTTTATTTCGGCTGCATACTTATACTGATTTGTTATTTGTTAAAATAACTGGAACTTGGTTTATGTTCAAAAATTCTCTTAGCAAATAGTGCAGGCCCTGGACAGTTGCAGTGTTTGCCAAGCGGTATTATTGGCAGAAATGGACGTTATTCGTCCAGACCTGCTGTGCTTGACTTTTTAACTTGGGATTTTATGTTCAAATTTCACGGATAACTGCAAATATTTACGGGTTGCTGGGGTTGTATTCAAAGCTTCTTATGCGGAGTATGAACAGCGTTTACCGTTCAAACTTTTATATGATAAAATTCTAGTTTACGGAAGTATATACTGAGTTTACACCGAAAAGATGTCCCAAAATTCATCCCTGTGGTGTGTGTGTGGTGGGTGGGGGGGGGGGGTAGATCTGCGGGGGGGGGGGGCTAATTTTGTTTTTTATTCTATTTTTGACGAAAAATTCTCTTAGCAAATAGTGCAGGCCCTGCACAGTTGCAGTGTTTGCCAACTGTTATTATATTCCATACTTTGCAAAAGAAGAATATATTGTGGGTACTCATTAGAACTGCCACTATGAGGCAGTTCGAGCCATTGAGGGTAACTGCCAGGAGGCATAAAGGGATTAATTTTGGGACATCTTTTCAGTGTTCTATAATAAAATGTATGTTGTGTGCACTCATTAGAATCGCCTCATTGAGGCGATTCTAATGAGTACACACAGCATTCATTTTCAAGTTTAAAGTCGAAAATCTCCTTACTTGTCCCACACTACTTCTTATGTGAAGGAATTCCCCTGGGACTCAAAAACGGATTCCACTCATCCATGGTAAACGAGCCATCCGTGTTCGAGCCAACAAGTTCCACTGTATTTGGATTAGAAATAATAATAAGAAAATAACAAACATTTCCCTCTGATAAATGTTAATCCTAGAGATAAGATAGCCATTTCTACCGGAACTATTATGGGTCTCGTGACTTCCAAAAATGGCGGTCACGTGACTTCCAAATATGGCAATCACGTGGTCTGACCGGGAACCGTTTAAGACACTTATAAAAAAAAAAAAATCAAGATATTAGCGCTAAGTGCATGCTTTGTTGGATAAAAACGACATCTTGTGCAGCTACCTTTATTTCGGCTGCATACTTATACTGATTTGTTATTTGTTAAAATAACTGGAACTTGGTTTATGTTCAAAAATTCTCTTAGCAAATAGTGCAGGCCCTGCACAGTTGCAGTGTTTGCCAAGCGGTATTATTGGCAGAAATGGACATTATTCGTCCAGACCTGCTGTGCTTGACTTTTTAACTTGGGATTTTATGTTCAAATTACACGGATAACTGCAAATATTTACGGGTTGCTGGGGTTGTATTCAAAGCTTCTTATGCGGAGTATGAACAGCGTTTACCGTTCAAACTTTTATATGATAAAATTCTAGTTTACGGAAGTATATACTGAGTTTACACCGAAAAGATGTCCCAAAATTCATCCCTGTGGTGTGTGTGTGGTGGGTGGGGGGGGGGTAGATCTGCGGGGGGGGGGGGGGGCTAATTTTGTTTTTTATTCTATTTTTGACGAAAAATTCTCTTAGCAAATAGTGCAGGCCCTGCACAGTTGCAGTGTTTGCCAACTGTTATTATATTCCATACTTTGCAAAAGAAGAATATATTGTCGGTACTCATTAGAACTGCCACTATGAGGCAGTTCGAGCCATTGAGGGTAACTGCCAGGAGGCATAAAGGGATTAATTTTGGGACATCTTTTCAGTGTTCTATAATAAAATGTATGTTGTGTGCACTCATTAGAATCGCCTCATTGAGGCGATTCTAATGAGTACACACAGCATTCATTTTCAAGTTTAAAGTCGAAAATCTCCTTACTTGTCCCACTAGAGATAAGATAGCCATTTCTACCGGAACTATTATGGGTCTCGTGACTTCCAAAAATGGCGGTCACGTGACTTCCAAATATGGCAATCACGTGGTCTGACCGGGAACCGTTTAAGACACTTATAAAAAAAAAAAAAAAAAAAAATACAAGATATTAGCGCTAAGTGCATGCTTTGTTGGATAAAAACGACAGCTTGTGCAGCTACCTTTATTTCGGCTGCATACTTATACTGATTTGTTATTTGTTAAAATAACTGGAACTTGGTTTATGTTCAAAAATTCTCTTAGCAAATAGTGCAGGCCCTGCACAGTTGCAGTGTTTGCCAAGCGGTATTATTGGCAGAAATGGACGTTATTCGTCCAGACCTGCTGTGCTTGACTTTTTAACTTGGGATTTTATGTTCAAATTACACGGATAACTGCAAATATTTACGGGTTGCTGGGGTTGTATTCAAAGCTTCTTATGCGGAGTATGAACAGCGTTTACCGTTCAAACTTTTATATGATAAAATTCTAGTTTACGGAAGTATATACTGAGTTTACACCGAAAAGATGTCCCAAAATTCATCCCTGTGGTGTGTGTGTGGTGGGTGGGGGGGGGGGTGGATCTGCGGGGGGGGGGGGGGGCTAATTTTGTTTTTTATTCTATTTTTGACGAAAAATTCTCTTAGCAAATAGTGCAGGCCCTGCACAGTTGCAGTGTTTGCCAACTGTTATTATATTCCATACTTTGCAAAAGAAGAATATATTGTGGGTACTCATTAGAACTGCCACTATGAGGCAGTTCGAGCCATTGAGGGTAACTGCCAGGAGGCATAAAGGGATTAATTTTGGGACATCTTTTCGGTGTTCTATAATAAAATGTATGTTGTGTGCACTCATTAGAATCGCCTCATTGAGGCGATTCTAATGAGTACACACAGCATTCATTTTCAAGTTTAAAGTCGAAAATCTCCTTACTTGTCCCACACTACTTCTTATGTGAAGGAATTCCCCTGGGACTCAAAAACGGATTCCACTCATCCATGGTAAACGAGCCATCCGTGTTCGAGCCAACAAGTTCCACTGTATTTGGATTAGAAATAATAATAAGAAAATAACAAACATTTCCCTCTGATAAATGTTAATCCTAGAGATAAGATAGCCATTTCTACCGGAACTATTATGGGTCTCGTGACTTCCAAAAATGGCGGTCACGTGACTTCAAATATGGCAATCACGTGGTCTGACCGGGAACCGTTTAAGACACTTATAAAAAAAAAAAAAAAAAAAAAAAAATACAAGATATTAGCGCTAAGTGCATGCTTTGTTGGATAAAAACGACAGCTTGTGCAGCTACCTTTATTTCGGCTGCATACTTATACTGATTTGTTATTTGTTAAAATAACTGGAACTTGGTTTATGTTCAAAAATTCTCTTAGCAAATAGTGCAGGCCCTGCACAGTTGCAGTGTTTGCCAAGCGGTATTATTGGCAGAAATGGACGTTATTCGTCCAGACCTGCTGTGCTTGACTTTTTAACTTGGGATTTTATGTTCAAATTACACGGATAACTGCAAATATTTACGGGTTGCTGGGGTTGTATTCAAAGCTTCTTATGCGGAGTATGAACAGCGTTTACCGTTCAAACTCTTAGCAAATAGTGCAGGCCCTGCACAGTTGCAGTGTTTGCCAACTGTTATTATATTACATACTTTGCAAAAGAAGAATATATTGTGGGTACTCATTAGAACTGCCACTATGAGGCAGTTCGAGCCATTGAGGGTAACTGCCAGGAGGCATAAAGGGATTAATTTTGGGACATCTTTTCGGTGTTCTATAATAAAATGTATGTTGTGTGCACTCATTAGAATCGCCTCATTGAGGCGATTCTAATGAGTACACACAGCATTCATTTTCAAGTTTAAAGTCGAAAATCTCCTTACTTGTCCCACTAGAGATAAGATAGTGATAGAGACTGTACACACAGCATTCATTTTCAAGTTTAAAGTCGAAAATCTCCTTACTTGTCCCACACTACTTCTTATGTGAAGGAATTCCCCTGGGACTCAAAAACGGATTCCACTCATCCATGGTAAACTAGCCATCGTGTTCGAGCCAACAAGTTCCACTGTATTTGGATAAGAAATAATAATAAGAAAATAACAAACATTTCCCTCTGATAAATGTTAGTCCTAGAGATAAGATAGCCATTTCTACCGGAACTATTATGGGTCACGTGACTTCCAAAAATGGCGGTCACGTGACTTCCAAAATGGCAATCACGTGGTCTGACCGGGAACCGTTTAAGACACTTATAAAAAAAAAAAAAAAAAAAAGAAAAATACAAGATATTAGCGCTAAGTGCATGCTTTGTTGGATAAAAACGACAGCTTGTGCAGCTACCTTTATTTCGGCTGCATACTTATACTGATTTGTTATTTGTTAACAAATAGTGCAGGCCCTGCACAGTTGCAGTGTTTGCCAAGCGGTATTATTGTCAGAAATGGACGTTTATCGTCCAGACCTGCTGTGCTTGACTTTTTAACTTGGGATTTTATGTTCAAATTACACGGATAACTGCAAATATTTACGGGTTGCTGGGGTTGTATTCAAAGCTTCTTATGCGGAGTATGAACAGCGTTTACCGTTCAAACTTTTATATGATAAAATTCTAGTTTACGGGAGTATATACTGAGTTTACACCGAAAAGATGTCCCAAAATTCATCCCTGTGGTGTGTGTGTGGTGGTGGGGGGGATCTGCGGGGGGGGGGGGGGCTAATTTTGTTTTTTATTCTATTTTTGACGAAAAATTCTCTTAGCAAATAGTGCAGGCCCTGCACAGTTGCAGTGTTTGCCAACTGTTATTATTTTCCATACTTTGCAAAAGAAGAATATATCGTGGGTACTCATTAGAACCGCCACTATGAGGCAGTTCGAGCCATTGAGGGTAACTGCCAGGAGGCATAAAGGGATTAATTTTGGGACATCTTTTCGGTGTTCTATAATAAAATGTATGTTGTGTGCACTCATTAGAATCGCCTCATTGAGGCGATTCTAATGAGTACACACAGCATTCATTTTCAAGTTTAAAGTCGAAAATCTCCTTACTTGTCCCACACTACTTCTTATGTGAAGGAATTCCCCTGGGACTCAAAAACGGATTCCACTCATCCATGGTAAACGAGCCATCCGTGTTCGAGCCAACAAGTTCCACTGTATTTGGATTAGAAATAATAATAAGAAAATAACAAACATTTCCCTCTGATAAATGTTAATCCTAGAGATAAGATAGCCATTTCTACCGGAACTATTATGGGTCTCGTGACTTCCATAAATGGCGGTCACGTGACTTCCAAATATGGCAATCACGTGGTCTGACCGGGAACCGTTTAAGACACTTATAAAAAAAAAAAAAAGAAAAATACAAGATATTAGCGCTAAGTGCATGCTTTGTTGGATAAAAACGACAGCTTGTGCAGCTACCTTTATTTCGGCTGCATACTTATACTGATTTGTTATTTGTTAAAATAACTGGAACTTGGTTTATGTTCAAAAATTCTCTTAGCAAATAGTACAGGCCCTGCACAGTTGCAGTGTTTGCCAAGCGGTATTATTGGCAGAAATGGACGTTATTCGTCCAGACCTGCTGTGCTTGACTTTTTAACTTGGGATTTTATGTTCAAATTACACGGATAACTGCAAATATTTACGGGTTGCTGGGGTTGTATTCAAAGCTTCTTATGCGGAGTATGAACAGCGTTTACCGTTCAAACTTTTATATGATAAAATTCTAGTTTACGGAAGTATATACTGAGTTTACACCGAAAAGATGTCCCAAAATTCATCCCTGTGGTGTGTGTGTGGTGGGTGGGGGGGAGGATCTGCGGGGGGGGGGGGTGCTAATTTTGTTTTTTATTCTATTTTTGACGAAAAATTCTCTTAGCAAATAGTGCAGGCCCTGCACAGTTGCAGTGTTTGCCAACTGTTATTATATTCCATACTTTGCAAAAGAAGAATATATTGTGGGTACTCATTAGAACTGCCACTATGAGGCAGTTCGAGCCATTGAGGGTAACTGCCAGGAGGCATAAAGGGATTAATTTTGGGACATCTTTTCGGTGTTCTATAATAAAATGTATGTTGTGTGCACTCATTAGAATCGCCTCATTGAGGCGATTCTAATGAGTACACACAGCATTCATTTTCAAGTTTAAAGTCGAAAATCTCCTTACTTGTCCCACACTACTTCTTATGTGAAGGAATTCCCCTGGGACTCAAAAACGGATTCCACTCATCCATGGTAAACGAGCCATCCGTGTTCGAGCCAACAAGTTCCACTGTATTTGGATTAGAAATAATAATAAGAAAATAACAAACATTTCCCTCTGATAAATGTTAATCCTAGAGATAAGATAGCCATTTCTATCGGAACTATTATGGGTCTCGTGACTTCCAAAAATGGCGGTCACGTGACTTCCAAATATGGCAATCACGTGGTCTGACCGGGAACCGTTTAAGACACTTATAAAAAAAAAAAAAAGAAAAAGAAAAATACAAGATATTAGCGCTAAGTGCATGCTTTGTTGGATAAAAACGACAGCTTGTGCAGCTACCTTTATTTCGGCTGCAGACTTATACTGATTTGTTATTTGTTAAAATAACTGGAACTTGGTTTATGTTCAAAAATTCTCTTAGCAAATAGTGCAGGCCCTGCACAGTTGCAGTGTTTGCCAAGCGGTATTATTGGCAGAAATGGACGTTATTCGTCCAGACCTGCTGTGCTTGACTTTTTAACTTGGGATTTTATGTTCAAATTACACGGATAACTGCAAATATTTACGGGTTGCTGGGGTTGTATTCAAAGCTTCTTATGCGGAGTATGAACAGCGTTTACCGTTCAAACTTTTATATGATAAAATTCTAGTTTACGGAAGTATATACTGAGTTTACACCGAAAAGATGTCCCAAAATTCATCCCTGTGGTGTGTGTGTGGTGGGTGGGGGGATCTGCGGGGGTGGGGGGGGGTGCTAATTTTGTTTTTTATTCTATTTTTGACGAAAAATTCTCTTAGCAAATAGTGCAGGCCCTGCACAGTTGCAGTGTTTGCCAACTGTTATTATATTCCATACTTTGCAAAAGAAGAATATATTGTGGGTACTCATTAGAACTGCCACTATGAGGCAGTTCGAGCCATTGAGGGTAACTGCCAGGAGGCATAAAGGGATTAATTTTGGGACATCTTTTCGGTGTTCTATAATAAAATGTATGTTGTGTGCACTCATTAGAATCGCCTCATTGAGGCGATTCTAATGAGTACACACAGCATTCATTTTCAAGTTTAAAGTCGAAAAAAAAAAAAAAAATACAAGATATTAGCGCTTAGTGCATGCTTTGTTGGATAAAAACGACAGCTTGTGCAGCTACCTTTATTTCGGCTGCATACTTATACTGATTTGTTATTTGTTAAAATAACTGGAACTTGTTTATGTTCAAAAATTCTCTTAGCAAATAGTGCAGGCCCTGCACAGTTGCAGTGTTTGCCAAGCGGTATTATTGGCAGAAATGGACGTTATTCGTCCAGACCTGCTGTGCTTGACTTTTTAACTTGGGATTTTATGTTCAAATTACACGGATAACTGCAAATATTTACGGGTTGCTGGGGTTGTATTCAAAGCTTCTTATGCGGAGTATGAACAGCGTTTACCGTTCAAACTTTTATATGATAAAATTCTAGTTTACGGAAGTATATACTGAGTTTACACCGAAAAGATGTCCCAAAATTCATCCCTGTGGTGTGTGTGTGGTGGGTGGGGGGGGGGGGGATCTGCGGGGTGGGGGCTAATTTTGTTTTTTAATTGAACCTAAATATTTTCAAAATTCAAAATTCAACAATGGAATCAATGATCCCAAAGGACAAGAAAATATAAACTACACTATGCCATACATTCCCATATAAAAGTGGGGTTCAAAATTATATGGGCGTGTTTTCATGATGGTCTTCTAAGCTTACCAGTACTCATGTCTGGTCAGTTTCACCTCTGTGTGGAGTGAGTGAATGAGTGAGTTTTACATCCCACCAACAGATAAGGTCATACGGAGACGGGCCCTCGGTTTAAAGACTCATCCGAAAGTCTGGAGAATCCCTGGATCGACCATGCGACCCCTGGTTTACAAGGCGAGTAGCGTTACCACTACACCACGGAGGCTTCTAGAGCTCTGTGTGGAAGCATCATGCAGCCCAATCTCCAATCTATTTCTCCAAAACCCGATAGGCGGGAGCGGAACCATTTTGTAGGTATGTTTGTTTGATTTGAGGTTTAACGTCCCCGTCAACACTGTAAAGGTCATTTTTGAGACGTTGCTTCCAATTTTGTGGGACTTTTAACCGACCTTGAGATGAAATGACATCTCAAGCCCTGCCGCCCATGAAACCAATAGGGTTTATTAACATGGACGGGCCGACTCGCACCGCTTTGCCTGCGAAGGTTTACATCACGAAAACACGCCTATATAATTTGACCCCCTTGAACCCCACTTGTATATAGTAAAACTGGGGTTTCAGGGGGTATACCTTATTTTTTTATTTCTGCTCTAAAATATAGACTGTGGGTACTCGTTAGAACCGCCTCGATGAGGCGGTTCTAACGAGTGCCCACAATCTATATTTGGAGCAGAAATAAGAAAAATATCACAACTTTTCATCATAAAATTTTCTTTTTTTCGGCGATAAAGGTGGCAATGTATTTGTATAGGCGTGTTTGCGTAATGAGATCCTCTAAGCGGTTTAGCAGTCCTCGTGTGCGGGTCGGTTTCAGCTCTGCGTGGTAGCATCATGCAGCCCATCTATTTCTTCAAGCCCCGATGGGCGGGGGCTGTTTGGAGGTATGAAAGAATGCTATACATGTATTTATCATATGACGTCGCGTCTGAGAGTGTAATAACGCCATGTAATATTTTCGATAATCCACTAGTGGATTAAATATGCAAATTAGCTAGATACGTCCCGTAACATTACATGTACGGCGTCCTTAACGACGTCGCGTTTACTAATGGCGGAATACTAATATTTTTTGTAAACAATCGTGAATAAAATGTGTTTTAAATGTCATATGATAAATAGAATCTTACATGGGTGCTCATGTATTATTGAATTTATTAAACGAGTTGAGGAAAAGGGATAAAATGCGAGGTTTTGCCGAGCATTTTATCCCTTTTCCTCGACGAGTTTAATAAATTCAATAATACATGAGTACGAATGCAAGATTCTATTTATCATATGACATCTAAAACGCATTTTATTCACGATTGCTTACCAAAATGTCGATATTCCGCCATAAGTAAACGCGACGTCGTTAAGGACGTCGTACATGTAACGTTACGGGCCGTATCTAGCTAATTTGCATATTTAATCCACTAGTGGATTATCGGAAATATTACATAGAGGTTATTATATGGTAAAGGTGTGCCTCTAAGTCATATTGGCACCGGTATGTCATATTGGCCCGAGGGCTTTAGCCCGAGGGCCAATATGACTTCCGGTGCCAATTTGACTTAGAGGCACACCTTTACCATATCATAACCTCTTTATTACATCATTTATATAGCATAGTTATATGTTATATTGCACGTGAAGAAATGAAGGCAAATAGAATATTTACTTTTTAAAGGTTGATGCCGGGAACGTTTCATCGAGTGTATTGAGGATATATTTTCGGTATCCGCCGAAAAAAAAAGAAATTCCTTTTCAATTATGTAAGTGATTAGTAGGCCTACACTAAACATGCTCACGGTAATACAGTAACACAGTAGTGTGCAGCAAATTACGTCACAAGTGACGTCGCAACTGTAAGTATCAAAACAAAAACAAATCGCCATTTTAAATGCAGAATTTCTGCAGTTCAAAGAATGCTTTTTAAGGTATTTTACAGAATTTTTTTGTGCGTATTTGAAGACCATTTTAATTTTAAAGGCTCTTATTGTCATTCATCAAGCTAATGCTTAATCTATTCCGTGTGTAGCAGTCGGTCGCGGTGGTTGTTTACGTTAAAATACAAGACAATTTTTAGGGACAATTTCCCTCCCACAGATTTCTTCCGCACAATAAGTGAAGGGATCTCTTCGTTTAAGGTTGTTGGTAAGACCTTATTGTTTCAAATGTTGGGACATCCCTGCTGTGCTTGAAAGCAACGTCCGTCACAATGCTTCCCAATCGTGAATGAACTTCTTTTAAAAAGTATTTTGTTTTTCATTTTTCATGCTTGCCACGAAATATCAGACTTTTCTCAAAATCTATTGTTATCACTGTCTTCTATCGCTCTGTCTAGGTCCAGCAGTCAGGTTGACATTGCTTCAAGTGATTTTTCTGCGGCCATTTTGAAGCTTATGGGGTACGGCATTAACGTTCTATTGCTATAGTTACAGAGTGGAGCAGTGCCAATATGGAAAGGCAGTGCCAAAAATCCATATTATATGGATTTTTGGCCCCGTCACGTGACTGTGCCATTAAAATAGCGAAAAATGAGCCTGTATTGAAAGATTCTAATGTCATTTTCCTATAGAAGGTATGTAATAAATGGCGTTATTATACTCTCAGACGCGACGTCATATGATAAATGTATGTCCGTAATCGTAATGTTAACTTTTTGACTCCCCCTTCTACCTTGAAAATTAAAAAAAAAAAAAAAAAAAAAAACAACGCAAACATTCTTAGTGCCTGTAGCCTTGTAATTTACAAGAGATGACAGGTTTCAATCACCAAATGGCAAATATTAGCAATTTACATTTCAAGTCTTTGTGAATATCGTAATCTTACGGTGGTATATTTAGGACATTCAGTAATATTTTTTCAACAATATTATATCGAGCGCTCGACATAATATCTCGAGAGCTCGACATAATATCTCGAGCGATCGACATAATATCTTGAGCGCTCGACATAATATCTCGAGCGATCGACATAATATCTTGAGCTCTCAATATAATATCTCGAGCGCTCAACATAGTATATCGAGAGCTCAACATATTATTTTGAGCACTCATGATATTATGTCGAGCGCTCAAGATAATATGTTGAGCACTCGAGATATTATGTCGAGCGCTCGAGATATTATGTCGTGCGCTCGAGATATTATATTGAGAGCTCGAAGATATTATGTCGAGCGCTCAAGATATTATGTCGAGCGCTCGAGATATTATGTCGAGCGCTCGAGATATTATGTCGAGCGCTCGATATAATATTGTTGAAAAATATTACTGAATGTCCTAAATATACCACCGTATAATCTCTACCAATTATTCTTTACACAAAAATGCATTGGTGCAGTGTGGTTGTTTGTATTGGAGTTTAATGGCCCAGTCAACACTATTTAGTTGATTTTGAGCCGGTCAGTTTGTCTATATCCATACTTTACCTGGGCAGGCTTATACGTACGCGTTTAGCCAGTACAGTGCACATTCTTTCGCCAGAAACCATTACCAGGAATTCTCGTACTACAGGAACTGTCACTCAGATTACCGATAGCCCATATTTGATTGACATCAGTTAATTCCCTTAGACCGTAGTCGAGATAGCGTCAATTACCTGTGTTAATATTCAAGATGAAAAATTCTGATATTTTATATAAAAAAGGCATGTTTTGCTAACGGATGACCAGGTGTTTTGTCCTCGATATAAATTAAATATTCGTGGCCGGGCCGTTACAATCCAAAATTATAGGGGCTCGGAAGAAATATATGGGCTGCATGATGCTTCCACGCAGAGCTGAATCCGGCCCGCACACTAGTACTGGTAAACCGCTTAGAGGATCTAAGCCTGTCCGGGTACCGCAGTACGAGGCGGACCGTCCATGCTAAGAAACCCTATTGGTTTCATTGGACGACAGGGCTTGAGATGTCATTTCATCTCAATGTCGGGTAAAATTCCCACAAAATTGGAAGCAACGTCTTCAAAATGACCTTTACAGTGTTGACGGGGACGTTAAAACCTCAAATCAAAATCAATAATCCAAAATTATATGGAAATAGAAATAGATCACGTTTATACATGTATAGATATATTATTTCTTTTTTATATATTCCATGGGTATATTCATGTAATTTTGTTCCTTTCTATATTGTGGCCCTTGGTAAACAATAAAAAAACGTTGTGGTGACAATTCATAAAAGAATTTATTTAATTAATGAAATTCAGCTTATAGTAATGACATGCCATTTACAAAGCGCTGGCCTCTAGTGGGGACAATTATGTATCCGAACATAGGCCGTAGTAGACACGGTGGCGTATGTTTGGAAATCAGCTTCGACACAGGATTTCAAATAATGTGGTAGTTTTTAAGGTGAAGACAAGATCAGCCTGCATGTTTACTGATTCAATAATGGTTCTATGAACTGCATTGTTTCCGCGTACCAAAGTCTCTGATCGGACTGAACTTGCTTAAGCGCAGTCTGGTCTGAGTCTATGCTAGTCGCCAATGCCACATTGTTTAAAATCACGTCGCGGCTTTTTTTTTTTTTTTTTTGTTATGGAAAATTCATTTTAAATAACCATATATGAAGACCTAATTTTACATGGGTGTTGACTTATTTCTAAAGCCGGTCTCGGTAGCTCAGTCGCATGCGCGAATGATTGGTCATCAGGATGCGGGTTCGATACCTGCCTGAGACGGCTATATTCTTTTGTGGAAAATGATCATGAAATCTCTACATTCATTCTCTTTCTTCCACTGTTTCAAAAGGGCAGCTGTCAGTTTCAAACAAAAGAATTTGCGCCATACTGGTTAATCGCTTACGTATACTCAGTAGAAAAGTGGGGATAGGTAAACTGACAAGCTCGATATGACACAAAAAGTGTTGAGAAGGCCTTTAAACTCCAGTCTAATTTCTGATATGAAGAGCTCTACTGGGATGTGCTAATTAAAGCAACGAAAGCTCTGTCGTCTATATCAGATTAACCCATTTTGTACCGACCGGAATTTGTCAACCTTATACAAAGCACAAGTCCATTTCAAAATTTGATGGTGTGAAGTGTTTTCTAATATATTTAAAAAATATAAAAATGGCTGAACTTTTTGCGAAAAGAAGTTCCTGAACAAAAGCCGAGCTCGGTGGCGTCTGACCTGGGCCTGCACGTTTTGCTATAACCCGTTTTGTGGGATTCGGTACAAAATGGGGTAAAAAACTCACAAACTTTGGATAAACATATCGCGGACGCCCTAGGCGGGCAACGCACGTTATTTCAATATACACCGATACATCCTCAGTTATTTCAGAATAAGGAAAATGGGTTTGTGTCGTAATTTTCTTACTTTAAGATTTAAACAAGACACAACGAAAGGAGCCTATACTCACATTATATTATAATATAGTAAAACCTTTACCACCGTAAAATTGAAATTTTCAGATTAAAAAATCCTGATAATTTTAATATTTCTGCACATAACAAACATTGCGGATACTCGGTAGAAACGCCTCGACGAGGTTGTTCAAACGAGAACAATATAATAAGTCACATCCATACAATCAGCCAATCAGACTACATTGTATACTGTATTCGTTCAAATCCACAAACTGGTAGACAAACAGTATAGATCCTGATCAGATGGCTTCTTCAGAACTAATCTTATCGGGATCTACACTGTTTGCAAAGTTAGGGGTTGTTGTGAACAGCAGGATAAGGGTAAATGCAATGTAAAAAATGGTTTATGGTTTGTTTGTCATTATAAACTTCACTTTATTTGTCTAAGTAATTAAGATAATCAAACAATCCATAAAACTAACTTGGTCTTGCGTTAAGAAAAAGTGTTGAGAAGGCCTTTAAACTCCAGTCTAATTTCTGATATGAAGAGCTCTACTGGGATGTGCTAATTAAAGCAACTAAAGCTCTGTCGTCTGTATCAGTTTAACCCATTTTGTACCGACCGGAATTTGTCAACCTTATATATAAGCACAAGTCCATTTCAAAATTTGATGGTGTGAAGTGTTTTCTAAATATATTTGAAAAATATAAAAATGGCTGAACTTTTTGCAAAAAGAAGTTCCTGAACAAAAGCCGAGCTCGGTGGCGTCTGATCTGGGCTGCACTTTTTGCTATAACCCATTTTGTGGGATTCGGTACAAAATGAGTCAATACACAACACTCACAAACTTTGGATAAACATATCTCGGACGCCCTAGGCGAGCAACTCACGTTATTTCAATATACACCGATACATCCTAAGTCATTTCAGAATAAAGAAAGTGGGTTTGTGTCGTAATTTTCTTACTTTAAGATTTAGACAAGACATTACGAAAGTAGCCTATACTCACATTATATTATATTATATTAAAACTTTTACCACCCTAAAATTGAAATTTTTAGATTAAAAAATCATGATAATTTTAATATTTCTGCACATAACAAACATTGCGGATACTCGGTAGAAACGCCTTGACGAGGCTGTTCAAACGATAATATAATAAGTCACATCTATACTATCAGCCAATCAAACTACATTGTATACTGTTTTCGTTCAAATCCACAAACTGGTAGACACACAGTATAGATACTGATCAGATGGCTTCTTTAGAACTAATCTTATCGGGATCTACACTGTTTGCAATGTTAGGGGTTGTCGTGAACAGCAGGATAAGGGTTAATGCAATGTAAAAAACTGTTGGTTTGTGGTTTGTTTGTCATTATAAACCTCACTTTTTTCCATGTAATTAAGATAATCAAACAATCCATAAAACTAACGTGGTCTTGCGCGGTATATCACGCCCCCACCCCACCCCACCCCACACACACCTTTTGACATCAATTTCATAGCATAGCCTTCGGGTGAACCATTGTGTATTTTTCATTTAAAAATGACAACATTGTATATTGTAATTTAAGGGAGCAGGTGCGGGAACGAAACACAGCTTCTGAAACGATTGCACAAACGAGATATTTTGCCAAATTTAATATTTTATTTCGGCTAAGCCCAGAGAAGATTAAAATTAATTAATGAGACAAAGACAAGAACCACTATGTTTGGACTTCATAAGAGAAAAATGACACGATCCAGACGAAAGATTCTTACTTCTTATTTATGACTTTTAGCCTCGAACCATAAATTCAGGGTGCTCATTTTTCTTATTTCTTCTCTAAAATATAGATTGTGGGCACTCGTTAGAACCGCCTCACAGAGGCAGTTCTATCGCGTACCCACAAAGTATATGTATAAGAAAAACATATTTTTTTCTTACAATTGCTGGTTTTGACCGTGAAATCTACAGGGTATTTGAATAGGCGTGTTTTCGTAATGATGGAAATATGCATCGTATTATATAAATTACAACTTATCGGGAACATTAAAGTTTTCTAAACACATGAATTAAAACACTGCATCTACAGGACTGGTGTAGAATCTAACAAACATTACCTAAACATGCCTATTCAAATGTAGATTGAAAATTTTACCGTCAAAAACTGAAAATTATTTGATCCTCACAAACAATAATTGTCTTATTTCTGCTAAAAACATAGATTGTGGTTACTCGTTAGAACCGACTCAGTGAGGCGATTTTAACAAGTACCCACAATCTTTATTTTGAGCAGAAATGAGATAAAAGTAAAAAAAAACAAACTTTTGAGCTTAAAATCATACGATTGACTGTTCTAACGAGTCATCATCGTCATTCTAACGAGTACTCTCAATCTATAATCAAGAGCAGAAATAAGAAAGAACTTTTTCTTAAATTGTTTAAAGTTGGCCGTGAAATTTACAATGTATTTGTATAGCCGCGTTTTCGTAATGGTTGAAATATACATCGTATCATTCAAGTTTTCTAATTAAGCAGTTAGTAGTTTTCCTAGGCGAAAATATAATTAAAGCAAATCTTAAAACAAGCTTCCAAAGGTTGCAAATTAAAAACATAATTCTACATTATCAAAAATAAATAAATAAGTTATGAGTGCAAAGTTTTTAATTATGGATGTATATTTGTTTTCTTAAAGCAAAATATTCTTTCTAATTCTGTCAATAATATTATCCATATTGATACCGATTTTCAATTCTTATAACTTCTTTTGCGATTCATTCTAATATCCTGTGTATACAAGCCCTGCGTCTGTGTAATCTTTACACATTTTTGATCCGAAACTTCAAATTTAGCTATTTTCTACAACCTGTGGGCCACTTTTAATAAACTTTTTTTCTAAATTTTTTACCACATGAATATAGATATTAAATAGATCTTTCTATTGAGAGGTTATAGCGCACGGAGAAATTTTAACAAATATGACTTTTGAGCCTTTGAATTAAGGCTATTTTTCATTTTTGTTGTAAAATACAAAGACTTAATAGGGAAATACCCCAGTGGCATTCATTAGAATCTGGGCCACTTTAAAATTTATTTTATTTCAACAAATTTGGTACCAAAATGAAGCAGATACATTTTTCTATCAAATGCGAGGTTATAATAATATCTTGTAGAAATGAAAATAAAAGATTTTATTAGTTAAATGACGGGCTCCTATATAACTCTATACATTTTCCTAGTATTACCTGTATGAAAACTAGCGACTGGCTGTGACGTCACAGAAGTGACAGATAAGTGTGGATTAGTACCTGTAGTACGAGTATTCCTGCTTATGCTGACAACTGCCCTTCTTGAATCAGCGGAACGTAAGCGGTTAACCAGTACAGTGCACATTCTTTCGCCAGAAACTGACAACTGCCCTTCTTGAATCAGCGGAACGGGTAAGCGGTTAACCAGTACAGAGCACATTCTTTCGCCAGAAACTGACAACTGCCCTTCTTGAATCAGCGGAACGGGTAAACGGTTAACCAGTACAGTGCACATTCTTTCGCCAGAAACTGACAACTGCCCTTCTTGAATCAGCGGAACGGGTAAGCGGTTAACCAGTACAGTGCACATTCTTTCGCCAGAAACTGACAACTGCCCTTCTTGAATCAGCGGAACGGGTAAGCGGTTAACCAGTACAGTGCACATTCTTTCGCCAGAAACTGACAACTGCCCTTCTTGAATCAGCGGAACGAACACGAACATGAAACAACTTAACCTTTATGAAAACATCACAAGCGGAAAGCCTGCCCCTCCCACCCCGACCAAAAACAAAAAAAAAAAAAAAACAGTTACTTTCACACAAAAAAATGCCTGACGGCTCTCCAAAATAAAAATATATTAGCAACACATACGTGTAAATATAAAGACATACTATAACAAAAATAAACCACAACAGAAAATCCGCCTTGGAATGGCAAGAAAAAAACAAATACGTGGTCACAATCCTTACCTTGGGTTCTGTCATGGTTTGGACAAATAATCTGTTCACATTACGCAAACACGCCTATACAAATACATTGCCACCTTTATCGCCGAAAAAATGAAAATTTTATGATGAAAAATTGTGATATTTTTCTTATTTCTGCTCAAAATATAGATTGTGGGTACTCGTTAGAACCGCCTCAACGAGGCGGTTCAAACGAGTACCCACAATCTATATTTTAGAGCAGAAATAAGAAAAATAAGGTATACCCCCGGAAACCCCAGTTTTACTATATAAAAGTGGGGTTCAAGGGGGTCAAAATTATATAGGTGTGTTTTCGTGATGAGTCCGCATGAACGTAAACTTAAGTTGCAACAACGAATTCGACCGATCTATAATAATACCATACAACCATCACGCTTCGGACAATTTCTTCACGCCCGTTTAATGCTTGAATGCAGCTATTTAAATTATCACGAAAACACGCATATATAATTCTGACCCCTTAGAACCACACTTTTTATACAGTAAAACTGGGGGGTTACAAGGGTAAAACTTATTGTTAGAATATCACAACTTTTCATCTGAAAATTTTCGTGTTTTTTTTTTTTTTTTTGTTTTGTTTTTTTCATTGTTGTTTTTTTTATTTTCGGCGGTAAAGTTTACAATGTATAGGCGCGTTTTCGTAATGTCATGAACTATGCTTGAAAAACTTGGTGGAAAGTCCTATTTGTTCATATGGAGCAGCAGAAACATGTTTTCATGTTTTGTTATCTTGTGTTCCGTTCAGATCCTTATTTATCCCATATCTAAATATTTGTGCTGCTGGTCTACTGGAGTTTGAATAAAACATTGTTTAAACAAAGAATGGCACGGTTATTTTCTATAAATCACTGATAGTCACGTGGACATCAGCAATGAAGAGCTGTGCTTAGTAACTTTAGGTCGATAATCGACCCAAAAAGTTACCCAGGAAAAGCCTTGAAAAACACAAAGCTATCTGACCCCTCACGTGAACAAGTCCGTGAAATGAAGACCCCCCTAAACCCCACTTTATATAGAGAAAACTGGGGTTTAGGGGGAAAACATTATTTTTCTTATTTCTGCTCCAAGACATAGGTTGTGGGTACTCGTTAGAACCGCCTCATTGAGGCGGTTCTAACGAGCACCCTCAACCTATGTTTTGAACATTTATAACAAAAATATCACGGATTTTCATAAAAAGTAGCCATTTTGGAGATGTGAAAAATGCACTATGTCGCACGGGTGAGTTATCGTAATGCCCAAAAGGGTAACACACAGGGCATAGAATAAATGCATAGGATATTGCCTTCACTTCTAGTTTGAAGTACCCACCACTGGTATTTTAGTAATGCAAACTGTCCTGTTTATCTTATTTTTGCTCCAAACAAAGATTGCAGGTGCTCGTTAAAACCGCCTCATAGAGGTGGTTCTAACGAGTACCTACAATCTATGTGTTGGACCAGAAACAAGAATACATGTAATAGTGTATACCTTCTAAACCCAGTTTTCTTTATATAAAGTGGGGGTCCAGGGGAGAGTATTAAACAGACTTAATTGTCAACACTCTGCCCTTATAGAGAAGAGTGACAAAATGCACGCACAAAAAATAACTGCATAGGTATAATTACCATAAATGGGGTGGTTCGGAGAGGGGAAGATGATGTCGTGTATCTTGCGTCCTCGGGGCGTCCTCCTGGTATTGGATTATAAGAATCTGATATGGGGTTCTGTTGTAGATGAGCGTTTCCAACCCATCTACAACAGAATCCCATATTGGATTCTTTTTCTTGCACAACACCTCCGGTTAGTTTTGACTGCTCGCACATTTATATTGTTTACAAAATAAAAGTAGTGCGGAAGTAGTTCCGGCAGTTGAATAGAATTGAAGCGCATTTATGTTAGTTGCCTGGGTCGGAACACCAGGGTCAGGAAATAAATTTCTATCCCAGGGTAAAATCACGGATTTCCTTGTCTGGTGGGCAAGAAATTGTATTCCTTGCTTCAAAATGATACCCTTTTCCACTCATAATTTACAGTTTGACATTTCGGTCTGAACTTGCAGCAGGTAAGGAAAGGGGAATTTAGCTTCCTCTGTTTCTTCACGTTTATTCATTTGGCTCTTTCTCCCGGGTCCCCTCTCTATCATCTCCTCTACTAATCTCTTCTTCTATCTCTTCCACCTTCTCCCTTTCATAAAGAAAGAGCACCCATAATAACCCACAAGGTTTAACATGTCGTTTAACACCTACACAATCAGTCAACAAAGCACCCATAATAACCTATAAGGGTTAACATGTCGTTAAGGTAATAATAAACACGTACAGATTATCTTACACCCGTATGTATGAAATGACCATGAGTGTAAGATTCTATTTATCATACATAGATTTTAAATCAGATTATATAGAACTATGTTAAAAAATATATGAAATGGGCAAGAGTGTATGAAAAAACAAGCGCTCCACAAGCGAGGCATTATACGACGGTGGAAAGTAATCGGCTGTATGGATGACCTTGACCATGGGGGTTACGACCCAATCCAAGAATAAAACAGTATGGGCTGAACACGAAAAAGTAGCATTTTTACTTTTTGTAGGACTTGAGCGGTCACTCTAAAAGGACACTTTTCTATACATTTGTCTCCTAAGTTTTCTACGGCCATTCTCTCCCTTCAGCTGATTCAAGAAGAGCAGTTGTCAGTTTCTGGCAAAAGAATGTACACTATACTCGTTAACCGTATAAGCTGTATAATCCTGCCCAGGTAAAGTGTGGATAGGTAAACTGTCAAACTGACCTGCTCAAACATGACCTAAATAGTGTTGACTGGGCCAACTGCAAACTCAAACTCCAAATCAAACAAAAAATAAATTGACCCCTTAGTATGCCATTGACCTTGGCGGTATCAACCTGGGTCTTGCGCACGACACATCTTCTCATGATGGTTGACATTTCCAAATCCATTCAGGAATAACAAAATTATTGACCGGACACAGAAGATACTTTTCTTTACCTTTTACCTTGGGGATACCGAACTGGGTCTTGTGCATGATAGTCATGATGGTTAAACTTTGGGCCAAGTAATTTCAAAATCCATCTAGGAATAACAAGGTATTGAACGGCAACAAGGTAAAGACACTTTTTGGAGCGTAGCTGTTGCAGCGTAGCTCCAGTGAGATGAGAAGTGATTTCGGCACTACTTTCGGTGTTAATGCATATGACCTGAGAATATAGTACCCCTTGTTAACGTTGTAGATTATTACGCCATGCGGTATCTTCTTATAGACTGCTTCACAGACCACCTATTTCAAACGGAATAGATGAATATTTTTAATAGATGAACTGTGTAGCAGTCTAATCGTTTTATAGTTCAGTTCAAATAACCCAGTTTACAGCCAATTTGTACCATAAAATCCCAAACCTGGCAACTTGCAAACAGGACAAACCCAGATCAGATACCACACAACGCGGAGTCTCATTATGCCCTTCACTGCATACTTACAAAAAAGGTTCAGCCATTTTTGCCAAATATTTCGTGGAAGCCACAACCTGACATCCCTGATTTTAAAATGAACTCATCCCATACTGATATAAGGTGTTGAGGATTCCATTCGTTTAAAATGGGTTAAAAGTACGCAGTGTGGGTCGATAATGTATTACCAAAATAAGACAGTTGGAATGAGATTGGACAGGTGCACGTCAAGGCTTATATTGAAAGGAGTAAATTTTGCAGTTTAGACACAGATGAGACGCCACTTGTTGTAGCGTCTGATTTGGGTCTGCTATGTTTGTCCCTAAAAAGGCTGCTAGACATATACTCAGAGTATGGGTTAATGTGTGTGTGTGTGTGTGGGGGGGGGGGGTTACTTTTTTAAAGCGACCTGTCTGCGTCCTAGGCACGTGACCATAAATAAAGCAAATTTTTAGCTCAGACGCAAGTTCGATACCTGCCGGGTTCGGCAACATTCTTTCCAGGAGATTGATCGTGAAATCTGTTCCACGGTGATTCTATCCCTTTCGCTGATCCAAGAAGGGCAGTTGTTGGTTTCCGGTAAAAGACTGTGTACTGTGCTGTATTGACAATATCTAACCAAAGAAATTGCCTTAATGCCAGATCATTTCATAAATGGCCTCGTCGAGGCAATTTATTTTTATATAAGAATAACGGAGTATAATGTCTAAACCTCTTCAAATATTCCTATGGATTGATATTGACAATAACTAACCCAAGAAACTGTCGTATGCAAGATCACTTCATAAATGGCCTCACCGATGCAATATATATTTAGAAAAATGTTAACAGAGTATAATGTTCAAACCTCTCTGAATATTCCGATCATTTTTGGCATTCGGGTTGATATTGACAATACCTAACCCGTGAGGCTGTTTTATGCAAGATTACTTTATGAAGGGCCTCGCCGAGGCAAAATAATATAAAAAATGAATACAGAGTATAACATCTAAACCCGGCTTTGATCATTTTCGGCATACAGGTTGATATTGACAATACATAACCCGCAAAATTGTCTTATGCCAAATTACTTTACAAACGGCCTCGCCTAGGCAAACTGAAAAATTATTTCGAAGTGTAACTTCTAATCTACTTGGAATATTTTTGACAACTGTTAGCATGCAGAGAGATAATGTACAGATCTAACCAACGCGATTCCTGAATGCCCAATTTCTTTATTTTAGCCTCGGCAAGGTAAAAAATTCACCCACTGACACGGTCTTATAACTTTCAACCCGACGGGTATATTTTTATAATGTTTTGCATGCAGACGTAAATTGACAAGATCAAGCTAATGGTATTGTCTAATGCCAGATAGCTTTATAAACAGCCTCACCGAGGCAATTTTTAAAGACTGATTGCGGATGTATAACTTATAAACTGCTGGGAAAAGTATGATAATTTCTCACAATCAAGTCGTAACCAAGAAGAATGTCTAATGCAAGATAAATAACCTCCCAAAGGTAATTTTTCAAAACCTGATTCCATAAAATAACTTTAAAGCCGCCAAACAATTGCACAAGCCGCAGTTATTGCACGAACTATAGCTCAGCAGAAATCTTCAAGTAAACGGTTGAACTGCATGGTTGCTGTATTGCTCAAAAACATTGATTGTGGGTTCTTGATAAAACTGCCTCGACAAGGCGGTTCAATCAAGTCCCCGCAATCAATGTTTTGAGCAGAGATAAGAAAATATCACAATTTTGTATCTTAAAATTTCCATTTTTTTTTTATTTTTTTTTCCCAAAAAAAAATGACACTGTATTTGTACAGGCGTGTTTTCGTGATGGTTGTTACGGGGTCTACACCTTAGCGTGAGTTAATTTCAATATTGGTCTTGTTGCTTTAACACGACTTCTGGCCCAGAATAGCTTCAAACAGCTATGTTCATTGGATCAATATGAGCCTGAATTAAAATACCAATCAGACGCTAAATCAAATTATCAAAGCTACGCTCCATCAGCACTCTCAGTGCTTTGATTATATAATGTTAGCTTAGCCTACTTAACATCTTAACTCTTAATACTGCACACCGCCAGAGCGTATCTAATTATTACATAACACGCCGCTAGTACGAGTCCATTTTAGCAAAAATAAGCTGTGTATATATTATGTTACTACCTTGAAAAAATAAGGTACTCATGCCATAATTTTGCTACAGGATACATGTGATTAACTTTTGGATCAAAGTTATACAGCGTGGTAAGCTTTTTTTCAATGCTTGTGTTCATTTGACGGTCACTGACTTGTCGGAAAATCAGACAATTGCCACTTATAAAAGAAAATAGCCGTGCCATTTTTATCGATGCGTATTAGGGTTTTATCAGATATCCCTTATATTAACTGCATTGTAACATACTGACCTGATAAAGATATGCTATCTCAGGGCAAGTGAGCTTTACCAGGTCAACGTGATATTGCACTTCAATGAACTGGCCCAGTGGGAAAATGGCAAACGTGTAGGAGTGAGTGTACAAGGGGATAAACTTATAAATATAATACCAGATTCGTGTCATTTGATATCAATATTATCAGGCTCGGCTTCGAGAACGCATGTAGAATCACTCGGCAAGCCTCGCGATTCTACAAGCGTTCTCAAAGCCTTGCCTGATGAACTTGATATCAAATGACACGAATTTGGTATTCTCTATTTATATGGAATCCGGAACGAAATAAAGGGTTTGGCTTGGCAACTAAAGAAGACCCTAATCAAAACGCGGCATCTGATCAGGGTGTTCACTTTTTGCTTATAAATTGGAATTTAAGGGTTGAACGAAAGGGTTCAAGTCTAAGTCCTGGCCCCGAGGTTATAAAGCTTTTTCATGCTGAACTCACTTGAGCATGAAATTTGTCTTGCTCATATTAAAATTTATGAGCAAGACAAATAACAATCTCTGCTTTCTGAGAAAGAAAAATCGCTCAACTTCTTAGTATTGTAATTTTATGAGCACCACAAGTTTCATGCTCAGCTGAGTTCAGCATGAAAAAAGTTTTATAACCTCGGGGCCAGGCTATTATCCCACCCTACACCCACAGACAATCGATCCATCGGTACGCTCAGTGCTATGATTCCTATTCCTGTAGTTGCATATCTTAACGATCGCCATCAAAATTATACGGTCCTGTTGTCCTAGGTATACATGTATAATTCAAGGATGTTCCGAAAGTGTTAACAGTGGGTTTCCCTTTGTCTTTTCCAGGTCGTATCACGACAACATCCGGGGAACTGACAGTGGGACATTCATGGAAATAATTATGGGGTTGCAAAATGAAGGAATAACGGTTCCAAGTTGTCGGAGTTGACGGAACATCTTCGGTGCCCGGGACATGAATCACACCCATCGACACCCATGCTACTAAATCTTCGTCAACGATGCTGTCTCCGTCAATAAAATCGTCGAAATTCACAACCGGATCCCAGGGGTCATTTTGCGCATAAATTGTCGTTGAACTTCTTTCTGTATCCTTGCGCTTGGTGACGGCTACTGGATACTTGGCCCATTGCGCAGCTCTTGCGACTGTTGTATTCTCGAGAACAAAGTAACTTTGACCTCTATTTATAATCCGGTAAGCTCTAGCATTTCCATACTCATTTTTGGCATCTTTATTATGAAATAAAAGATAATGTGAAAGGTTTGGATCGAAATTCAGCGTATCGGCTTCTTTCTGCTTCAATCTTGGAACTATTTTCATTTGAGTTTTGTTTACATTCTTAAACCACGGATTAGCTACTTTTTCTAGTTCAATATCCAGAGTGGTATATCTGTTTTTCACTCCTGCAATGTCAAGGTCGACCTTATAATGGAATAAGTGATGATGTACGTTAGCAACCACGTGCTCGTGTATAACACTGCCATACTGCTTCTCCTTTGGGAGCTTGAAAGTTGTCTGGACATATCCTGTCGCCGTGGCCCTGACCTCTATTGCGCCCCCAGGGTAAAATATGAAATCAAATAAATAATCGTAATTCCACACGTTTGCGATTGTTCGGACAACGAGATGGTAGTCAATAAGTCCACCATAAAAATAATAGCTGCCCTCAAAGTTATTAGAAAAATGGCGCCTTTGAGGCATTCCGCCGTTCTCTTCAAAGATACATATATTGCTCTTAAATTTTTCTGGTCTGCCAATGTTTACCCAGAAATACGAATCTAAAAAGATCGCAGTGTCTGGACAGTCCACGCCTCGTACAAGCGCCATATTGGAAGCACCAATTAACCAAGAGACGTCATAATAATTGGTATTAATCTGTGCCGGTCCGTAACCAGAATAAAACACGAGCACTTCTTGCAAGCTGATTTCGTACGCTATACGTGTGCCATCAAATTTTACATCAAATAGTTGCGGACCTACAGAAGGTTTCATGTGTATATTAAAGTTCCATTTATTGTATGACACCTGCCTCCCGTTCACATTAAATCGCTTGCCTTCCGGTTCTGTTAGTTTTGGTCCTTGTCGGTGATCATCGGGTATTGAACCTTTCGGTTCATACAAAGAGTAGGATTTTGAAATAGTGACATGAACTTTTTGTAAATTATTCGAATTGTAAGCTTTCATTAGAGCAGTAGTGCTGCTGAATTTTTGCCCGTTATAGACGACTTTCTCGATAAACCATTTAGAGACGTCAGTAGATTTGTGGTTTATTAAAAATTCTAAACCTAATGGTTGAATATAAAACCCATCGACTTCCGGGAATCCCCAGGTCCATGACTTTCGATCTCCACTCTTCTGTCCCCTCGGAGAAACGTCGAAGAAGACCATACAGTTGACGCCCTTTGTGCAGTTATGGTAACATAACCCGTAGCTTTCCATTAACAAGGGGTATAGCTCCTCAGTGACATTTTCAATCATAGGAAAAATATACCTGTAGTCAATATCATCGATAGGTCGACTCTCATAAGGTATAGGGTACCGTCTATAGGAAGGGTTCTTGTATAAAACAGCCGTTTTGGGTTTTGGTAACGGAGATACTATGTATTCCTCAACAACGGGAGGATCGCGGTCGCCTCTAACTAAAACTGCCTTTGCCTCGCGTTTTGGCTTTTTACTACCATGGTCTAAATGCTGCAAGACGTTGTTCTTTTCTGGAAGAAACAACTCAATCATAAACACGTAACTACTATCCACAGTCGCTTTATCCCAAGGCGTTATTCCTAAACTTTTATGGCTTAACATAAAGTCATTAACGGCTTTGAGTTCATCTTCAGTCAAATCATCAAACACATCCGGGTTTTTAAGATCAGGTGGTGACACGTGATCACTGTCTTTAAAATGGCAGTACTGGATAACGGGCGGCTTGGTGGCAAGATATATAACAACAACAATGAGAAGAATAGACAGGACGACAAGAAACCCGCCAACTAGGCGTAGTAATACTGCTTTTCTGAGCCCGACGTCATCCCCATAGTCTTCCGATTCTTCTTTCCTTTCCCGGATCTCTAGCAACAGTGGACTCTGAAAAATGAAAATAGAGGATCTTACATGAGTGTTCATGTATTATTGAATTTATTAAACGAGTTGAGGAAAAGGGATAAAATGCGAGGCTTTGCCGAGCATTTTGTCCCTTTTCTTCAACGAGTTTAATAAATTCAATAATACATGAGCACGAATGCAAGTTTCTATTTATCATATGACATTAAAAACGCATTTTATTCACGATTGTTTACAAAAATGTCAATATTCCGCCATTACTGAACGCGACGTCGTTAAGGACGTCGTACATGTAACGTTATTGGGCGTATCTAACTAATTTGCATATTTAATCCACTAGTGGATTATCGAATTTATTACATGGCGTTATTACACTCTCAGACGGGACGTCATATGATAAAATACGAAACATGGTCGCATCATGCAAATTAGTCCATGCATTCATTACAGAAACACGCCTATTCAGTCATATTTGAGAATTTTGCCACTTCCGCTTATATTTCTACTTAAAAACATAGATTCTGGGTACTAGTTAGAACTGCCTCCACCATTCTTCTAAAGTCTCGTTTTCATATAAAAATAAAAACAGGACAACAAACGGAAATTGATAAACAGGCATTATCTTCCTTGTATAACCGGCGGAAAAATCAGAATAGCTTAATTAGCTTTTTATTTGCGTTGTGCGACCCTTTATAATTATTCGCTTATAGCGAGTCGATCATTAGTCACCAGACGTCCGGAGATAAACCACACGGCCGTCCATGTAGAATCTGAAGTCTAATTTCAAATTTATGGCACGACGAAGAAAGTATTTTTACACATTTTTTACATTCACTTAAATACAATATGTCGGTCATGGGACCTTTTCTCTTCAAAAAGGCCTACGGCCGAAATATTGAAATCGAGTAAATGTAAAAAAATGTGTTTAATTCATTTCCTCTGGAATATATCTTAAATGATATTCTTTATTTGTACTCATGTTTCCATATACTCCTAGTCGATAAAATCATTAGTTTCAACGCGGGATCTCACACATGTCGTTTACAGATTCTTTAGAATACGTCCTACATTGTTACAAAGACAAATTACGTTTCAATGCCCAATCTATTTCTTCAAGACCCCATGGTCGGGGGCAGTCGACCATGTTACCAAGCACAAAATCTTTTTTAGCGCTAAATAGAAGTGGAGGCAATGATCAGGAATCGATACAATCAACCCACAGCTCCCATCAGAGACACCAAAGGGAAAGACACACAACATGAAACAACAGACCCTAATGGAAACACCAACAGCGGAAAGCCAAAAGGACAGTTACTTTCCCACAAAATGGCAAATAGGCTATCCAAAATAAAATAACATAAGCGGCACAAACACCCAAAGACAAACTATAACAAAAATAAACCGCGACAGAAGAGCCGCCTTGTAACGGTCAGCGGAAACGAATTCCACTAAAGGCCACATGGCTATCACTGATATGTTGGTTTCGCAGGGAGGATCAGCGTGCTGTGTGATAAGGGTAAACTTAAGAAGCTGGGCTTGAATCGTGACTGGTTTTCTTTTGGCAAACAGTGTAAGTACAGATTAGACGCCACAGAACCATTACGCAAACGCGCCTATACAAATACATTGCCACCTTTATCGCCGAAAAAATGAAAATTTTATGATGAAAAACTGTGATATTTTTCATATTGCTGCTCAAAATATAGACTGTGGGCACTCGTTAGAACCGCCTCGATAAAGCGGTTCTAATGAGTACCCACAATCTATATTTAAGAGCAGAAATAAGAAAAATAAGGTATACCCCCGGAAACCCCAGTTTTACTATATAAAAGTGGGGTTCAAGGGGGTCAAAATTATATAGGCGTGTTTTCGTGATTTTGGCGTCTGAAGAGGGTCTCCACTATTTGCGTAGATTACAATAAAGCAGAATGTGCTTCAAACTGCACGTGTTACAAAACATGTACATCAGATGCATTCAATAATTACGACTTTGCAGAGTGTTCATAGTTCTCTCAGATTCCACATCATTCATGTTATAACATTATAACATATTAGAAAATATGTTATACTTTTCTTGTTTATATAAACACCGCGTTAACCCTTTTTGAACCAAATGGAATCTTCCTACTTATATATAACAGGAGTCCATTTCAAAATCTAGGGGTGTCAGGTTGTGTTTTCTTCACACATTGATTTCGAAAATGGCTGAGCTTTTTTTTTTTTTTTTTTTTTTTTGGCAAACAGTGTAGGCCCTGATCAGACGCTGGTTTTATGGCAAACGGCAGGGAGCACAGCGGTGGAATATTGAATACCTAGATTTATTTATGGTCGAGAGGAAAGAAGTTTTGCTGACGGACAATACGGATCAGTGCCAGTAAGAACTGCCAGATATAGGCACAGATTTAGAGAATTAATTTATTATTTACTACCTTCGATATCATGAACATACGAAAGAGCATTAGGGCCACTTTAACTTTTATTTTTTTCACTCGTATCTCGAAATTTCGACTTAGTATCTCGAATTTTCGACTTATTATCTCGAAATTTCGACTTACTATCTCGAAATTTCGACTTAGTATCTCGAAATTTCGACTTAATAACTCGAAATTTCGACTTAATATCTCGAATTTTCGACTTATTATCTCGAAATTTCGACTTAATAACTCGAATTTTCGACTTAATATCTCCCAATTTCGACTTAGTATCTCGAAATTTCGACTTAATAACTCGAACTTTCGACTTAATATCTCGAAATTTCGACTTAGTTACTCGAAATTTCGACTTATTATCTCGACATTTCGACTTAATTACTCGAAATTTCGACTTAATATCTCGAAATTTCGACTTAGTTACACGAAATTTCGACTTAATATCTCGATTTTTTGACTTAATATCTCGAAATTTCGACTTAATAACTCGCAATTTCGACTTACTATCTCGAAATTTCGACATACTAACTCGAAATTTCGACATACTAACTCGAAATTTCGACTTACTATAATTTCTACATACAAGCTCGAAACTGACTCTGTGATCTGCGCTGTGCATTCAACTCTGAATAGGGATTAGCCATAACAGGAATCTTGTTATGGTCAACTCAGAGTTGAAAGAAGACCTCAGATGTCATAACCAACTTTCCACAACTTCATTATCACGGTTTAAATATGGAGTTTGGATATTTTTGCATGTTTAGCGCCAGAAGTCATGCCTCATTTTGAGAACGAATCATTTGCCACTGGACCTGTGTGCTAGACCCCGCCGTTATGGAATTGAGACATTGGCTTGGCTAGCTAGGAGCCCGGATTTGAATCCCCTGGAACATATTTGGGAGATTCTTGGGCGTCGAATACAGAACATTGAACACACCCACGCCCCCCGGTTTAAATATGGAGTTTGGATATTTTTGCATGTTTAGCGCCAGAAGTCATGCCTCATTTTGAGAACGAATCATTTGCCACTGGACCTGTGTGCTAGACCCCGTCGTTATGGAATTGAGACATTGGCTTGGCTAGCTAGGAGCCCGGATTTGAATCCCCTGGAACATATTTGGGAGATTCTTGGGCGTCCAATACAGAACATTGAACACACACCCGCCCCCACCCCCCACCACCACCACACACACGCGTGGCTAGAGCTGACCAGCCATCAATTTCGACGTCTGACCGATTGGATGAAACGAAGGGTCTAGGAATCTGCTGCTCTGTCAAAATGATAGTGAGTGAGTTTTAGTTTTACGTCCCACCAACAGCTAAGGTCAAACGGAGACGGGACCTCGGTTTAAAGGAGTAAAGACTCATCCGGAAGTCTGTCAAAACGATACATCTTGAACACGAAACGTATTCTGATACCGCATTTTCTGTCCGGTTGTTGCTTTGTTAAGTTAGTCATGGTGTTCGTGTTGCATAGTTTACCATCTTTTGGGTCGATTTTTTTTCATTCGACCCAAAGTAACAACCTACAGGAGCTTCTCGCCTGCTATTGTCCACGTGACTAGCGCTGACCATCTACACCATGAACGTACCAGTTATTTAATGAAGCTCTCTTCTGCGGCGTCTGATCAGGGTCAACACTGTTTGCAATGTCCATGTTCCCCGGCCCAGTCAACATCACAAGAAAGACTATAGCGCTGCTATAAATAGCTCGACCTGGATTTTGAACATGGTCAGTGATAGTCACGAGGTCAATAGAAGACGGGAAGCTTCTGTAGTTAGTAACTTTTAGTCAATTGATAATAAATCGACCAAAGTGCGGCGTCTGCTCAGAATCTACACATTTTGCTTATAGTATAGGAATTTAAAGGATAAACGAAACATGTTCAAATCCACATCGAAGACAATCGACCCACCAGTGCTCTATACATGATTTTTACAGCACACGATGAGAAAGTTTGATACCGAAAAAAAACTGTCAAATATGACTTTTAGCCCGCTTTTATTTTACTGAAACGGGGTTGAATTTGTTTGTTTGATTTGAGGTTTAACGTCCCCGTCAACACTGTAGAGGTCATTTTGAAGACGTTGCTTCCACTTTTGTGGGACTTTTACCCAACGTTGTGATGAAATGACTTCTCAAGCCCTGTCGCACTGTTTGATTGATTTGAGGTTTAACGTCCCCGTCAACACTGTAAAGGTCATTTTGGAGACGTTGCTTCCAATTTTGTGGGACTTTTACCCGACATTGAGATGAAACGACATCTCAAGCCCTGTTGCCCAATGAAACCAATAGGGTTTATAAGCGTGGACGGTCCGACTCTTGCGCACCGCTTTGCCAGGGCATGCAGGCTTAGATCCTCTAATCGGTTTACCAGTACTCGTGTGCGGGTCGGATTCAGCTCTGCGTGGAAGCATCATGTAGCCCATATATTTCTTCAAGCCCCGATGGGCGGGGGCCGCCCTGTCGCCTAGTGAAACCAATATGAAACCAATAGGGTTTATAAGCATGGACGGTCCGGTCCGACTCGCACCGCTTTACCTCCTCTAAGCGATTTACCAGTACTCGTGCATATGCGCTCGGATTTCAGCTCTGCGTTGAGGCACTATGCAGCCTATCCATTTATTCAAGCCCCGAATGAGCGACGTCCTGATGAGACAGAAACCCCTCTGATTCTTACATGATACATATGTTTTGGGCCTCTAGTTTTATAGTTCTTGAGAAATATTTGATAAAATTAACATTTGCCAATATAGAGAGAAAGAAGAATGAAAGAACATGTGAAAAAATACACCGAGAAAGGTCATTGGCGTTTACACGATACAAGTAAGCCGATAATGACCATAGTCTCACAATGTTATCACATAATTTGCATAATCTGCTTGATGTAAACTTGTTTTCAAAGCTGGGGTATAATAAAACGGGGGTGTTCAACATTAACTGTGTGTATAGGACTTAATATCTCGTAAGTCGAAATTTCGAGATACTAAGTCGAAATTTTGAGTTATTAAGTCGAAATTTCGAGTTACTAAGTCGAAATTTCGAGATACTAAGTCGAAATTTCGAATTAATAAGTCGAAATTTCGAGTTATTATGTCGAAATTTCGAGATACTAAGTCGTAATTTCGAGTTAATAAGTCGAAATTTCGAGTTTTTATGTCGAAATTTCGAGATACTAAGTCGAAATTCCGAGGTAATTATGTCGAAATTTCGAGATACTTAGTCGAAATTTCGAGTTAATAAGTCGAAATTTCGAGTTATTATGTCGAAATTTCGGGATACTAAGTCGAAATTCCGAGGTAATTATGTCGAAATTTCGAGATACTAAGTCGAAATTTCGAGTTAATAAGTCGAAATTTCGAGTTACTAAGTCGAAATTTCGAGATACCTATCAAAAGAAAAAAAAGTATACCTGGCCCTAATGCTCTTTCGTACTACAGTATACCCAAATGAAGAGAATAGAACACGATACATTTAAATTAATATGCAAAGATAGCCCAAATTTTACGGTTTTCTGTATCTACAACTGCTAATTTCCAGTGTCCCCACCACGGACACTTTGTTCCGGCGAACGACTGCTCCCACGAGCGACATCATGTTGTGTTGCAAATATACCCTACTCCTATCGTATGAACAGTAGTCGATGAACAATTAAAACAACTATATATTCTTTTTTTTTTTTGTGTGTGTGTGTGTGTGTGTTTACATTCCTTATTTCTTTCTGTCATCAATATGATGCTTAATAGTAGAAGTAAAACAAAGATCAGGAATCGGTACAATAAACTTACTCCACCCATCAAAGACACCAAAGGGAAAGAAACACAAACATGAAGCGACCAGAACATAATGGAAACCTAAACAAAGGAAGGCCATAAGGACAGTTACTTTCCCACAATAAACCGGATATGAAGGTAAAATTGAAACAGAATAAACAAGAAATATCTTTAAAAAAGATATGCGGCGTAGATTTAATTGGAAGGTTGTTTAGAAACCAGTGCTTCAGCTGAAGTGCACGACCCGCCGGATGATTTTAGCTTATGAGTGTTACCATATATGGGTATGGCGGCCATTTTGGTCATGTGACCTGGACCTAAAACGGTTCCCCAAATAAATGCGCCTTATCGTAAGGAGCAAAAATATATCTTATACTTTAGTACTGTATTCTGAATCGTTTGCAGGATAAAATGAATTCTCACTTTTCCAATACAAAAGCATATGTGTCAAAGTTTGACCTAGGCACAAAGAAGGTCAAGGTCAACCCAGGGTCACCATTTTAGCAATTTATGATGGGCCTACGTCCCAGATGTTATTTATCAAGTTTCGTGGAAATCTGCCAAGTGGTTCTGGAGAAGACTATTTTGAAGGGTTTTTACCATATATGGCTTCGCGGCCATTTTGGTCATGGGACCTGGACCCCATGAGCAAATTTTGGTTTCCTCCATCCCATAGAGGCTCCATATGAAATTTGACCTTAATCGGCCCAACGGTTTCCGAGGAGAAGCAGTTCGAAAATTTTCACATTTTTCGCCTCGGCGAGGCTATACTAAATGGAATGTAATATTTCGCAAGTTCATTGGTTAGACCTCATTGACACTATCAGTATGCCAAAAATTGTTTAAATATTCCAAGCGGTTAAGTCACTATCACCAATTTTCACAAACGGGTTACGGACGGACAGACAGACAGACCATATATGGCTTGGCGGCCATTTGGGTCATGTGACCTGGACCCCAAGAGCAAATTTTGGTTTCCCCCATCCCATAGAGGCTCGATATGAAATTTGACTTCAGTCGGCCCAACGGTTTCCGAGGAGAAGCAGTTCGAAAATTTTCACATTTTTCGCCTCGGCGAGGCTATACTAAATGGAATGTAATATTTCGTAAGTTCATTGGTTAGATCTCATTGATATCTATCAGTATGCCAAAAATTGTTTAAATATTCCAAGCGGTTAAGTCACTATCACCAATTTTCACAAACGGGTTACGGACGGACAGACAGACTGAGCGAATGACACGGTGATTTTAGGGCACTCTTAGAAAATCAACCGACTTCAGTCGGTCGCTTTTTCTGCGGGTCATGCAATATGAGCTACACTAGTGACAGCAACAATTGTCTAGCTATGAACTGGTTTACTGTATTCAAACAATTCAGATGTCACGCGAGGAAAAATAGCTTTGCAGAGGGCGGTGTCCCGCCTGTTTGAGCTAAGGTCAATGTAAAAGGTCAAGGTTAAAAACACGACCTCATTTCAAGAGCATATTGTCTCAAGTATATGCACAACAAATAAGTACTTTTTTGAACACAAATTCTAGGGTTAACATTTAGGGTTGTCGCTATGGTGAACGTAAACGCATAGGCGGACGAACAAACGGACGAGCAGACAAACGGACGGAAACTTGATCTTATGTGCACCTAATTAAAACTCAAATTACACTTATTCCTTTTCAGAATTTATATAACATTAATGATATTCGAAAATGTCCATTTTGTGTTAAAATGGAGGACATAAAGTATGCTGAAGACAAATGATACACTGCAACTTTTATTTAGCATATATTGTAAATTAAACATCTGTCAATTTCTAATGCGATTATTACATGTTTTTGTCATGCTATATCTCTTTATTGGTTTCATTGGGCAACAGGGCTTGGGGTGTCATTTCATCTCAATGTCGGGTAAAAGTCCCACAAACTTGGAAGCAACGTCTCCAAAATGACCTACACAGTGTTGATGGGGACGTTAAACCTCAAATCAAACAAACAATTCCTTTCGCAGAAAATTCTTCCTTTCGCGAAAGGAACCTTCCTTTCGCGAAATGGTTCCTTTCGCTATATAGACCAACCACGTGAAATTAGGTCAAAATAGCTATTCACCACAGCAGTTACAGAATTCACTAGAAACACAATTATACATATGACGTATGGTCATCAAAGGACAAGACGGTGAGCAAGCCGAAACTGTATATATTTTTTCATTCATGTCTCACATAAAAAAACGAAACATTTCCTAGGTTAAAACTTCAGTAAACTGTCGTATTTTTGAGTAGATTTATTTATGCAAATCATTGACCAATGAAATGGTCATCTCCTTGGACATGTGGTTTTATTGACCAATGGAATAACGAAAAATGTAGGACAAAAGCAAAACCATAATGGCTACGCCGTAAAAAATGTACAAGTAGATGTTTTATCAATTAATGGCGGAGCAGTACCATTGACGTCAAAATGTTGCCAACGTCCAATAAAATTGCAGAACACCATAACTTGTTCTGATATCATGTAACCATCATGTGACGTCGAGTGACTCGATGGTATTCAATAAAATTGCCACATCGAGGCCATTCTAAAGAGTATACAATATACAGTTTCAAGATAAGAAAATTCCTCTGAAATTATCAGTAAGTATCTGGTACCTGAAGCGATGCGAAGTATTATGTAGAGATTTCAGAAAGGTGTCGAAATGGCAATGATAAATTAACTATTTATGCTCAAGTTATTTAACTTTCTCTGTATTTTCGAGGGTAAAGCAAAGTTGCCTACCGGTTGGGATGCTGTCGATACTCGTGGGGACGGCGTGAAACCAGTAATCCTAGGTCTCAATGTTGATGACTGCCTGTGTGTCCGGACTGTACCACACTCCTCCCCACTACTGTCTGAATCTGAACCATTTCCTTTTTCTTTCTTTCTCTTCTTTTCCTCATCACCATTGGTCTTCTTTTTGACTGATAACATTGGTTCCAATTCCATTTTTTGATTGTTTATATATTTCCGCTCGTTTTTTGTCTTTCTTTTTTTCTCGTTATTTGTTAAGATTAATGTATGCCTTATGCTTTATTGGTGAGTCATTTTTTCTCAATTGTTAATGGTGCAAGCACGCCACTATAGTAGTTACTTCTGTCATCAAGAAATTCAGTAAAATTTCACTATAAAGACCATCGGAAATTAAGACACAATACGCTTTTAAAAGCATATTTAGCTGTTAAAAGCATATTAAGAAGGTTCCAGGTATATTTTCTTTGAGTTGTATTCATACAGTGTCCTCTAAGGGGATACAAAATTTGGAACTGTTCAAAAGGGGTCTTAAAGACAACTTTTGAACAGTCCCAAACATTGTCTAAATAAAGGATTTTTACTTTATTCATTTTCTTTTTTGTTCAGACGAATGAGCAAACAAATGTACTCATTAGCATTTTATATTTGATGTTTTCCTAATATCGCCCTATTTTCTTGTTTCATAGATTATATATCAACTCAGACACTAAAAAGATAGCCACAAACATGTATATTTATCTACTTTGCAATTGCATCAATTCAAGATATGTAACAAAGCCGGGAACAGCAAAACTTAAAAAATATATGTGTGCACAGCGACAGCACATATAAGCATGTGTGTCGGCACAAACTGAATACTGACATTAACCCTTGTTCTGCTGAATATTCAAATATGCCACACCCACTACTGATTATCAACCAATCAGATTACTTGATGCAAATTATTGCAACAAATTCACAATCTGAATGGCAAACAATGTAGATCCTGATCAGATGGCTTCGTCAGAAGCCATCTGATCTGGATCTACATTGTTTCAAAGTTAAGGCATATCCGGGATTAGCAGGACAAGGGTTAATACTGAATGGAAAAAGAGAGGATCTTCATTCGGCGATCACAATTGCCTCAGTCTTGTCGGCGTCTACAACAATGCTAACCAGTTTGTACTGTGTGTACATATCATTTGATAGGGTTTGCAAAAGTACATATCATTTGATAGGGTTTGCTGTCTTCTGTCTCATGTATTACTGCTAAAGATAACACGAGCATACCCGAGCAAGGTGATCGAATACAACTCCAAGGGACGTTACTCATGCAGAAAAATCTGATTCGTTTTCCTTCTGGCAGGGGACTACGTTTAAAGGAAATAATTTGGTCACACATTGACGAAATTCTTTCCTTTAACAGCAATCCGTTTTTGGAAAATGTTTCGGAAATAATGAAAATCAATTCCGGTTTTCGAAAATAGTCCTTTTGAGAAAAAATGGCGGTCAATTCATTCCAGTGTATCCAACCGCCTTAGCTCACTGTTGAATGTTTATCATGTTTGTTTGGCTTGTATTCTCCCATTATCTCGCCTTGGACGAGACATGGTTATTTTTTTTCTAACGTGGCCTGTCACATCGTAAATCTATCCGCGTTATCGCGCATTTTGACCAGCGCCCTCGAAATGCATTGCACCAGGATACATTTATTGTGTTGCACCCGTACGTGTACGTCAACATAGTGTATCCCAACGTCTAGATGTACATAAACCCGTATTATATTTGCATGTGTTATGTTTTGTGCAACCCCGTGCCTGTATCTAATCACTGACAAGTTGATGCATATGTTTAAGATGTTTAATCGGATTTTAACTGGAGGTCATTTTAAGTCCATCTTAGTTATGTGTACCTGTACGCGTACATGAGCTAACTGAAAGATGCTGGTGGATGAAAATGACTGGTCCTACCTGTCCATCTAACAGTATTTTAACCATTTTGGTACCAAATGGAATCTTCGTCCTTATATATAGCAGGAGTCAATTTCCAAATTAAGGGGTGTCAGGTTGTGTTTTCTTCAAAATCAATTTGGAAACTGGCGGAACTTTTGCAAACAGTGTAGGCCCTGATCAGACGCCGCATTCTGCGGCGTCTGATCTGGACCAGCACTGCTTGTCAGGGTACCCGTTATGGGGTTTCTGGTACTAAATGAGTAAAAGTTGCTTACATAAGACTTTCGGTAGCACTCTGGGTAAAAAATTCAGCAAACGATATTTTAAAAATATTTGTCTTATTTTTACGAGACAACAGTTTTGATATTTCATGCAAATTGTCTCCTTTGGAGACATTTTACATTTAACGACAAAACTTGTTTTCAGGGAACAAGAATTCCACAGAAGGCGGCGTCTCACCTAGTGGGGCAAAAGTCTAGAATTACTTACAGGAACAAGGTAGAAGTTACGAAAATGCAGGCAGCATGGTCATGAAATCTGATTATTTGCACAAGTCATTTTTGATGCCGCTGATGGGAGATTCACTGCTAGATACAAGCTTCAGCTTTAACTCGGTGCTGTGGGTATTATATCTGCCTATAGGTGATGCCATATCATTTATTTAAACAGTTGAAACAACACTTCATGAATTATCCTTTCCATTCAAAAAGCACCTCTTTTGCATGTATAAACATCAAGTAAGTGATATTAGAGATAACTGGTCAGCCATCAACTGGTGTTTTTTTAACGAATTCCATCACTTTTAAGAGGCTAATAAATTGAATTCTCTGATAAAAATAGGATCCTTCTGAGAAGGGGGGTTCTAGTACTTTGTTCCCTAAAGTAGAATGTAGTTATTTAATAAGTTCATTTATTCTTATCAGCGCTTAGTTGGAAAACTGGGTTAAAAGGAAATGTAGACAAAGTGCCCAAAAGGGCACATATACCTTCCCTCTAATGGCTATATCTCCAGAAATTAATTTTCATATTATACAGCCCATTGATAATGTGTGATAACTAGTCGATTTTGTCTGTTGTAGTAATAATAATAATAAAAATAAAGGCTTTATTTACAGTGGGTGACACAATTAGCTACAAGCTACTCTTCCGTGAGGCGCACTTAACAAAATACAACAACAACAAAAATAATTAATATCACTGATCAGCAAGCTCCCAAAGTCAGAGGTGAAAATGTCTATCTTTATAGGCCTGCAGCTACACTTTCCCTCAAGGAAAGGAAAGTCCATCAAGACCACAAGTGCGTGTAATGAATAACCCTCCAAACCCCACTGTACAACTGAGGCTTACATGAGTATACACTAGTTTTCTCATTCCCGCCCAAAGACATGTGCCGCGGGTACTCATCAAAACGGCATCAGGGTATATGAGACGGTTTCTAACGAGCACCAACAACCCATATCCGGAGCACAAATAAGAAAAATATCACAAATTTTCATCCGAAACATAGGCGTTTTGGAGATATGAAATAATGCACTGAATCGCACGGGTGTGTTATCATAATTTGGTTTGGGAATCACAAAGTTGTAATTGGAAGCTGACCTTAAAATTCGAGCTTCGTTATTAACCCTTCGCTTGCTGAATATTCATTTAAGCCACACCCATTTCTGTCTATCAACCAATCAAATTACTTAATGCAATTTATTGCTACAAATTCTTCAGAAGCCATCTGATCTGGATCTACACTGTTTCCAAAGATAGGGGTTGTCGTGAACAGCATGATGAGTTATCGACCGTTGGTTCGAACATATTACGAATGTAAAAATGCGCTTCCTGGATATAAACTTTGAACATAAATTTCGCCTTCCTAAAAAATATCCGTTCATAGATTGTTAATATCTTCACTGCATCAAAACTATTAACGATATCATCTGTTTCATAGTTAAGAAGTCTGCCAATTTTTGAAAGATTTCTTTGCGAAGTATTACCCCATACGATGTTACAAAAGTCTAAATGAGGCTGAATATAGGTTTTACGTCCCCGTCAACACTGATAAGGCCATTTTTGAGACGTTGCCTCCAGTTTTGTAGGACTCTCAAGCCCTGCCGTCAAATGAAACCAAAAGGGTTTATAATCTGCATGGACGATCCAACTCGCACCACTTTGTCTGGGCATGCGGTTTCAGCTCTGTGTGGTAGTACCACGCAGCCCAATCTTTTCCTCCCAGTCCCAATGGAGGGAGGCCTTACTGGCCTTTTACAATAATATAAGAATATTATATGGGTGTGAGGGGTGGATTGAAAAATCCGCCCCGAGGGACACTGTCCGGCATCACGAGGCTTGCCGAGTGATGCCGGACAGTGATCCAGAGGGACGGATTTTTCTATCCACCCCTCACACCCATATTGGATTCTTTTTCTTGCATACCTTCCATTTCTATTGCGAATTTTTAATGCTGCTGTCACTTCGGTTACCGACGTCCGCCATTTTGTGATGACACAACAGGAATGTTTAGTGTCGTCACGCATGACGACGCCGCGCATGTGGTTGTAATCAACCAGTGCATTTATCAAACACGCGATTATATTCGATTTTGGGGTCTGAACACCAGGGTCAGAACATAAATTTCTATCTCAGGGTAAAATCACGGATTTCCTTGTCTGGTGTGCAAGAATAATATAATCTGATATTTAAAAACTTAAAATATTTTCAACTTCTTGTTTGTTTGTATTGAAGATTTGAGTAGCGGTAAAACGTGTCAAAGTCACAGGAGCGCAAAATATAGGACAGGATCATCGGGTCAAGGTATCTTTCGCGTCAGTACATCGTGGAGAAGCACTTTTGCAAAGTAGTTGTAGGCCTCAAAGTTGAGAAAATATGGAACGTCGACGTAAAATGTGTAAAAGTCACTGGAGTGCGAAATATAGGTCAATGTCATCGGCTCAATGTACCTGCCAAGTCCGTACATTAAGGCAAAGCATTATGCAAGTTATGGTGGTGAAAGGACTTATAGTTTTGGAGATACCTAGCGTTAACGTAAAATCTGTCAAAGTCACATGAGCGCAAAATATAGGTCAAGGCCACGGGGTCAAGGTGCATGCCAAATCAGGAGGTCAGGGAGATATTTAATGCAAGGCTAGTCTTGTAGTTGATAACAATAGCAACTTTAACGTAATGTCGAACTTCTATATAAATGCTGATAGACGGATGGACAAACGGACGGACGGACGGACGAGCGGACGGAAAAGCAGACTTCGATTTAAGACCCCCAGTGGAATTCGTTTCGCTGACCGTTCCAAGGCGGTTCTTCTGTCGTGGTTTAGTTTTGTTATGGTTTGTCTTTGGGTGTTTGTGTCGCTTATATTATTTTATTTTGGATAGCCTATTGGCCATTTTGTGGGAAAGTGACTGTCCTTTTTGGCTTTCCGCTATTGATGTTTCCATTAGGGTCTGTTGTTTCATGTTTGTGTTTCTTTCCCTTTGGTGTCTCTGATGGGAGCTGTGGGTTAATTGTACCGATTCTATTTCGCAGGTGCGACAAAAATAAGAAAACATAAACGCCAAGGGCGACCCCGCCCATCGGGGCTTGAAGAAATAGATGGGATGCATGATGCTTCCACGCAGAGATGAAACCGTCTGACATCGAGAATTATTTCAAATCTCCAAAACTCTTATTCTTCCGATGAAAACTTGTGATACTTGTCTTATTTTTATCCCATATATAGGTCGTTGGTGTTCGTTAGTATCGCCTTATCTTAGTGGGTGGGGTAACGTAAACTGAAAATCTTAGGATCAAAATTAGGTCGCTTGTCACATTCATTTTTCTGGAGAGCCTGTGTGTTGTCAGATATTTGAGTGTGCTGAGCTGTATATAATTAGACCAGTATACTGAATAGTCCTTTGTAGCTGTCAGTGTGCTGGCTGTGACAAACTCGGAATCAGGATTGTTGCTTGACACCCCATAATAAATCATTAGAAATCATCAAATCACTACCCGGTATATTAAAATGAAGGTCTCCCTGTTTCCCATGGTCTTAATTCTTGCGTTCACTCTTTGGAAAACAACTTCTAGAATGCATCCAGATGATGGAAATCAGGAGTGCAAGATTACAATGAAGGAGAGTAGTAGTAGAATTTCCCAGTACTTGGCATTTACAAGGAAGAATGGGAACAGAAGGTGTTCGGAGGGCTTGCGAAACTTCAAGTCCTCGCGCAGTACAAACTTGGCTTTACTTCTAATCTTGGCCGGAGACATTGAAACTAACCCCGGCCCAAGGTTTCGCTGCGGACTCTGCAAACAATATTGCAAAGGTTCGGAGAAATGGATAGAATGTGAGGACTGTAACAAGCGCTTTCACTCCTCATGTTTTGATTTGGATAACAGTCAATTGTTAGAAATTGAATCTAGAGCTGGAACTTGGTATTGCAAAGACTGCAAAGCTGACTGTGGTCTTTGCAGTGGTGCTGTCCTTAATGGCCACAAAGCCGTTCAGTGTGATCAATGTGAAATGTGGATACACACTGACTGTTCCTTCATTTCAGATGCAGAATATGGCACTTTGGTAAATTCAAGCTGCCACTGGATATGTCCAAAATGTGAGGTCTGTAACTTTTCAGACTCCTTCTTTGATGAATATGTAGAACTGAGTAAGCCAAACAGGTTTGAACCTCTGTCAGAGGATAAGAGAGGCAAATCTTCGACTGTTGATGAAACTAAGTCAAATTTTGTGAAAGGTTTGAAACTTTGCAGTATAAACATAAATGGAATTAGAGGGAAAATTCTTGAACTTTTAGCTTTCCTCGATACATCTCAACCTCATATTGTTGCTATTCAGGAAACAAAGATTGACAGTTCAATTACTACATCTGAGCTTTTCCCTGAAACCTGTCAGTACTGTGTGTACAGAAAAGATAGGAACTCTCATGGCGGTGGGGTGATGTTGCTCATTCATAGAGACATCCCTCACATGCCTTTCATGGAACTTGAAAATGGCACCGAATCGGTCTGGGTTAAGGTTTTTGCAAATAAAACTTCCCACTTCGTAGCAAGTTGGTATCGACCACCTAATGGTACAATCGAAAACTTCCAGTTGTTTAAAGACCAACTGGATATCATTAAATCGCAGCATAAGGGTAAAAAACTCCCGGCTGTACATGTTCTAGGTGACCTCAACTTCAGAGACATTGCTTGGCCCGACAGGCTCAGCAAACAAGGCACAATGCTGAGTCAGTCGGAAGGACAAATATTAATTGACATTATGAACGATCATGGCCTTGAACAAATTGTTAACTTCCCCACTCGTGATAAGAACACATTGGATCTGATCCTTACGACTTTGCCAGGACAATTCGAAGACATTCATTCCCCAGATAAACTAAGTGACCACGATGTTGTCTCCGGATATTTAAAAATTCACATCCCACCAATAAAGAAACCTCGGAGGAAGGTGTACTCATATCAGAAAGGTGACTATGAAACTATGAGGAAGGATGCACTCAGATTTGCAAAGGAGAATTACTTTAATGGTCATTCAGATGCTCGGTCTGTACAGGAGAATTTTGATTTGATAACTTCTTTCATTCATACTTCGGCCGAAAATCATATCCCCTCAAAAACTAGTAGGCCTGTATCTTCTGTTCCCTGGATTACTCAAGAGATAAGAAGGAAAATTCGCAGAAGGAATAAGATTCATGCAAAGGCAAAAAAGACGGGAAGTGGTAAACTCCGGACAAAATTTGAAAACTTGAGACGTGAAATCAAGACTGATATAAAAAATCAGCATGATTTGTATGTGAATAACTTGGTAGGTGATGTAAAGGCAAATCCCAGAGACTTCTACAGATATATTAATAGCCAGAAGAAAGACAGGCAAGGTATCCCGCCCCTTAATAAAAGAGGAGGGGACGGGGTTGCTGAATCAGACTCTGAAAGGGCAGAGGAACTAGTTGGTCAATTCAATGATGCATTTAATAAAACTGAGTTCACGGAGGTTCCATTGACTGGAAGATCGGCCCCATTCATGAATAATATTGTTGTGACAGCTGCAGGAGTGATCAAATTACTTCAAGGCTTAAACCCCAGTAAGGCCTTAGGACCTGATGAGCTTCATCCTAGAGTCCTGAAGGAACTAGCAAATGAGTTGGGTCCAGTTTTTGCACACTTGTTTCAACAGTCTCTTGATACGGGTGAAATCCCCAAAGAATGGCTCTTAGCAAACATTTGTCCACTCTTCAAAAAAGGAGATAGGGCTCTTGTCCGTAATTATCGCACTGTGTCTCTGACTTGTGTTCTGTGTAAATTGCTGGAACATATAGTCTGCTCAAACATCATGGCCCACTTGGACGAACATAAACTTTTGTCAGACAGACAACATGCATTTAGGAAAAGGCACAGTTGTGAAACTCAGCTAAGCACAGTTATTAATGACTGGGCAAAAATCTTGGACAAAGGGGGACAGGTGGACACATTTTTTCTGGACTTCGAGAAGGCTTTTGACACCCCTCCTCATGAACTACTTAAATCTAAGTTATTTGGTTATGGAATTGGGGGAAAGACCCTCAAATGGATAGATTCCTTTCTTTGCTACAGAAAACAGCGGGTTGTTGTTAATGGTGAATCTTCGGAATGGGCTCCAGTTTTGTCTGGAGTCCCGCAAGGGACCATTCTTGGTCCACTTTTGTTCTCCCTGTACATCAATGATATTTCCACTGACATAGACTCAGAAATAAGACTGTTCGCAGATGACTGTGTTTGTTACCGGGAAATTAGAGATACAGATGACTCATTGAAACTTCAGGCTGGCATAGATAGACTAGGATGTTGGGCACGTAAATGGGGCATGAGATTTCAGCCAGTTAAATGCAATATTATGCAGATAACTAGGAAGAGATCTAATAAAGTTGAGGCTTCTTACACCTTAGAGGGAACGGTCCTCGAGAATGTGGACTCCATTAAATACCTTGGAGTGACAATCTCACACAACTTGAGATGGAATACTCATATTAGCAATATGTGTACTAAGGCAAATAGAACGCTTGGTTTCCTGAGGCGAAATCTTCATCAGTGACCTCAGGATGTAAAAGAGGCAGCATATAAAGGTCTTGTTCGCCCAATCTTGGAATATGGTAGTTGTATCTGGGACCCCAGTGGAGTGGTCCTTAACGATGAAATTGAGAAAGTTCAGAATAGAGCTGCTAGATTTGTAACAGGCAATTACTGCTTTGAAACTGGGAGCATGACTGGAATACTTGGAAAATTAAAATGGGAGTCTCTCAAGAAAAGGAGAAAAGACAGTAGGCTAATCCTTTTATACAAAGGTCTAAAGGGTGCTGCCAGCATTCCAACAGATGACCTTGTTCCCCCAGCTAGACACTGTAGAAATCACCATTCGTTGGCGTTTCAGACCCTTAGCGCAAGAACTGACATTTATAAAGAGTCGTTCTTCCCCAGAACCATTAGAGATTGGAATGCCCTTCCCGATTCGATTATTTCGACAGCTGAAGGTGCTGATGATTGTGTAGCTAAATTTACCTCTTTGGTTAGAGCTAGGGACTAACTTCCCACATCACAGGTCCTGGTGTATGAATGTCATTTGACGTGTCACCAGTAACAATTCTGATTCTGATTCTGATTCTGATCGAGACGATTTTACGAGGACTGTTCAAATATGAATGCAAGAAGAACGTTTTCTCATGCACTAATGCGAAAATCACCTGGAAATAAATATCACAGCGTAGAAAAACATTTACCTATACATTGATACCAAACCTGTTAAAATCCGTTCACTATAGCCATGTATATCGTTCGATAAACACTGTCTATTCTTGTATACTAATACAAAACATGGTTGGAAGAAGGTCAGAGTACGCCGTTGATTTACGGTCCTATATATATTAAGAATCGTTGTATTCTTGGTATACGGTGCAAAGACAGTTTTGATGAAATCTGTTCGGTTTATGGGCATAATGAAATGTCTTTTCCGACAGTTTTTCGTTGGTGTAAGAAATTCAGCTGTGGGCTGGGCTCAACAGAAGATGCACCACATGATCGTCGGCCGAAAAGAGCAACATCTGCCAAGATGGTTGCTAGAGTGAAAGAAATAGTTGCTACCTATGCACGATACACCACTAGGCAAATAGCTAGTATGGTTGGCATCTTATTAGGAGCAGCTCATACAATTCTGAAACGGGATTTGAAAATGAGAAAGATCTGTGCTAGATGGATTCCCCATCTGTTGACAGATGAGCAGAAAAAAGACACGCGTTCAGTGCACCAAGAAGTTGCTTAAAAGTTTCCAAATTACAATGCACGGTCTTTCGCCAATGTCGTCACAGGTGACGAGACATGGGTTCACTTTTTTGAGCCAAAACGAAAGATTCAGAACAAAATATGGGCAACAAAGTATTGCAAAAGACCATGCATTGCAAAGCGGACCATTAGCGTCAAGAAGGTAATGTATGCCATATTCTTTTCAAATCAGGGCCCTGCTATTCAGGTTGCTGTGCCTAAAGGCAAATCTGTAAATGCGAAGTTTTACAAGATTAAAGTTCTTCGAAAATGGAAGAACTATTTCAAAGAACGAAGACCCGCAACTGGTTTGGCCAATGTCAGATTGCTACATGCCAATGCGTCATCGCACAAGGCGTTCATTGTGCAAGACTATCTGAAGCAGGAAAAGGTTGTTGAAGTCCCTCACCCCCCGTATTCCCCTGACCTTGCCCCGTGTGACTTTTTTTTGTTCCCGCGGCTGCAAAAATATCTTTCTGGTCGAAAATTTGTACAGCGCAAACACCTCGGTTCTGCAATATTCCAGTGCCTTCATAGCATACCTCGAAAAGACTACCAAAATGCATTCATTGATTGGATCAGAAGACTGAAAGTTTGTATATCTGTTAAAGGGGAATTGTTTGAGGGGACAAAATAAATTTTTCATCGAAATCTATCACGGAATCATTTTTATGAGCTTAGTTGCATTCATATTTGAACAGTCCTCGTAACGAGTATCAACAACCTATGTCTTGGAACAAAAATAAGTAAAATAATATTTTTCTTATTTTAATCCCAAACATTGGTTCTAACGAGTACCAAGTTACCAAAAGCCTATGTTTTGCACCATAAATACGGAAAATATTATTTACCCCTGTAAACCCCACTTTTCTCTATAAAATGGGCCCCGTCAAGCGATTTTGGTACTTATCGCCTATGCGAGCAGCGAAGGTTCAGACGAGCCTGCGCATCCGCGCAGTCTCGCAAGAACCTTCACTGCTCGCTCATACAAGCAGAGAATCAAGAGGAACCTTCAGACAGAAAGCCATATCCCTGGCCCCTCAGAATGGCTGGGCATGCGCAGTTAAAATTTGTCATGACTGAATGCTCGAAAACACAAATTCGCTTGGCGGGGCTCAAATATGAAGTTACATGGGGTGTTCATTACACAGAGTTCTTAACGTAATGAGAGCCGGCCTCGGTAGCTCAGTCGGATGCGCGTCTGACTGGTGATCAGGAGGACGTGGGTTCGATGCATGTACCTGCCGGGGTCGGCAACATTCTTTCGTGGAGATTGATCCTGAAATCTTATCTACGGTCATTCTCTCCTTTCCGCTGATTCAAGAAGAGCAGTTGTCATTTCTGGCGAAAGAACGTGCACTGTACTGGTTAACCGCTTACGTATAAGCCTGCCCAGGAAGTGTGGCTAGGTAAACGGACCGGCTCAAAAATGATCTAATATTGTGTTGACTGGGACGCTAAGCTCCAATACAAACACATTAACGTGTTGAGAGCGGTAGAGACACGTGCGCGATCAGTGTAGACACTGGTGAAATGGCTCATAATAAGCCATCTCACCAGGATCTGAACAGATTGCTTCACCCCGCCCGGCTTGGAGATGCATGGTGCTTCCGCGCAGAGCTCATGTGGGACTTTATGTAACATTCACCGGAGATTGCCGATAATTATTGGTTTTCCGGGACACATGCTGACAGTCATGCTACCTGTATGAAATGATTACCGATTTGCATTAGCTTTATAGGGAAAACTTCATTTAAACCTTTATAACTTTATTACATTTAAATGTAGAATTGAAATTCTGTTATATTTTTGTAGAAAAATCCAAGAGCTTTCTATTGATATAGTTTTTGTCTGATTTGTAAAAGATCTTCTTGCTTCCCAATTGTATTTAGTTACAGCCCTGTATTTCCCTTAATGGTGTCATTAAAAATATCAAAATCATGTATCTAACCGATTTTGGAATAGATTTATTCTTAAATTAATTTTGTAAAGTTTTAAATTCTGTTGGATCCAGATAGCGAATTTTCCAAATTTTACAAAGATATAAGTTAGACTATTCTGACATTTTATCTTTTTGCTTCCCCGTATTAGTAAAATTTCACTAGAACCGAGTTGCACTATTGAACTTTTCGGTCGAAAATTGCCTAAGTCCACACAGTTACTATTCACAATAGCTTGAAATTGATGTTTAAACATACTGACAGAAAATTGGCGTTTGGTATTTTTTGGAAATATTCGTCATAGGAAAAAATGTCATTTGGATACAAAATATTATTTTTGCAGAAATCTTATTTAAAACAATTTTCATTTGATCTTAAAATTTGTTAAACTTTATATTTCCACCAATAAAGCACACTATATATGGAAATTAAAGATTTCGAAATTTTCAACTGTGCTTTTTCAAAATATTGCTGTGGTCACAAAAGAAATTATACCTTAGTGTCAAAAGCCAACATAAAAAATGCATTATTATTTATTTTTTAATACAATAAATAAATAAATAAATCATTACGTTAAAACACCCATGCCAAAAAGGGCAAGTTTTCATGGCTGTAAAAATGGCATTTATCAGATGATAAATTGCGATATTTTCCTTATTTCTGCTCCAAACATATAGATTGTGGGTGCTCGTTAGAACGGCCTCAATGAGGCGGTTCTAACGAGTATCCACAATGTATGTTTTGGAGCAGAAATAAGAAAAAAAATATTTTCATTGAAAACCCCACTTTTCTCTATATAAAGTGGGGTTTACAATGTTAAACATTTCATGGACGTGTTAAGGTAATAAATAAATAAATAAAAGCAGTTTCATCCTAACATTATGATAACATGCTGATATTGCGCATCCCAGTGAAGGGAGGGGTTGTCTTTGATAAACATTTTTTTTTTCAGATAATTATGGTTAAATGTCAGATCACGATGCGCTTTGCCTAATTTTAAACGGTCTACAGTTTTAACCCATTTATGCCTAGTCGACTGTTCTACTCTATATTTTAAACATGCTCATTTCTACTTTTAGGGGTGTCTAATTGCTTTTATTTTTACTTAATTTTTGTCAGAAATACCAATGTTTCATGCAAACAGTGTAGGTCCTGATCAGACTCCGCATTCTGACCGTCTAATGTGGGACTGCACTGTTTGCCAATATCCATTTATGGGACTCTAGGCTTAGTTAAATGGGTTAATCAGACAATAGCAATTTTCTTGGGACTTGGTTATATTAGACCCAGCAAGCAAACAGCGACCTCTCCAAGACAGCGAAAATAGTATTAGCCATGTACATCCGCGCAGTCTAATCAGAGTTTTCACTGGACGATCGAGGGATAGCAAAGGACCCAAAAGTTGCCCGAAGCGGAATGACAAGACTCAGACCAGACTGTGCGTGATGCGTAGGCTGATGTGAGTCTTCGCTGTACGCACATGTCTAAATGAAGATTTTGCTGTGCTCCGGCTTAATATTTGTGGAATTTTCGACAGTGCAGTATCTTGTATTACATAATTACGTCGATCATCAATTTCATGTTGATTTCACACCTTTATGAATATCACTGCAAATATCAAGAACTGTCGTCATTAAAATGAACCAGCCCATGAGAAAAGGGTCTTTATCACATAGGCAAACAGCAAAGGCTCGGGCTAGCCTGCGCGTACGCGCAGTCTCGTCAGAGCCTTTGTTGTTCGCAGTCGTGTAGTGTGGGCCTAGAGGAAGGTCCAGGAAAAGAGCCATGCTTCGGCTGCGCATTTGAAGAATCATAAAACGGACAATCCTAAGTACTATTTTCTTACGAGTCGGCTCAATTGTCAAATTTTATCTAAAATATTAAGATGAAAAATTGTGTTATTTTTCTTGTTTTTGCTCAAAATACAGATTGTGGGTACATGTTAGAAACACCGTTCTAACGAGAACCCACAATCTATACTTTAGAGCATAAATAAGAAAAATAAGGTTTACCCCTGAAACCCCCGTTTTATTTAATAAATCATAGAAAATATTCGTTGTTTTAATTCTCAGCATCATATCATTCCTGTAGAAGATAATTGGCAGTTGTCTGTTTTAAAATGGTTTTGGATAAAACACAATTCAAAGGAAAAATGTATAGATTATATACATAAATGAACATTTTAAATTCATTCTAGTCTTCAGTCTTCAGGGAACAGAGTATGACCGATAGACACAGTCTCATCTACCATTCGACTCATCACGTGAACATGCCCATTTCCACTTTTAGGTGTGTCTGGTTGCTTTTATTTTTCTTAATTTTTATCAGAAATACCCATGTTTCATGCAAAACAGTGTAGGTCCTGATTAGACTCCACATTCTGACCGTCTGATCTGGGCCTGCACTGTTTGCCAATATCCATTTATGGGACTCTAGGCTTAGTTAAATGGGTTAATCAGACAATAGCAACTTTCTTGGGACTTGGTTATATTAGACCTAGCATCTCCAAGACAGCGAAATGTATATCAGCCATGTACATCCGCGCAGTCTGATCAGAGTCTTCACTGGACGATCGAGGGATAGCAAAGGACCCAAAGGTTGTCCCAGGCGGAAAGAGAAGACTCAGACCAGACTGCGCGTGATGTCTAAGTGAAGATTTTGCTTAATATTTGTTGAATTTTATGGTTTTAATGACAGCGCCTGTTTAAGTATCTGGTATTACATAATTACTTCGATCATCAATTTCATGTTGATTTCACACCTTTATGAATATCACTGCAAATATTAAGAACTGTCGTCATTAAAATGAGTCAGCCCATGAGAAAAGGGTACTTATCACAAAGGCGAAAAACAAAGGCATACGCGCAGTCTCGTCAGAGCCTTTGTTGTTCGCAGTCATGTAATGTGGGCCTGGTTAAGGGCCATGCTTCTGGCCCTATTAAGTGGCTGCGCATAAATCAATCATAAAACGGACAAGCCTAAGGACTATTTTCTCATGGGTCGGCTCAAATGTCATATTTTGTATTTGAATGGAATATCATATGTTATGAAATAAAGATACATATCCAGCATTCGTTTTGCTCTGTCTCTGTCTCTGTCTCTGTCTCTGTCTCTCTCTCTCTCTCTCTCTCTCTCTCTCTCTCACCCACAGGCTTAATATACCTGCCACTGTAGCAGAACTGAAGATATATTTTTAAATAATATAAAAAATGCAATATAATATATTTAACAAATTAGCATCTGATAAATGCTATTCCTTTAGCCATGAAAGATAGCAATAATTTCGCATAGATTTGGTTTGTTTGTTTGGTTTGAGGTTTAACGTCCCCGTCAACAATGTAAACATCACGACAACACGCCTATATAATTTTGACCCCCTTGAACCCCACTTTTATGCAGGGGTAAACCTTATTTTTCTTATTTCTGCTCTAAAATATAGATTGTGGGTACTCGTTAGAACCGCCTCGATATTTTTCTTATTTCTATTTTAGAGCAGAAATAAGAACGATGAGGCGTTCTAACGAGTACCCACAATCTATATTTTAGAGCAGAAATGAGAAAAATATCACAATTTTTCATCTTAAAACTTTCAATTTTTTGGCGATAAAGGTTACAATGTATTTGTTCTCAATACTACAACACTCAAATCTCACTAAACGGCGAGATTCTCGTTCAGAAATATACAGGTAAATCAGAATGCTTCTAATAATACAGGTAAGCGAGACCACTTGTCCCGATTCTTATCGATGAACGGTCGGCGGTCAACGGGGAAATAACTGCAACAAAGGATTATGCTAATGTTATGGATTTAGTTCCCTTGTAGACTGCGTTAAAATAAGTTCGGTATGTGAAACCAACTGAACATTCGAGTACTGGTAAACCACTTAGAATGAGGCAAAAGATGTGCTAGTCGTCCCCGCATATAAATCCTAGCGGTTTCTTTGTGCGGTAGGGCATGAGATGTCACTTCATCTAAATGGCGGGTAAAATTCTCACAGAATCGGAAACCACTTGTGCCAAATGACATAAATAACTTTCACGGGGACGTGAAACTTCAAAACAAACAAACAAAAGTGCTTGTCATTCTGTTAAGGATAATTGATTAAACAGCATATTCGCAGGAATGCATAACGAAAACACACCTATACAAATGCAGTGTACCCTTTATGGGCGAAAAAAAAACTTTAAGATGAAAAAAATGGGATATTTTTCTTATTTTTACTACAAACATAGATTGAGGGTGCTCGTTGAAACCGTCGCAATGAGGCGGGTCTAACGAGTACCCATAACATATGTCTTGGAGCAGAAATAAAGAAAACAATGTATTCCCCCATAAACCCCATTTTTCTCTTTTCTCTATATAAAGTGGGGTTTAGAGCGGTCTTCATTTCACGGATATGTTAACCTCATGTATTGCGCTTTATTTTTAGTCGCTGAATTCACTGAGACCAGCTATCGTTCGATGATCGGAGTTGCTTCCGCCTTATTACTACTTAAGGTGTAGTGCCTGCAGTTTATTAGTCTGGGTTTTCCTGCCTAATTAAAGATTGTAGGTCATGAAACCGTTCTGCTATCAACACAGCTGTTTAGAAAAAGACGTCTGCTGAAATTATTTATCAGCAACCTGATTAAACGGGCAGCTCATAATTGCTTTATAAATGTGTAATCCAGTATCATTCGTGTGGTTTACAAGGTCATAAATTAAAGATCAAACATTTTTAATGCCCATAAGGTCAACAAGCCTGTGTAATGAATACCCCCATATACCCACTTTTTGTTCAGAGAAAAATATGATCTGCAGGGCATACATTATTTTTATTATTTATCTTCTAAAGCAAAGATTGTGGGCTCTTCAATGTTGCAGTTCTTATGAACACCTACAATCGATATTTGAAGCAGACAGAAAACCACATCACGAAAACAGGCCTATATAATTTTGACCCCCTTGAACCCCACTTTTATATAGTAAAACTGGGGTTTCCGGGGGTATACCTTATTTTTCTTATTTCTGCTCTAAAATATAGATTGTGGGTACTCGTTAGAACCGCCTCGATGAGGCGGTTCTAACGAGTGCCCACAATCTATATTTGGAGCAGAAATAAGAAAAATATCACAATTTTTCATCATAATTTTTTCATTTTTTTCGGCGATAAAGGTGGCAAGGTAATTGTATAGGCGTGTTTGCGTAATGATCACCAGAAAAACCTCAGTGTTTGAGCTGTAAAAGAATGCGTCTACTATGTAGAAGCAGAAAGATATGTAACAGTCTAGAATCATTCCTGGAACTGTTTTGTCAAAGACACATCTTAGACGAAAATCAGATAATAATTTCAAATGTTATATGTTAAACGCTATAATGTGTAGTGTTTCTCAGTCACAAAAAAATGTTGGACACTGGAAATAGTGTAGATCCGGATCAAATACCCTGTAATTCACCGACTTTGAGGCTTCACAAGTCTTTGATTACTTTCATTTGCGTCAACAACAACCATCACGAAAACACGCCTACATACTTTTGACCCCCATGAACCACACCTTTATATATACAGGGGTAAACGTGTTTTGTCTTATTTCTGCTCCAAAATATAGATTGTGGGTACTCGTTAGGACCGCCTCGATGAGGCGGCTCTAACGAGTACCCACAATCTATATTTTGAGCAGAAATAAGAAAAATAACACAATTTTTCATCTTAAAATGTTCGGGGTTTTTTCAGCGGTAAATTTTACAATGTATTTGTATAGGCGTGTTTTCATGATGTCTTTGACACACACTTGTGCTGCAAGACCGGCCCCCGCCCATCGGGGCTTAAAGAAATATATGGGCTGCATTATGCTTCCACGCAGAGCTGAATCCGACTCGCACACGAGTAATGGTAAACCGCTTAGAGGATCTAAGCCTGCCCAGGCAAAGCGGTGCGAGTCGGACCGTCCATGCTTCAACGTCTCCAAAATGACCTTTACAGTGTTGACGGAGACGTTAAACCTCAAATCAAACAAACAAAAATGTGCTGCAAGACTGGTAATCCAGCATTCAATAGTAATCTCAATTCAAATGTTGTTATCTCCCTTTCTCCACTTCAAAGCCGCTTAATGTACAGACCGATTGATTGATTGGTTGCTTTTGGTTTAACGGCACTTCAACCATTGTGGGTCATTTTGTATCGTCTCCCAGAGAGAGGGGGTGAAAAGATAGAAGAGATAAGTAGGGGTGATAAAATTGAGGGGCAGAGGAGAAAGGGAAAAATGAATGAAGGTGTAGAAACAGAAGAAAAAAACAGCACTCCCCCGCTGCAAGAACATCTGGAATTGCCCAACTGTAAGACAATATCAGTTGGACGCCCAATGACGCAAGATACACGCCACCTTTGCTCAGCATGGGGGTAAGGTGTGAAATGAGGCGGAGAAACTTGAGACACGTCAATGTTTTTTTTTGTTGTTGTTGTTTTTTTTTTTTTTTTTTTTTTTTTTCTGGGAACATGGAATGCTTGGAATGAACCTTACAAACAGGTGCAATGAATATTTTAGTCACGTTTAAGGAAAAGAGGAACAAGGCCGATTATTGAAGGGACATAGCAACATGGTATCCCTCGTAAGATCCCAACGCTGTCTCTCTGAAATGGACACGCTCATCCTTGTACATGCAGGGTTTCAGGAAATTCCCGATGACATATTTCATCTGGATAATCTATCATGGGCATCTTAAACTTTATCACTGTCTGGGCTAAATCAACAGATGTCAAATTGTTGGTATTTATCCCAGAAAACGGGACTTGACATTTCATGCAAACTGTCTCCTAAGGAGACAATTTGCATGAAATGTCAAATCCAGTTCAGAATAAGACATCTCCTACGGAGACAATTTGCATGAAATGTTAATCCCTTTTTCTGGAAAAAATGTGAAAGTCCAAAATGTCTGCAGGCAAAAAATACCCAGCATGCAGTGTTAATAGAAACGTGATCTGGGCTTACTATTAATAATAATATTTTTTCTCGACAAGGTGTAGTAACTAGTAAGCTACATTTTCACTGCTCCTTCCATTGTGAACTTGCTCCAGCATTCCAGTGGTTTCTTGCTGTCGAATCCTCACCGTTGTCTCACACTCTAGTCGGACCCATCGGAGGCTAACTGTTGGTCTTCTTTTGCTCCAGCATTTCAGTGGTTTCTTGGTGTCGAGTTCTCACCGTTGTCTCACCTCTCAGTGTGGTTGTTTGATGTTTTGTTGTGTTCACGGAGATGTTGCACTGATGAGTTAGGAAGAATTTATGCGGACTGAACAAATTATTTATCTAAATTGCGACGGAAGTGATGCGAGGATTGTGGCAACGTAAAATCGATTTAAGCCCCCGATGCGGTTCTAACGAGTATCAACAATCTATATTTTGAGCAGAAATAAGAAAAATATCACAATTTTTCATCATAAAATTTTCGATTTTTCGGCGGTAAAATAGTCAATGTATTTGTATAGGCGTGTTTTCGTAATGACTACTTCAATAGCTATCAGATTCCAATAGCTGGAACAACTTTGGGACTTCTAAACCTTTTTAGACAGGGTAATGTCTTTTTGTTTGGAATCATGTGATGGGTTTGACAAACAGTGTAGACGCAGATCACGCCCAGTAGAAGATGGTGGCTGATCAGTGTCTACATTGCTTGTTTAAAGTTTAGGAACTTTAGGTTTAAACGAAACAGTGTAAGTCCTTCTTCAAGATAATTTATCCAGGCTACACTCACGAATAATCAACCCACCGGCGCTTTAATTCTGATTCTCATCCATCACGAAAACATGCCTATCTAATTTTGACCCCCTTGAACCCCATCGGCACTTTAACCCTTATCTTGCTGTTCACGACAACCCCTATCTTTGCAAACAGTGTAGAGCCAGATCAGATGGCTTCTGAAGAAGCCATCTGATCAGGATCTATACTGTTTGACATTCAGTTTATGAATTTGCAGCAATAAATTACATCAAGTAATTTGATTGGTTGATGGACAGAAATGGGTGTGGCTTAAATGAATATTCAGCAAGAGAATGGTTGATTCTGTTTTTCATCACTACTTCAATAAGCATCAGATTCCAACAGCTGGAACAGCTTTGGGACTTCTAAACATTTTTAGACAGGGTAATTTCTTTTTGTTTGGGTTAAATCATAGAACTAAGAAAACCAGCACAATAGGCCATTAATTGTCTCCTACTCGAAATAATTTATCATTCTTGCACACCAGATAAGGATACCCATAGTTTTAGCTTGGTATATAAAACGGTTCTAACCCTGGTGTTCTTACCCAGGAGCGAGTATTCTCGCGTATTTGATAAATGCATTGGTTTAATACGACCTCATGTATGCGCCGTCGTTAAGGTTGACGTCCAAGCACGTAACGTGACGTCACTAAACATCACTGTAGTGTCATCGTAAAATGACGGACGTCGGCGAACGAAGTGACACTGCAGTATTGAAAATCCACGCTCGATTGGCCGCGTGATGCCGGACAGTTACACAGTTACGGATTTTTCCATCCATCCCTCACACCCATGTAGGATTCTTTTTATTGCATACCTTCCATTTCTGAGCGTGGTTTTTTAATAATGCAGTCCCTTGGGTTGCCTACGTCCGCCATATTTTGATGTCACTACAGTGATGTTTAGTGACGTCACGTAACGTTCTGTGACGACACCTTAACGACGGCGCATATGAGGTCGTAATCAACCAATGCATTTATCATACACGCGAGAATATTCGATTTGGGGTAAGAACACCAGGGTTAGAACAGAATTTCGATCCCTAGCTAAAACTATGGATTTCCTTATCTGGTGTGCAAGAATGATAATATACCCAAACTCTTCGACGGTGCTTGTTATAAACAGATGGATGGATGGATGGATGGATGGATGGATGGATGGATGGATGGATGGATGGATGGATGGATGGATAGATGGACAGACTGACATATAGAAGGGCTTGGGTAAACCAGTACAACCCCACTTTTTTAAAGTGGGGAATAAATACTGAATCCATTGTGACCCACAAATATCCCATATGAACCAATAATATATTCATCTCTGAAACTCCTTTATCTGAACTTATAAAGACCTCCAGTCACCTCCTGCCAATGAGCCTCCTTAGAACTTTTCCTATACAGATTAGTACATGGCTGATGACAATAATATACTGGTACTAGTTTTGTTTGTTTGTATTGGAGTTTTACGGCCCAGTCACCACTATTTAGGTCTTTTTTGAGCCGGTCAGTTTACCTATCAACCCTTTCCTGGGCAGGCTTATACGTAAGCGGTTAACCAGTACCGTGCACATTCTTTCGCCAGAAAATGACAACTGCCCTTCTTGAATCAGCGGAAGGGAGAGAATGGCAGTAGAAAAGATTTCACGATCAATCTCCACGAAAGAATTTTGCCGACCCCGGCGGGAGTCGAACCCGCGTCCTCCTGATCACCAGTCAGACGCGCATCCGACTGGGCCACTGAGGCCGGCATACTGGTACTAGTACGAATTGTTTAGCAAGGTCACAAAAAGCAGAACATCGGTTAATTAAAAATAATGGAAATATGAGGGGGGGGGGGGGGACACGATTCCACGGATAGAATACCTTATCCCTGGGGACAAGATACTGTATCTACGGCTTCTTGTCCCCGAGAACAAAATAACCCCGTGAGGACAAGATACCCCGCTGTATCTTGTCCTGCGGAACAAGATACCGCGTAGGGACAAGATACACTTAAAGACGAGGTTGTGAACTGTGACGACTTCACCCAGAAAAAACACTCCCTTCGGTGTCTGCGACCAGACCAGAACCTAACCGGCCTGTCAAGCAACTCAGACTAGCAACAATCTTGAATTGTAAGATATAGAAACTAGAGCCAACGTACTATTCTAGCAGAAAACAACAAAGGTGCTGATCAGACTGCGCATGCGCAGTCTGATCAGCACCTTAGTTGTTCGCAAATGACATTGTTTGTTTGTTTGTTTGAGGTTTAACGTCCCCGTCAACACTGTAAAGGTCAATTTGGAGACGTTGCTTGCAATGTGTTGGACTTTTGCCCGATATTGAGATGAAATGACATCTCAAGCCCTGTCGCCCAATGAAACCAATAGGGCTTATTAGCATGGACGGTCCGCCTCGCACCGCGGTTCCTGGACAGGCTTAGATCCTCTAAGCGGTTTACCAGTACTAGTGTGCGGGCCGGATTCAGCTCTGCGTGGAAGCATCATGCAGCCCATATATTTCTTCAAGCCCCTATGGGCGGGGGCTGCTTCGCCCAATGAAACCAATAGGGTTTATTAGCATGGACAGTCCGCCTCGCACCGCGGTTCCTGGACAGGCTTAGATCCTCTAAGCGGTTTACCAGTACTAGTGTGCGGGCCGGATTCAGCTCTACGTGGAAGCATCATGCAGCCCATATATTTCTTCAAGCCCCTATGGGCGGTATTAAAAAGGTTTATTTCATAACTCGACTCATTTTCTCTGTAGATAACAGGAGCTGATCGAAGCAAATGAAATGGTGTGTGCCATGCGTTCCTGACTATCCATTCAATTACTGACCAATTTGTATTTTGTAATGGATCTGAGCCTTGTTACGCCAACAGACAAAATAGTCTTCCAGGCAATATCGTTTTGTCTGTGCATTATGAAATACCATTACGAAAACACGCCTATACAAATACATTGTAAATTTTACCGCCGAAAAAAAAACGAACATTTTTAGATGAAAACTTGTGATATTTTTCATATTTCTTCTCAAGATATAGAATGTGGGTATTCGTTAGAACCGCCTCATCGAGGGGGTTCTAACGAGTATCCACAACCCTTAACTTGGAGAAGAAATAAGAAAAATAAAACAGGTTTTCATCTAAAGATATTCTTTTATTCGGCGGTAAAATTTACAATGTATTTCGGCGGTAAAATATAGGCTGTGCGTCCGAGAGAGAGAGAGAGAGAGAGAGAGAGAGAGAGAGAGAGAGAGAGAGAGAGAGAGAGAGAAATTTACACCCAAACAACAACTAAGCCTGTAAAAGCCCAGCATCGAACACGCAATATCTAATCTGAGAAATATGTCTAAGGCAAAAAAAAATCTTTTCGTCGTCGCTATTAGAAAACAAACTTAATCGGTTTTCGTCTTCAAGGAAATTTGCTTATAAGCCTGGCAATTGGTTATTAATCAGGAAACTCGAGGACTGAATGATGTGCCTTAAGACCCCAGTCGTGGATGTAATAGCTTTCTATGTTATTATCAGGCAAATTGTTTTAGCATCTCGTATTAGCGCCCGTAAGCTAAATTCTATTCTGGGGAATTGTAGCAAAAGTACGGACAAAAATCAAAGTCCTAGGAGCACTGCTGAATCAACTGATTCTGTGTGTAAGCTCAAGTATGTGGACTGTTCCATCCCAGCTAGCACGCAATAGCGGGCCAATGTCCGGCCGACAGCAAAACGACGTTGCCACGTTGTGTCGGCTGTCGGTCCGAAGTTGGTCCGAAATTAATTGCTGTCTGGGATGTAACCTTTTAAATCAACTTACTTTTCTTCGAGCAAACATTGGAGACCGTAGACCTGGGTCTACACAGTGTCATTGTTCCATTTGGAACCCTAGGCATCACGTGAACAAGTTTGTGAAATAAACTCAATTTATATAGAGAAAACTTGGGTTTACGGGGGCATGCATTATTTTTCTTATGTTTGCTCCAAGACATAGGTTGTGGTAGCTCATTAGAACCGCCTCAATGAGGCGGTTCAAACGAGCACCCTCAACGTATGTTTGCAGTATTTCTAAGAAAAATATCACGGGTTTTCATCAGAAAGTGGCCATATTGGAGAAGTGAACAATGCGCTATGTCGCACGGATGTGTTGTCATAATGCCATTTCGAAAACATGCCTATACAAATGCATTGTAAACTTTACCGCCGAAAAAAAAACGAAAAATTTAAGATGAAAAATTGTGACATTTTTCTTATTTCTGCTCAAAATATAAATTGTGGGTACTCGTTAGAACCGCCTCGTCCTATTACAGATCGACTCGAAATATTTGAAATAATTTTGAAAGGGATGTAAAACCAAATCCGCAAACGAAAAGTATTCATTTACTAAGATAATACAGTTTTTTATTTTGTTTGATTTGAGGTTTAACGTCCCCGTCAACACTGTAAAGGTCATTCTGGAGACGTTGCTTCCAATTTTGTGGGACTTTTACCCGACAGTGAAATGAAATGACTTCTCAAGCCCTGCCGCACAATGAAACCAATAGGGCTTATAAGCATGTACGGGCCTATTTGCACCGCTTTGCCTGGGCAGGCTTAGATCCTCTAAGCGGTTTGCCAGTACTCGTATGTGGGTCGGTTCCAGCTCTGCATGGGAGCATCATGCAGCCCATCGATTTCTTCAAGCCCCGATGGGCGGGGGCCGGGATATTTTTTTAACATTTTACTAGCAGACAATACATGTATTTGTATATTTTTCAGTACATTCAATACAGGGCCAAGGCTTTGCTCTTCAGAAGTAAATTCAATGCTTTCGTAACTCCACATTGGTAAGAAAAACAAAAGATATTTTTAGAACGTATTACGGAACCCGGGAAGGGACATGATTTTTTATTTTTAATAAGTTGTGCGCACAAGATAATATCTTGTGTGGACAAGATATCATCTTGCTCGGACAACATATTATCTTGTGCGCTCAAGAAATTATCTTGTGCGGACAACATATTATCTTGTTCGCACAACATATTATCTTGTGCGGACAACATAATATCTTGTTCGCACAAGATATTATCTTGTTTGCACAACATAGATCTTTGGAAGTTGTGCGAACAAGATAATATCTTGTCCGGACAAGATAATATCTTGCTCGCACAAGATATATGTTGTGCAGACAAGATCTTATCTTGTGCGGACAAGATACTATCTTGTTCGAACAACTTAATATCTTGTGCGGACAAGATAATATCTTGTCTGCACAAGAAAATATCTTGCGCGTACAAGATAATATGTTGTGCGGACAAGATAAAATCTTGTCCGAACAAGATAATATCTTGTGCGCACAAGATATTATCTTGTGCGCACAACTTATAAAATAAAAAAAATCATGTCCTTTTCCGGGTTCCGTAGGTAATACCCCTGAATCTGTATTCAATTTCCTAATGATATTCGTCGTGAAAATGTCCTGCAGATAATTATATAATCAGAAGAGCGTAATGCGGAAATGTCATGCGTAAACTTAGTCCAGAGGTTAGGAAAACTGTACCGTTTCGAAAACATGCCTATACAAATGCATTGTAAACTTTACCGCCGAAAAAAAAGAACATTTTAAAAAGAAAAATTGTGATATTTTTCTTATTTCTGCTCAAAATATAAAAATGCAATGTAAACTTTACCGCCGAAAAGAAAACGAAAATTTTAAGATGAAAATTGTGATACTATATATATGTTTTTTTTTCATTTCTGCTTAAAATATAAATTGTTGGTACTCGTTAGAACCGCCTCATCAAGGCGTGTTTTAGTAATGTTCCTACTGACTATAGAGTTTTCTGCGTATTCAAATACACTTCTTGGTCTAGTGGGTAAGAGTCCTGACTCTTTATCATAAGACCTCTCACCGCTGTGGGTTCGAACCTCGCTCGGAACACATGTGAGGCGCCAATTTCTGCAACAGAAGGTCAGGTGGTTTTTCTGCGGGTATACCGGTTTAGGCCAGTCTTCGATTAGCGACCGGTTCGAAATTAGTGTAATGGACGTAAAACCAAATTCACGAAAGAAAAGTATTAAAATTTACCAAGATTATACAGTGAAAACACTTTTTTGATGACATTTATTTTTACGAGAATAGCACCTAGTCAAGAGACATAAATACAGTAGAACTTCAATGGCTCGAACATCTTTGGGACCATGAAAATCTGTTCGAGTCAGGGGTAGTTCGAGCCACAGAGGGAGATTGCCAGGAGGTATACGATATACTTTTGGATATCTTTTCTGTGTTTTATAATGAAAATGTATGCTGTGTGTACTCATTAGAATCGCCTCATCGAGGCGATTCTAATGAGTACACACAGCATACATATGCAAGATAAAAGACGAAAATCTTCTAAATTACCCCCCACTATTTCTCATGTCGAGGATTTTCCTAGGGGCTCAAGAATGGGTTCGACTCACCCATGGTAAACGAGCCATCGGTGTTCGAGCCATCGAAGTTTTACTGTACTGATGACTAATGGATGGCTTTCGACCACGTGGAATCAGAAATGCATTTCGAAGGTCGATTTGTATGTTTGTTTGTTTGATTTGAAGTTTAACGTCCCCGTCAACACTGTATACAGTAGAACTTCGATGGCTCGAACACCGATGGCTCGTTTACCATGGATGTGTCGAACCCGTTCTTGAGTCCCTAGCGAAATCCTCTACATAAGAAATAGTGGGGGATTTTAGTCTTTTAGCTTGCAAATGTATGCTGTGTGTACTCATTAGAATCGCCTCGATGAGGCGATTCTAATGAGTACACACAGCATACATATTTATTGTAGAACACCGAAAAGATGTCTAAAAGTATCTCATTATGCCTCCTGACAGTAACCTTCAGTGGCTCGAACTACCCCTGTCTCGAACAGATTTTCTAGGTCCCAAAGTTGTTCGAGCCATTGAAGTTCGACTGTATGTCATTTTGGAGACGCTGCTTCCAATTTTGTGGGACTTTTACCCGACATTGAGATGAAATGACTTCTCAAGCCCTGCCGCTGCATGAAACCAATAGCGTTTATTAGCATGGACAGGCCGACTCGCACCGCATTGCCTGGGCAGGGTTAGATCCTCTAAGGGGTTTACCAGTACTCGTGTGCAGGTCAGTTTCAGGTCTGCGTGGAAGCATAATGCAGCCCATCTATTTCTTCAAGCCCCGATCGGCGGGGCTATCGAGTTATATAAAAAAAACTAGAACTTGGACGATCATAGGCTAACCTCTCACCATTCTTGACGACATTCTAGGGCTGATAATTTTGCTTTCACATTAATGTTTTCGCGCAGAGCTTGCTTCAGTCGGGCTCTGAACAACCATTGAATGTAATCATTAATGAAGAAAATCCAAACTGACCAAAATATTGTTTGTTCATCATTTTATTGCAAGAAACAATATTTCAGATATAATTAATGCATTTTAGACTAAAAGTCAGTATGTTCCCAGATTTCAGTTAACCCTTTCCCACTCAGATACGTGTTTGCACCCCCCCCCCCACCCCCCCATTTTAAGCCCCAGAAGCACCTAAAATCTGCATTTCTACCCCTGGATAGTTATGTTTGCTTTAGGATTTGTTGGGCAAAAAAGTGACCTGTTTTTTCGCGCGCCTCTCCACTGAAAATATTCTGGGGGAGGGGGGGGGGGATTGAAGGGGGGCCCCCTCACATCCCGAAAAATTTTGGGTTTATGGCCCAACCGGCCGCTAAAATTTATATCTGAGGGTGTCGGGGGTCAAAAATGCCTGAAAATTGATGCTGATAAAACATGCTGCAAACAGTGAAAAGGACCAGTGCCAAACACCTTCATTGTTGCCTTGACAGCTGTGTGAAGATTAAAATGTGGTCAAAAATTCATGTGAAAACCGGCACACTTTTTGCCAACTTTGAGATGCCCCCTCTTTACCATGACAACAATGATCAAGTTATGAAAGGTTGCATTTGAAAGGCTACTGCCCAATGAACATTCACACCGAGTTTGGTGTAAAACAGACCATCCATTATGAAACAATGGCCAGTTGAAGTTGCGGTCAGGTGCATCACTGTGAAAATCAACGAAATTCACAAAATCCCTGAGTGGTAAAGGGTTAAATAAGACTTTTGGAAATAAAATAAGGAAAAGCCTTATGATGAGTTGTTATCCCTACTCCGCAATGCAGTAACCTGCAAACCGGCTCAGTGGTTTGGTGTCAGGCAATTTATGTTCAACTGAGGACATGCCTCTCGTTATAACGGCAGACAAAACTGGCACAATCTAGCCATTCCAGTTTTGTCTCATTACCTCCAAAGAAACAGATTGTAAAACACACGTGCTACCGCAAGCACTGGCCCCGATAGCTCAGTTGGTAGAGTGTCCGCTTTGGGGAACGGGAGGTCTCGGGTTCGATCCCGGGCCGCGACATACCAAAGTCGTTAAAAATGGTACTAGCTGCTCCTCGTTTGGCACTCAGATTTACGGGGTAGAGCTAGGACTGGTCGATCCAGTGTCAGGATAATGTGACTGGGTGTGGTATCATGTTATGTGTCTGGGACATGATACTTCAGTGAGGCAGCACTATAAACGTGAGCATTGAGCTCCCTGTCGCAACCAGACACCGTCGTGATATGACTGAAAAATTGTTGAAAGCGACGTTAAACCCGAATTCACACACACACACACACACACACACACACACACACTCATTAACTCCAAAGAAACAGATTGTAAAACACACAGGCTACCGCAAGCAAGCCCCCGCCCATAGGGGCTTGAAGAAATATATGGGCTGCATGATGCTTCCACGCAGAGCTGAATCCGGCCCGCACACTAGTACTGGTAAACCGCTTAGAGGATCTAAGCCTGTCTAGGAACCGCGGTGCGAGGCGAACCGTCCATGCTAATAAACCCTATTGGTTTCATTGGGCGACAGGGCTTGAGAAGTCATTTCATCTCAATGTCGGGTAAAAGTCCCACAAAATTGGAAGCAACGTCTCCAAAATGACCTTTACAGTGTTGACGAGAAAGGTTAAACCTCAAATCAAACAAACAAACAAACAACCAAAAAGCTACCGCAAGCACTGGGTACATGTACATTCTGGCGAAACACGGCTCAAATGAAATAAGTTTGCCAGTAAATTATGACCTACTTCCAAGCAGTATCCTTATATGTCTCAAATTAACAATAGTCTCAAATTAACAATGACATAAAAATATACATACGCTTAGCGTCTTATTACAGATGTCAGGAAATATATATAAGCCTAAACACGGAAAAACCTGTTTGCGACCAGACAAGGCACAAACAGGTCTGCGCATATACACCATCACGTGAACATGTCTGTGAAATAAACACCCCACTAAACCCCATTATATATTGAGATTAGGGTTTACGGGGGTATACTTTATTTATCTTATTTCCTGTCCATGACATAGGTCGCGGGTACTCGTTCGAGATAGGTTTTAAGTTCATCAAGACATAGGTTGTGGGTACTCGTTAGAACCGCCTCAATGAGGCGGTTCTAACGAGCACCATCAACCCATGTTCGCTGTATAAATAAGAAAAATATTACGGATTTTGTGGTGCGGGTGTGTCTTGAGATTTGATATCAAGGAGCGCTGTGGTGCAGTGGTAAAGCATCGGATTTGAGATCGAGAGGTACCCGGTTAGATACCCACAAGCGCCAAGTGTTGTTTCCTTAAGCAAGATACTTTATCCACATTGCTTAGTACTGGTTCCTTCCCAGGAAAAGAGGGCCGCATGGAAGATTAGTACAAGTACTAAATGTGTTACCCTCTATAAATGAGGTCGATTATTATTATTATTGTTATTATTATTATCATTATTATTATTATTATTATTATTATTATTATTATTATTATTATTATTATTATTATTATTATTATATCTGAGATAAAAAAATAAGCTAGAGCCACAGCACTAGCCAATCAGCGAAAACAAATGTGTTCATCTTTAATTTTGTTCAAAACATAGATTGTGGATACTCATTGAGGTGGTTTCAAATAGCATCCACAGTCTATGTTTGTTTGTTTGTTTGAATTGAGGGTTTACGTCCCCGTCAACACTAATAAGGTCATTTTGGAGCCGTTGCTTTCAATTTTGAGGGCATTTTACCCTCGGGCCGACATTAAGATAAAATGACACCTCAAGTCCTACCGCCATTACAAACATAATGTTTATATGCAGGGACAGTCTGATTGGAGTAGGCTTAGACGCTCTAAGCAGTTTACCAGTACCCATGTGTGGTCCATTTCAGCTCTGCGTGAAAGCACCATGCAGCGCAAACTATTTCTCCAAGCCCCGATGGGCGGAGGCGAGACAGTGTTTTTAACTATAAAGAAGAAAAACAAAACAAAATCTTGTGTAAAATGCTAGTTTGCAAGTTCTAGAGATATGAAAGACGTCAAGTTAGGACACGGATGTGTTATCGAAAAAAGCGACCAGACTGCGCATGCGCGGAGGTTCTGCACCTTTCATGATCGCAAGTGGCAGCATCACGCAAACACGCCTATATAATTTTGACCTCCTTTTTTTCTTATTTCTGCTCTAAATATATAGATTGTGGGTATTCGTTAGAACGGCTCTAACGAGTACACACAATCTATATTTTGTGCAGAAATAAGAAAAATATCACAATCTTTCATCTTAATTTTTTCTCTTTTTTTTACGGCGGTAAAATTTACAATGTATTTGCATAGGCGTTTTTTCCTAACGCAACTCATGTCGTGGCTCAAATATGATAAGAAAGTCTGTCTCCGGACTTAATTATTTGCAACAATGAAAGAGATAATGGAAGAAATACCTTGGCAAATAAGAATTCGGAACTGATCGGAACTGACACAGACAGTTAATAATAAATAGTGTGCTACATGAAATTAAGGGATAACTGTATCGAAAATTGTCAATTGGGGAGGTAAATCGGAGGTTTTACGGTCGGAAATTTCGTTTTACGGCGACGCGTTAGCGGAGCCGTAAAACGTAATTTGCAACCGTAAAACCGACGATTTACCTCCCCAAATGATAATTTTCAACACAGTTATCCCAATTCTAATTCACTTATTCAAATTGAACTATTTTGCACAAAGCGGCAAGCGCTGTGAGCTGCGTAAAACCAAATGCCAGCCAATTAAAAGCGACGTTACGTAATGACGTCAGGTTTCCGACAGTATATCGCGGAATATACTGTCGCAAATTTTTGACGTTATCCAATCAGACGTCGCGTTACATACGTAAGTGCATTAGAATCAGATTTATAAACATATTCAATGGCAATCATTATGAAAACACGCCTATACAAATACATTGTAAATTTTATCGAGGAAAGAAAACAACCATTTTCTGACGAAAAATCGTATTTTTTTTTCTTATTTCTGCTCAAAATATAGATTGTGGGGACACGTCAGAACCGCCTCAGGCGGTGATTAGGCGATTCTGACGAGTGCCCACAATCTATATTTTAGAGCAGAAATACGAAAAATAAGGTTTACGCCTGTAAACTCCAGTTTTACTATATAAAAGTGGAGTTCAAGGGTGTCAGAATAACCAGGCGTGTTTTCGTGATGCTGTTCTTGTAGTTGTAGTTTTCTTGCATACAGTATAATAATAATAATAATATTATTATTATTATTATTATTATTATTATTATTATTATTACTTTTAATAGTGACAAGTTTATTTACCTGAACGTAATGACGCCACTAAAGTCATTTGATGTTTGTATGCTTGATTTTATGTTTAACGCCCCCCCCCCCCCCCCCCCCCCCCTTCAAAACTATTTAGATCATTTTGGAGACATCGCTTCCAATTTTGTGGGACTTTTTCACGACATCGACATGAAATGATATCTCAATCCCTGTCGCCCTATGACACCGACAGGGTTTATATGCATGGACGGTCCGACTCGTACCACTTTGTCTGGACAGGCTTAGACATTCTAACCGGGTTACATGTACCAGTAGACTTCTCATGTGCGGTCGGTTTTAGCTCTGCGTTGAAGCATCATGCTGTCCAATCTAATTCTCCAAGCCTCAATGGGCGCGGACCATTCCATAAAGTCATTAAAATCATATCATAATTTGGTGGATTCGGGTGTGATGGGTTGATACAAAATCCGCCACTAGGGATCAGTTTGGCATTACCCTTGGGACGGATTTTTCTATCCAGACCTAACACCAGTGTAAAAGTCTTAGTTAGCCCTTAATTACTCACTCGAGTAATCAGATTTAAAGAAATTAGACCTACCGACATACACATAGCTTTTGATCCAATATGCAAATATTTAAACTAGCCCAATGCATTATCACGACATACTTTCTGGTAAAGTTTTAAGGGCTCGTTTCTAAGAGTTTATATGAAATACCCTTCAGTCTAAGATCAGTGGCATTTTCATAAGAAATTTATGAAACTCGCCGAGGATTTGCCTGTTGAATAACATATGACACCACCAACATTGTGAAACCCAACACGATAACACACCCGAGCGACATAGTGCATTTGTTCACACTTTCAAAATGGCTACTTTTCTGATGAAACTCTGTGATAATTGTGTTATTTTTCCTTCAAACATAGGTTGTGGGTGCTCGTTAGAACCGCCTCAATGAGGCGGTTCTAACGAGTACCCATTACCTATGTCTTGGAGCAGAAATAAGGAAAATGATATTTACCCCCGTACACCCCAGTTTTCCCTTTATAAAGTGGGGTTTAGGGGTGTTCATTTCACGGACATATTCACGTGATACCACTTTGGGAATTTCAACAAGCATTTTAGGCCCGCTTATCACCTGCACTATTATGAGAAATGCACACCCCGCGAACCCCACTTTATATGGAGAAAAAAGGAGTGAACATTATTTTTCTTATTTTTGCTCCAATACATAGGTTGTTGGTACTCGTTAGAACCGCCTCACAATAATAAACGACCTTATTTATAGAGGGTAACACATTTAGTACAAAGTACTCATCTTCCATGTGGCCCCCTTTTCCTGGGTAGAAACCAGTACTAAGCAAGGTGGATCAAGGAAACAACACTTTGCCGCTTGCGGGGATCGAACCGGCTACCTCTCGATCTCAACTCCAATGCTTTACCACTGCACCACAGCGCTCAACCTTCAACGAGCCCTTCAACCAATGTTTATAGTAGAAATTCAGGAGCATATAATTTCACTCACGGGGCTATCAGCTCTCTATACAATCTTCTGTAGAGCTTATGTGATGGTAAGTCCACTAACCATTGGTTCCTGCTCTGAGAGGAAACTCCAAGGTTATCAGCAACCTGTCAGCATCATTTATTTTATTAGCATTTTTCAAGAGCTCCTGTGGCTAGTGTAAACAAATTTTAATGGTTTACTGCAGAACATAGGCCACATCAGGGAAAAGCGATGTTATACATGTAGACGGTAACAAAATCAACAAGTCAGAATGCACTTTAAAAATGAACACATTTACTTTTGCAGTCTTGTGTAATGTTATTTTCAAGTTGTTTTTAGCATTTTTATGAAAGCCCAAGTTGAGGAAATAGAGATACATGGAAAATGCATGTTCATGTTGAAAATTTTCTTGACACAGCCTTCAATTTTTTGGCTGCATAAACAGATAAATGCCAATCTCTGCTGGGAAGCAACAGCCAATGAGATACCACTTTCATAGGCTTAACATCAACCCTAGCTGACAGCCCCGTGAGTGAAATTATATGCTCCTGTAGAAATTAGAATAATATCAATTTTAATCGGAAAATTAACCCTTATCTTGCTGTTCACGACAACCCCTTTCTTTGGAAACAGTGTAGATCCAGATCAGATGGCTTCTGAAGAAGCCATCTGATCAGGTTCTACACTGTTTGACATTCAGTTTATGAATTTGTAGGAATAAATTACATCAAGTAATTTGATTGGTTGATAGACAGAAATGGGCGTGGCTTAAATGAATATTCAGCAAGAGAAGGGTTAACAGTATTTTGAGCTTTGAAATAATGCACTGTTTCGCACGGATGGTCGCCATGATTTAGACTATTACAAGTTCGTTTTATCAGATTGTGCCATTAGTCCCAGACAATTCATAACATAAACAATCATTAAAAGCTTAACCGCCATGCCCGGTGTTAAACCGTTATTGTAAATTAACTTTGTGCAGTTTTTAGAAGCTTATTTTCTACAAAACAATTCTAAGTGTGCTGGCGCATGGCAAAATATAAAATAAGGGTCGCACGAGCTATGAAGGCTCAGATCACCCTGCGCATGCGCGAAGGCGATACCCGTACGAGCTGCAAAGATCAGATTACGCTGTGCATGCGCGAAAGTAAGACCCATACGAGCTGTGAACTCAGATTATCCAGCGCATTCGCGCATGCGCGCAGGCGAGAACCGTACGAACTGCCAAGACTCAGTTCAGCCCGAGCATACGCGCAGGCTGATCGGGGTCTTCGCTGCTTGCTAGGAGCTATCCACAAAGCCAAACAAGATGACGCTGACCAAACTGGTCTGATCAACATGTTCGGATAGTACATTACGATACCACACCCGTGCGACATAGTGCATTTTTTTCACATCACCAAAATGGCTACTTTTGTTATGTTAATCCTTGATATTTTGTTTATTAATACTGCAAAAATAGGTTGTGGGTGCTCGTTAGAACCGCCTCATTGAGGCGGTTCTAACGAGTACCTACAACCGTTGTCTTGGAGCAGAAATAAGAAAAATAATGAATACCCCCTTAAACCCCGGTTTTCTCTATATAATGTGGGGTTTAGAGGGGTGGTCATTTCACGGACTTGTTCACGTGATGAGTTTTCACTGATGACACATCATGCAAACAGCCCATCACGAACTTTTGACCCCCTTGAACCCCACTTTTATAAAGTAAACCTGGGGTTTGCATGGGTATACATTTTTTTCTTATATCTGTCAAAACCATAGATTGTGGGTACTAGTTAAAACTGCCACAATCTTTATTTTGAGCAGACTGAAAATGAAAACTATAAGAATTTTATCTGAATGTCACAGGGGTGGAAAAAGAACATGGCTCGACCGGAACTCGAACCCAGGGCCTCTCGCATACCGTGCGAATACTCTACCGAACCATATGATCGACCTGTTACAACCCCTCCCCTCCCCCCCTCCCCCCCCCCCCCCCCCCCCGCATACTGTGCAAACACTCAACCACGGCTCACTGTCGACCTGTCACTTTTGCCGTCCAGAACTGCGTCTGAGATAGGACTGGATAGGACGAATCTCATTTGGCAGGGGTGAAATGTAACAGGTCGACCGTGTGGCTCGGTAGAGTGTTCGCACGGTATGCGAGAGGCCCTGGGTTAGAGTCTCGGTCGAGCCATGTTCTTTTTCCATACCTGTGACACGAATAGTTTCCATTTTTGCTGGGAAATATATTTGAACAGGCGTGTTTTCGTAATGACACACCTTTTCGTAGGCTTTAACATTCTCTAGCTCTGAATCTAACAGAACAAAACATCATAATTCACAAATATGCCCTCAAAAAAGCAATTCGTGTAATCGTCATAACTCGATGAGGCGGTTCTAACGAGTACCAACAATCTATATTTTGAGCAGAAATAAGAAAAATATCACAATTTTTCATCTTAAAATTTTCATTTTTTCGGCGATAAACGAAACACTGTGTATGTATAGGCGTATTTTCGTAATGATACACGTCTCGAATTAAAATTAAGAACTGAATGGTAGACATTGTAGATCGTTATGGGCCGGCTCATCTTGATCTACACTGTTTGCAAAATATACTTCTTATTATTCCTCTTTTTCAACACTGTTCAGGCATTCTGAACGTCTGTTGTTATCTTCCCAGACGCCATTGCAATGACGGCCCATCGGAGCTTGAAGAAATAGATGGGCTGCATGATGCTTCCACGCAGAGCTGAAACCGACCGCACACAAGTACTGGTAAACCGCTTAGAGGATCTAAGCCTGCCCAGGCAAAGCGGTGCGAGTCGGACCGTCCATGCTTAGAAACCCTATTGGTTTCATTGGGCGACAGGGCTTGAGATGTCATTTCATCTCAATGTCGGGTAAAAGTCCAACAAAATTGGAAGCGACGTCTCCAAAATGACCTATACACTGTTGACGGGGACGTTAAATCTCAAATCAAACAAACAAACAAACTGTCTGTGTGATCACGACGAGTATGATTATGGTCGAGTTCAGTTCACATAGTAGAGTTAACTAGAGCTACACCAAAACGCGCGGAGCAGGCAAACTGGGACTACTAGGGTTAACTCTAGTTCAACCCGGATAGTTGGAAAAGTAACAACAACAACAAACATGGCGGACGGAGGAGAATTGTAATCGCAATTCAAAATTCGATTATTTCAAACCGTGACCGTTACAGTCGACTGACATTTGACAAGTGCAGATTCTTGACGTCAGAAGAGTTAACCCTAGTTCGTCAACTAAACTCGCTCTATACATGTATAGCACTAAGATGCATGGTGCAGTTTGTCATATCTCCAAAATAACTACTTTTTCAGGTGAAAATGTATTACATTATTCTTATTTATACTCCAATCATAGCGGCCCCCGCCCATAGGGGCTTGAAGAAATATATGGGCTGCATGATGCTTCCACGCAGAGCTGAATCCTACCCGCACAATAGTACCGGTAAACCGCTTAGAGGATCTAAGCTTGTCCAGGAAGCGCGGTGCGAGGCGGACCGTCCATGCTCATAAACTCTATTGGTTTCATTGGGCGACAGGGCTTGAGATGTCATTTCATCTCAATGTCGGGTAAAAGGCCCACAAAATTGGAAGCAACGTCTCCAAAATGACCTTAACAGTGTTGACGGGGACGTTAAACCCCAAATCAAACAAACAATCATAGGTTGTGGGTGCTCGTTAGAACCGTCTGATTGAGGCGGTTCCAACGAACACCCACAATCTATGTCCAGGCGCAGAAATAACCAAAGAAATATATACCCCCGTTAACCCCAGTTTTCTCTATATAATCTGGGGTTTAGAAGGTAGTAGTTCATTTACCGCACTTGTTATCATGCGGTCTTATTCAAACATGTTCAGGCTATCCGTGTGATCACTATGATTAAATTTCCTAGAACTGTGTATACGTTTGATTGGTAGCAGTCCAATGAGAACTGGAACCATTGTTAGCTAAATGCGGTTTGTTATCTACCGGATGAACCTTTCCACGAGAAAGTGGTCCTTACATTTTTTATTTATTTTATTTTATTTTATTTTTATTTATTTATTTTTTTTTTGGCGTGGGGGGGGAGGCGTTGTATTAACCCATATATACGTAGCGGCCCATTTTTGGGACACTGGCATACGGTGTAGACCCAGACCAGACGCCACATAACGCGGCGTCTGATCAGAGTCTACACTGTGTAAAGTTCATATATTTTTGTAAAACTTACCCCACAAAAAAATTAACATAACACAGCGCGCCTATATAGGCAATGGAAAAAAACTGTGTTTTATTCTGCAACAAATCACAGCTGGGAAGAGCGTGGCGAGTGACGTCATTAAAATTCCTAATTTATGACGTCACTAGTCGATTTCCTTGACGTTAGACGGTGTAACGTCATTTTCTCGCATCGAAAACGTAAGAAAAGGATATAAATGCATGTGTTTCAGTCAATAATTTTAGCGGGATTTCTTCTAACAATGGCGAAAGGTTGTGAGATTTTTAAGGAAACAACAACATTATTGCCGATTTTCAGCGTGTTAGAATCGAAATAGATCAGCTCTTGTCTGTGATTTGTTAAGTAATAAATCACAGTTTGTCGGTCAGTTGTAAGTAGACAAATCACGCGCGCTACGCGCTTGTGATTTGTCTACTTTACAACTGACCTCCAAACTGTGATTTATTACTCAACAAATCACAGTTAGAGCTGATCTATTTCTTAAACATAACACAGCGCGCCTATATAGGCAATGGAAAATAACTGTGCTTTATTCTGCAACAAATCTCAGCTCGGAAGAGCGTGACGAGTGACGTCATTAAATTCCCAATTTATGACGTCACTAGTCGATTTCCTTGACGTTAAACGGTGTAACGTCATTTTCTCGCATCGAAAACGTAAGAAAAGGATATAAATGCATGTGTTTCAGTCGATAATTTTAGCGGGATTTCTTCTAACAATGGCGAAAGGTTGTGAGATTTTGAAGGAAACAACAACATTATTGCCGATTTTCAGCGTGTTAGAATCGAAATAGATCAGCTCTTGTCTGTGATTTGTTGAGTAATAAATCACAGTTTGTCGGTCAGTTGTAAGTAGACAAATCACGCGCGCTACGCGCTTGTGATTTGTCTACTTTACAACTGACCTCCAAACTGTGATTTATTACTCAACAAATCACAGCTAGAGCTGATCTATTTCTTAAACATAGCACCCCTATAATTGGACATGGATCACTCTAAATCCATTAAGTTTAATATTCCATTGTCATATATGTGTTAATGTTAAACAGCCAAGTCAACCCTGTTTAGGTCATATTAAGCTTGTCAGTTTACCTATCCCGTTTTGTTTGTGTTTGTTTGATTTCGAGTTTAACATCCCCGTCAACACTGTAAAGGTCATTTTGGAGACGTTGCTTCCAATTTTGTTGGACTTTTACCAGACATTGAGATGAAATGACATATCAAGCACTGCCGCCCAGTGAAACCAATAGCGTTTATAAGCATGGACGGGCCGACTCGCGCCGCATTTCTTGGGCAGGCTTATATCCTCTAAGCGGTTTACCAGTACCCGTGTGCGGATCGGTTTCAGCTCTGCGTGGAAGCATATCATACGGCCCATCTATTTCTTCAAGCCCCGATGGGCGGGTGCCAATCCCATAAGCGATATACCAGTAAAGTGCAAAACACTGAAAGGAGTCCTTCTTGTCCTTCTTGAGTCAGGAGAGAATGACCGTAGAAAAGATTTCATGATCAATCTCCACGAATGAATGCTACCGTCCCCGGCAGGTTTCGAACCCGCGTCCTCCTAATTGCCAGTCAGACGCGTATCCGACAGATCTACTTAGACCGGCGGTATTTATAGGTACACCAAAACTCATTATAAAACTGTTCATTATAACACGGTTTTGGATATAACACGATTTCATAATGGATTACAAATATGTTAATATTATATAGAAAAATGACCATTAATGGTCATTTTTCCATATAATCTATACAGTTTTGTTTGGATGTAACACGGCTGTTTAACTAACACGGTTTCTGATATGGATCCCATTAATAGTGTTATAAAGAGGTTGGGGTGTATTACATAAAGGAACGGCAAATGCTCAGTCTGTGCATGATCATAGTCGGACGAGAGCAGTCATGTAGAGAAGAGACCTTGAATAAGTTTTATGCAAAATGTCATGCGTCTGGCCTTATTTGAGGGATGTGCAGATGCATTTGAAGAGCTTAAATCTGCATAGCATGTCTGCCGAAAAGTGCGGTACCATCACGTGAACGTCGATGAATAGAACACCCCCTAAACCCCACTTTATATAGAGAATACTGGGGTTTACGGGGGTATACAATATATTTTATTTATGCTCCATATGTTGTGGGTACATGTAATCGTAAGAACCGCTTCAATGAGGCGGTTCTAACGAGCATCCACAAGCTATGTTAAGAAAACATTACAGATTTTTATCAGAAAAGTAGTAATTTTGGAGATGTGAACAAAATGCACTATGTCGCGGGTGCGAGTCGGACCGTCCATGCTTATAACCCCTATTGGTTTCATTGGGCGACAGGGCTTAAGATGTCATTTCATCTCAGTCAACGTCGGGTATACGTCCCACAAAATTAGAAGCAATATCTCCAAAATCACCTATACAGTGTTGACGGGGACGTTAAACCTCAAAACAAGCAAACAAACGGGAGTGTTTTTGTAATAGCCATGAGTATTTGTTTGTTGGTCATATAGGGACGGTCAGTTTACCTAACCACACTTGTCGCCGGCCTCGATAGCCCAGTCGGATGCGCGTCTGACTGGTGATCAGGAGGACAATGGTTCGATACCTGCCGGGGTCGGCAACATTCTTTCGTGGAGATTGATCATGAAATTTTCTACGGTCATTCTCTCCCTTTCGCTGATTCAAGAAGGGCAGTTGTTAGTTTCTGGCGAAAAAATGTGCACTGTACTGGTTAACCGCATATGTATAAGCCTGCCCAGGAAAAGTGTGATTAGGTGAACTGACCGGCTCAAAACTGACCTAAATTAGTGTTGACTGGGTCGTTAACCTCCAATTCAAACTAACAAATCCCCACTTTTCCTTGACAGGCTTTTTCGTAAGTGGTTAACCAGAAACTGACAACTGCCTTTCTTGAATTATCGAAGTGAGAAAAACATTACGAAAACGCGCCTATACAAATACATTGTAACCTTTATCACCAAAAAAAATTTAAAATTTTAAGATGAAAAATTGTGCTATTTTTCTTATTTCTGCTCAAAATATAGACTGTAGCACTCGTTAGAACTGCCTCATCGAGGCGGTTCGAACGAGTACCCACAATCTATATTTCAGAGCAGAAATAAGAAAAATAGGGTTTACCCCTCTAAACCCCAGTTTTGCTATATAAAAGTGGGATTCAATGTTTTCGTGATGGGTTGTAGAAAAGATTTCATTATCAATCTACACGAGCTCGCAGGTATCGATACCGCGTCCCCCTGATCACCAGTCAGACGCGCATCCGATTTACTACACTAAAACTTCGATGGCTCGAACCCCGATGGCTCGTTTACCATGGATGGGTCGAACCCGTTCTTGAGTCCGCAGGGAGTTCCTCCAAATACGATACAGGGGTAATTTAGTAAGATTTGCTTCATTTATCTTGCAAATGTATGTTGTGTGTACTCATTAGAATCGCCTCGATGAGGCGATTCTAATGAGTACACACAGCGTACATTTATAGTACATTTATAGTAGAGAACGCCGAAAAGATATCCACAATTATCACCATTATGGCTCCTGGTATGACACTAATTGTATCCATCTGTGGCTCGAACTACCGCTGTCTCGAACAAATTTTCATGGTCCCAAAGTGGTTCGAGCCATCGAAGTTCGACTGTATATAGAAATGAATTTCATTTTTGTGGCTTTCTCGATGTGTAAACTCCGGCGAATCGCTAACGAACTGCATGAAGCGCTTCATGTTCAGTTTGTGAGTGATTCGCCAGAGTTTACACATGGATAAAAGCAATTCCAATTTTTTCATCGAAATGTAATCTTTTTACGAATTCTTTCTAAAGCGTAAGAACGAACGGTATCCGGACAATATCCCCACCGGACAAAATTCCCTCAGTCTGCTCATTTTTGCACAGGTGGACGAAATCCCCTTCATGCTTTTTACAAGGTGGACATAATCCCTTTGAAACTTTCTACAGGATGGACATAATCCCTCTGGTGATTTTTACAAGGTGGACAAAATCCCCTCCATAAGATGGACAAAATCCCCTTCGAACAAAATCCCCCTTGATGATTACTGCCATAGGAATGGTGCTCGAATGGTAGATGTGACTGTGTCCATTGGTCATACACTCTGTTCCCTGAAGATTGATAGAATAAATTTAAAACGTTCATTTTTGTATATAATCTATACATATTTTTTTGAATCGTGTTTTATCCAAACCCATTTTAAAAAGACCGTTTATAAACATTATGGTTAATGTGGATTTGTTAAGGATTCTGGGCTTCAACTTACCAACGGCCACGGCGGAATGATTTTTAAATACAAAGCTGCCATCTTTGAAACAAAACCCAAGTGTGAAAAAAAAACGTCTTTAAATTTCGTTTATTTGTCTTCTCAATAGTTTCCCATCTATCTTTTAATCGAATGTTACTGACGTCAATTCATATACAATGACGTTATGCGCGGGTTCTAAACGTGCTCTTGGACGTCACATTATAGTGTGAAATAGTTTTGAGATTCTTGCTATCGAAGTCAATCAAATCGGTCGACATGCACATAATGATCTACCCTTTCAAGAGGTACATGGTGTTCACTAAGCGGTTGTATTTTGTTTGTTTGTTTGATTTGAGGTTTAACGTCCCCGTCAACACTGTAAAGGTCAATTTGGAGACGTTGCTTCCAATTTTGTGGGACTTTTACCCGACCTTGAGATCAAATGGCATCTCAAGCCCTGCCGCCCAATGAACCAATAGGGTTTATTAACATGGACGGGCCGACTCGCACAGCTTTGCCTGGGCAGGCTTTGATCCTCTAAGTGGTTTTCCAGTACTCGTCTGCGGGTCGGTTTCAGCTCTGCGTGGAAGCATCATGCAGCCCAATCTATTTCTCAAAGCCCCGATGGGCGTAGGCCTTTTATCAGTTTGTAGACGTGATAGAATATACTATGTTACATGAAAGTGTTATCCTAATGACGAAAATGAATGCCTCAACTAAATCATATTCAGTTATTGTTTCCTAATGAGCTACTCCCACGTTTTCTGTGCAACAAAACTGGATAAAATAACAACAAGTTGGCTTCCTTCAAAAAAGGAATCCAATACGTGGGCTGGCAATTTTTCTAAACTTTGGGTTTTGGATTATTTTTAAAACACATAAGATCATCAGTTCACCAGCAGTTTATTTGTAGAACAAATAAATAAATACAAAAATATTGAAACTATTTGTTGTCTAAAGTATTTTAATTGTCTGCAATTAAAAGAAAAACAAAGCATTTTTAGAATAGCTTATTGGTACTCTTATTTAGCAATAATAATCACATTGTTACAAAATCAATAATAAAGCATGTTTCGGTGAGAGATATGCAGTCATATACAATTTAAAAATGTTTTAGAAGTTGCTTCTAGATAATTCTTTAAACTGAATGACTTATTACATGCGAAGGTATTTTGATTTGATTTTAATGTTATAGACTAGATTTTGTCTTTACACAAAAGTATCTTTAGGCTAGATTTAACGTAATGTAAGTACTTATCAAAACTGGATCTGCCACGAGAAATGATTCACTTAAGTTGTTATAATAATGGCGGATAGGATTCTCGCGAAGATTAATATAAAAAATAGCCACCATTTTTTCTGTAATTTATGAAAAAAAAACACACAAACAAATGACAGGAATATCTGCACATTATAAAATGCTAAAACTTGCTTAAATCAATGAAAACATTCCAATCGTTTAAACATTCATGTATTCGAAAGTGTTTCAAATCAAACTTAACTGCTCTGTACCGTTCAGTCCATTAGATGACTTATTTTGTGCATCGTTTGAGAGCTGTTTCAAAGTCTGACTTAGGCTAAACTAATGTAAATGTTTATTTTACGTCAGTTTTCCTATGTGGTTGAATAGTCTCAATGTATTAGTAGTATTAGTGCCTACGAATTCCCAAACCTTTTCTGCCCAATGCTAAATGAATACTACATGTATCCAGCTTCAATCTCCATTTGTCTATTACATTATATTTATATACAGACGTCTCAAATCCGAAGATTCGGTTTCATATTTACCAAAAGCGTAGAACGGCGTCTCGGGTTAGAAGTCTTAGTTACATGTTTTACCTAAAGTTTTACATACAGTTACATGTTTTATTTACCCAAAGAAGTAGAAAGCTACCCAGACTTTTATTTTAAAAACGGACGATTGTAGTTGATGGCTGATTACGTGATTTGTCCGAGCGCTCCTGTAGGTCAATGAATATACGTCACCGAATTGTAAAGCTGTCTGATGGTTTCTCTTCGTTTGTTTATATAGAAGCCTCCGTGGTCGAGTGGTTACGCTTCTCGCCTTGTAAACCAGGGGTCGCAGGTTCGATCCCGGGCTTCTCCAGACTTTCGGATGAGTCTATAAACCGAGGTCCCGTCTCCGTATGACCTTAGCTGTTGGTGGGACGTAAAACTGAAACACTCACTCACTCACTCGTTTGTTTATAGAAAATTACTCTGCAACACCGACAGGGATAAGAATCCAAATACCTACATGAATCTACTTTCACCTAATATGTAAATCATCGTAATAAATGCAGCTTATAATAAAGGAATGAAGTTTAACCGCATTCTGCTTTTTCTGATCGGTTTTATGCAGACCTTGTATTTTTCTGAAAAACAAAAAGTTTATTCCTTGACATTCCCATCACGTTACAAAGTTAAAGTAATATACACCCCTGCAAACATTACTTTATTGAGAGAAAATGTTGAGTGGGCAAGGGGTATTATTCCTCAAAACATTACGATAATACACCTGTGCGACACAGTGCATTCTTTCTTATTTATATTGCAAACATTGGTTGTGGGCACTCGTTAGGTCCACCTCTGCTAGGCGATTCTTACACACAACCTATGTCTTGGAGCAGAAATAAGAAAATATTTTGTACCCCTATAACCCCAGTTTTCTCTATATAAAGTGGGTTTGATGGAGTGTTCATTTCACGGACTTTTCATTTTTGTTATAGTGCGTACATTACACTAACACCCTTGCAGTGAGCACTGCTGTTAAGTAGAAGAGAAGGCAATGATTTATATAATAAAAAGTGGGGATTGCAGAGATAAGGATTAGTATTGTAACTCTACTAAAAAGAAAGTTTAGAATGGCTTCACTGAGGCGGTTCTGGCGGACCTCCAATGATCGAGAATAAGGCAAAGAAGACGAATTCTAAATGATGCCACTACATGTAGTTTTAAACCTGTATCAGAAATGTAAAGATTCAACACCTGTTTTTGGGTCGATTGTTTTACAATCGACCCAAAGTTACTAAGAGGCAAATCAAAAAATAATGCTGTTGTCCACGTGACAATCACTGATTTGGGGAAACCAATATTATCATTATAAATAGAAAACGTCGCGCTATTTTTGTCGATGTTACATGTAAGTCAGAGCTATCTATAGAGTCTGGTAAGGAATCGTGTGCTGGGTTCCGCAAACACTGAATGCCCAGATCAGAATGTGGCGCGGAATGTGGCGTCTGCTCAGCCGGCTGCTCAGGACTACACTGTTTGCTTAAATACTGGCATTTAAGGATCAAACGAAATAGGTCAGGCCAATGCCAGGCTGCCTCCGTCATGAAAGGAAAACAAAAACAGTATCTTAATATAGCCCGCGCTGTCACGCGACGACTTTCGGAAAATACTATTAATAAAATTGTTAGAAAGAAATGGACGTTTGCACATATGTATGCTAAGCCGACCAAAAAAAAAAGACAATATAACGTTACTTTTCACACTTCTGCTTATAACATATCTAAGAACCTAGGAATATTTTAGAGCAAAACTTTTAAAGGTGGTATCGTTATTAGACATACAGCATAGACCCAAATCGGAAAGACAGTACATCGCGTCTGATCAGTACCAGCACTGTTCGCCATACATACAGCAACATTTTCATTTTAGAACATGATTCAGGTCCGTACGCAGACTCTATAAAATGTGGGGAGGGTGCGAATTCCGGGTAATTTGCAGAATGTGAAATACTGCATGAATTTGAGATAATTTTCCAAATTAGGAGGGGTGGGTGGGGGTTGTCACTCCTGCGTACGGCCTGCATTAACAGGTAGAATGAACAAATTACTTTGTTTAAAAACATTGCACTGAATCACTGTTATTCAGTAGCTGGGATGCAGTGGTGGGACTGAGCGAGAAAATGCCAGAGAGGAGAAACTATGGCAGTGTGGATCCTGATCAGCAGAAGCATTCGATGGATCTACACTGTTTGCAAAGGAGAAGTTGGATAAAATGTTATATTACATGCATAACAGAGAAATACTATGATTTCTACGAGACATAATCTTGGTATTCTCCTTTTTGCTGAGAAGAAATATTTCCTCTTAGCCGGAGAAATAAATCTGATTCTCTTTAGCTGGAACTACTTTATGTACAAGATACAAGATACCGCTTTTGCAGTAAAACCGTTATATTCAAATGCGGGAAAGTTTCAGTCTCGTCGACGTCATTCATGACGTAATTGCAATGGTGTCTGGGAAGACATCAACAGACGTTCAGAATGAGTGACGTTTGGGTCGGATGCAACTCTTAAACAAAAGAAAACATGGACATGCGTTTTATCACTGAAACACGTTGTTTCTTCTGTTTATGTTCAAAACTGTAGAAAGCGCTTTCAAAATGGCGGCCCTCCAGTTTTTCTTCCACCCAGCTTCTGTAACACTACGCTGATTGAACCGTTAACATGAGCTGTAAACAGTCAACTGAACGGAAATTCAGACCCCAAATTCAAGATCCATTCGGTCCTTAAAGTCTATGGAAGTGCATGTAATATAGAGTATAGAGATTATTCATTTCTTCTATTTGGTAGCTTAACACTAAATATTGCTGAGCCGGGGAACCAGCACTTTGGGACAGAAGATTTGATAGAGGATCAAATACCAGCTGTGCATTTCATTGGTTATATAGGCTGGATTTATTTCATTTTAAGAAAAGGGTACTTATAGCAAAACAAAATAATAGATGCTTTGCAATTATATCTGCAAGCCCAAAAATATTGCTGCCACATTTTCATGGTCACCCCTTTGAGAAAAAATTGCCCTGTTATTCACTGCGGCGCTACACATCAACAATATGGCGGACAATAGCTCAAAAAGGAGACGGGCTACATGTGGATTTTTTCTTTGGGATTTATTCAGCTAGAGTTGCTCTACAAACCACCAAGGTTTGAAATATTTTGCATGTACAGTTTTTGTTGGAGATGGAAAAATGTTACTATTGTCGTCTATGGAAAATATTTAGTGGTTAGCTCCCTATACCAAAAGTTGGAAAATCAGCCCCACACTCCAGTTTTCAGTCATTACATCATATTTTCACACATTGGTAGGTTCTATCCAATTCTGTATCATTAAATGGATATTCCTGGCATGTGGTTTGCCATAGAAACTGTAAAAAAGTGTAAGGTTTGTGGTAATTTAGGTCTAACTGGGTGTTTTGATCAGTTTTTGCTTCTGATCTGTGCATTTTGAGGGGGGGGGGGGTACTTTAAAGCCATGTTAATCAATTGTTAATGGGTTTGTTTTGGAAAAAGTCTTACAGTAAGTGTATAACCAGAAACACAAGAGAAAGGATCTACTCCATCTGGAATTTAACACTAAGGTTACCTGGTTTTTGGCCTTGGTCTCTAGCGAAAGCAAAACTTCAAAATTGTCTCTGCTGCAATATCGCGATAAGTTTTCTCATCTCTTATTGGTTCTTATTGATTAGATTCATGTTAAAGGGTCTGAACAGATATATAGCCACTATTTCTCATGGTATTGAGGCAATTATAATCATTTTTGTTAAAGTTTTATCATCAAAATATCCTCAAAATGCCATTTTTACATAAAATAGGGGGTATAGGTGTGAAATCAGCCATAAATACCAGTTGGTATGCTATTAAGGCATACTTAGTGCATTTTAGGATTGAAGTGTTCCAAAGACATAGGAGAAGAACCACTGATGCCAGCCGGTGTCTGGGTTCCATTCCAGAAAGAGGTAAACTTTGCCCTTTTTCACAAAATATTGTTTGTTCGGCTTTCATTGTAGAATCTGAAAGCGATAACTTTTTCGCAAACTTCAAAGATTCTTTGTCACTGAACATTTATTATGCATGCTTAAATTATTAGATATGATCTAAATTTCTATTTGACAATGCTTTTGATGGATCATAAAGACAATAAGGGTTTGGTATAGGTAGCTTAACACTAAATATTGCTGAGCCGGGGAACCAGCACTTTGGGACAGAAGATTTGATAGAGGATCAAATACCAGCTGTGCATTTCATTGGTTATATAGGCTGGATTTATTTCATTTTAAGAAAAGGGTACTTATAGCAAAACAAAATAATAGATGCTTTGCAATTATATCTGCAAGCCCAAAAATATTGCTGCCACATTTTCATGGTCACCCCTTTGAGAAAAAATTGCCCTGTTATTCACTGCGGCGCTACACATCAACAATATGGCGGACAATAGCTCAAAAAGGAGACGGGCTACATGTGGATTTTTTCTTTGGGATTTATTCAGCTAGAGTTGCTCTACAAACCACCAAGGTTTGAAATATTTTGCATGTACAGTTTTTGTTGGAGATGGAAAAATGTTACTATTGTCGTCTATGGAAAATATTTAGTGGTTAGCTCCCATTTGAAATGTGGTATAAATAAACATCGGGGGGGGGGGGGGGGAAGGGGGGGGATAAAAATCCGTTATCGGATTGTTCTACATGTACCTCCCTCGGTATTTCAAACAGGAGATATACGTGTACCTGTAATAACTTTTCAAGCACATATCAGTGTATATTGTCTTGCATATGAGGCTAAGCATTATCAAGGAAATATTATAAATCTGTTGAGATGATTGGATATATGTGTAAACAGAAGGCGAATAAACACATTAACAAATGATACGTTAATAATTTGGAAAATATCACGAAAACACGCCTATATAATTTTAACCCTCTTGAACCCCACTTTTATATAATAAAACTGGGGTTTCATGGGGGTTTACCTTATTTTTCTTATTTCTGCTCTAAAATATAGATTGTGGATACTCGTTAGAACCGCCTCGATGAGGCGGTTTTAACGAGTGCCCACAATCTATATTTGTGGCGGTTCTAACGAGTGCCCACAATTTATATTTTGAGCAGAAATAAGAAAAATATCACAATTTTTCATCTTAAAGCCTTCATTTTTTCGGCGATAAAAGTGGCAATGTATTTGTATAGGCGTGTTTGCGTAATGTCTTGAAGGAAAATGCTTCCAGTACAACACCAAGAACGTCATTTATTTTTCTGTTGTTTTTTTTTCACTGAATACTTTTCTTATAAAGAAGCGATTTAACGAGTACCAACAATCTACGTTATAAAGCAGTGTTGCTGTTAGTTGTTTTTATCCGCGTGACTATTGCTGGCGATGAACAAAACCCAGGCAGCAGTGTTTAGTCTTCTCCCTGTGCCATCAGAGGGCTGTGTAAAACGTAAAATCTAGACTGGACTGGACTTTATGTACGGGGTATTGACTTATCAATCGACACAAAGAAAATCTGCACTGGGCTCGTGTACGAGGCATTCTCTAATACAGAAACTTCACGCCTGCTGTTTATTGTTGCTGACAATTAACAAAATCGCGGGACTGGTTGTTTATAGCACCTAAGAAGTGCAGTGTAAAAAGTAAATTCTGGGCTGTGCTCGTGCAGGGGGGCTTTGGTAAATAGTGTATACCTGATCAGATGCCACATAACGCGATGTCTGATCAGGTCTACTCCTACTCTGCTTGCTTTAAATACTGGAATTTAATGGTTCAACGAACAGATCAATTCTCAGTTCAGGATATATTTTCCCAACCTACACTCAGAGACGATCGACCCACCGGTACTCACAGTGCTTTGACTTAATATTTCCCCAACTAAGCTGTTACTGTTACGCAAACAATTCTGCAAATCAACCCAATACATCTTAAACAATTATGTGGACATAACTCTACATGGAAATGTACCTAGCTATATAAAAGCGGTTAGTTCAGTCCTTATTAGTTTCTCTGTGTGTTCTTACGTTAGAAAGTCTTGCAAACTAATGTGATTTTTCAGGGCCTTAAAAGAGTTGAAACCGACCTGCACACGAGTACTGGTAAACAGCTTAGAGAATCTAATCCTGCCCAGGCAATGCGGTGGGAGTCGGCCCATCCATGCTAATAAACTCTATTGGTTTCATTGGACGGCAGGGATTGAGATGAAGGTAAAAGTCCCGCAAATTGGAAGCAACGTCTCCAAAATGACCTTTATAGTGTTGACGGGAACGCTAAACCTTAAATCAACCAATCAATCATGCAATCAATCAATCAGGGCTATAAAATACTGTTGCTAAAATATTCCTTCTTTTCAGACCAAACATATATTTAGATAATATGGATACTCGTTAGAATCGCCTCGACGAGGCAGTTTTAACAAATACATATCGATCTACTCAGTGCTATAGCAGTAGTAAAGAAGTTGCATTCACCCTTGCGAAACCTTGCATTTTTGAAAAGCCCCATGGATAAATTCAACGTATGTGCACTGAACTAATATTTTCAGGTTATTAACCCCAAAACGTTTCTGGAAATGACTACCCCCATTTGCCTAGCGTTCCATAAAGGGCACAAAGAAATATTGAACTAATTTTGCGAAAAGTAGAGACAGAAATCAGAAAAGTAGAGACAGAAATCAGAAAAGTAGAGACAGAAATCAGCCTGCGCATATGCACAGTCCGGTCAGGGGTTTTGCTGCTTTTATCAAAATACATGCAGCGAGCAGACCACAATTCTTCCGACTGCCAGTGAAGCGCTTGGCATTAATGGGTTATTTACAGTTCAATGGGAAACCCGTTTTATTTATTAACACATTTACGCAGCTGGTCCCTGCTAATGATATAGCAGACTACTAAAGAAGAAGTAGCCATCTAGCGGAGATAACGACGAGGGAACCAGGTATGACTGACTCAGCAGTTAACCTTGCTGAACTCGGGTATTTCCAATACCGCGTCAGTGCTTATGCTATAAATAGACGTAATGGCTTCTGCTAGCTACCAATCGTTATGTTGTAGCCACCTAGCGGAGACATTTACGACAAGGGAACCAATCTAGTGGAGGTAATAACGAAGGGGAACCAATCTAATAGGGAACCAATCTATTGATCCACGTGACGCAAACGCTTGATTTCGTGCTTGATTTCGTGGCTGAGAAGCGTCTCGCAAACGTTGATGTTTTACCATAGACCATTTTCAATCTCGTCCATATTCTTACTGCGTGGGCCTAATAGGCCCACGCAAAAATCCATAAACATGACTCCCTAAGTCGTCCAAGACAAGGGCATTGTCCTATTCTATTTCCATTTGCATTTTCCCGAACCAAGCGAAGAAACTTCTTCACGTATTTGCGTTACGAAAACACGACTATTCAAATACATTGTAAAATTTACCTCCGCCAAAACGAGCATTTTCAGATTAAAAATTGAGATATTTTCTTTATTTCTGTAAAAAAGAACATAGATTGTGGGTACTCTTTAGAACCGCGTCGATGAGGCGGTTCTAACAATTACCGACAATCTATGTTTTAGAGTGAAAATAAGAAAAATAATATTTACCACCGAAAACTACAGTTTTACTATATAAAGGGAGTGGCACCCACACATCGGGGCTTGGAGAAATAGATTTGGCCGCATGTGCTCCCACGTTGGGCTGAAACTGACCGCACTTACGTACTGGTAAACAGCTTAGAAGGTCTTAGCCTGTCCAGGCAAAGTGGTGTGAGTCAGACCATCCGATGCATATAAGCCCTACTGGTGTCACTTGGCGACAGGGCTTGAGACAGGCTTCAACCATAGTGCAGTTTATATTTTACTTTTGGTCCTTTGAGATCAGCGTGAATGTTCTGAGAAATCAGAAATAAATTATTGGTTTACACTCATTTTCTAGACAGGTTTTTAATTATTTGGACCCCATTTTGATTAATATCAGTCTTTGAATCGACTGCCTATTCAACATTCGCAAAATTGCAGTATGTTTCCTCTGGCTTTCTTTGCCGGACCATTACAGGGTCACTGATGAGGCTTTATTAGCCGAAACTACGTAGTATGACCCATCTTCTTTCTTATGAATGTTTTCATTGCTCTTAAAGGAACTCATTTTGATTTTTATTTGCCTTCACTGCAGCTGGTGTTGTGTCGTGTGGCGGCCGTAAAACGTCTCCCCGTACATCAACCATAGTGCAGTTTATATTTTACTTTTGGTCCTTTGAGATCAGCGTGAATGTTCTGAGAAATCAGAAATAAATTATTGGTTTACACTCATTTTCTAGACAGGTTTTTAATTATTTGGACCCCATTTTGATTAATATCAGTCTTTGAATCGACTGCCTATTCAAAATTCGCAAAATTGCAGTATGTTTCCTCTGGCTTTCTTTGCCGGATCATTACAGGGTCACTGATGAGGCTTTATTAGCCGAAACTACGTAGTATGACCCATCTTCTTTCTTATGAATGTTTTCATTGCTCTTAAAGGAACTCATTTTTTATTTTTATTCAGATAGCATTTCATCTCATTGTCCGGTAAAAGTCCAACTAAACTGGAACCAACTACTCGAACATGACCTAAATAGTGTTCGTTACGAATTCGTTGCGTAAATCATAGCGCATTTTTTCCTATCTCAAAAACGGAAATTTTCTGATGAAAAGCTGTGATATTTTTTTTATCCCAAATATAGGTTGAGGATGCTCGTTAGAAAAAGGATGCTCGTTAGAACCGCCTTAACGAGGCGGTTCTAACGAGTACTCACAACCTATGTCTTGAAGCAGAAATAAGCAAAATAATGTAAACCCTGTAAACCCCAGTTTTCTCTACATAAAGTGGACGGACTTCTTAACGTGATGTGATGTGGACGTTTAACCTCAAATCAAACAAGTTAAATGTGGGGTTTAGATGGTCTTTCAATGCACGGATTTTTTAAGATAATGAAATCAGAGTGCGTTCACAGGCCATCTGCATGGTAAAGTTTAAGATTAATGACAATCCATAAAACGCACAGGACAGACTCATATCAGACTGCGCGGATATATCCGCGTAGTCTGATATGAGTCTTCCCTGTTCGAAAATGCCTGAAACACAATATCTGACTGGCGCGACCCATAAAAGAATCTAAAGTAGTCTCAGGAAATGTTATACCTGTCAGACGACAAAAATACCTGTCACACGACAAAAATACGGCCACAAACTTGTGATGCTATCTTTTTATGGCTTCGTTGTCTTCGGGTGATATGCGTAAAAGAATTGTATGTTTTCATACGCAGTTGATACATCCTGTTTTTGTGGGGATTTTGGATATGAAAGCCAAAATTTTGGATGCTTGTGGGCGAGAACTGGGGTGCGTAAATCTGCTACATTTAATTCATACACAGCGCGCCTATATAGGCAATGCAAAATAAATGTGTTTGATTCTGCAACAAATCACAGCTCGGACGAGCGTGACGTGTGACGTCATTAAGAACTTCAAATTTATGACGTCACTAGTCGATTTACCGCCGGAAACACGACGTCATCGTGTGAATTTTATAGCCGATAATTCATACTGTTTTGTCAAAAATCTACAATATCTAAAACCTTAAACCTCACCGTTGTTTCATCTCTGTAATTGTTTGATTTTTATGTTCTAGGAGATGTAGCACTGATGAGTTAGGAAGCCTTCATGCGGTCTGAGCAAATCATTCATCTAAGCCTCGACAGAAGAAAGGGCGAGGATTGTGTCCACGTAAAATCGATTTAAGCCCCCAGTGAAATACTTTTCACTGACCTTTTTATGGCGGTTCTTCTGTCGAAGGGTTATTTTTGTTATATTTCGTCTCTGAATGTGTGTGTCGCTTATATATTTTTTGTTTTGGATAGTTAATTGGCCATTCTGTGTGAAAGTGTCTGTCCTATTGGCTTTCCGCCATTAAGGTTAAGTTATTTCATGTTTGTATTTCTTTTCCTTTAGTGACTCTGATGGGAGCTGGGGTTAATGGTATTGTTTCCTGATCATTGCCTTCACTTCTATTTTAAAAACATTTTTGTTTTGGTTTTACGACCCTTTAAAATTATTTCACTTATTTCGAGCCGATCGTTATACAGAGGTTGACGAAAACCGGATTTCTCAGGAATAAAAACAACAACTGACCTTCCGTTTCAGAACTTGATGTGTCAAGGGTGGCCCGAGCGAGGCGCGAACCAGAGCGGTGAGAGGCCTAATTAATAAGAGTCAGCGATCCTACCATATAGGCCGCGGAGACCTGGTTATAAAAAAATGCATTAAAAATGGGGACAACTGCATTCAGAATAATATTGACATGCTTGGGAGGTAAATGAAAACCGAAGTTTCCCCTTTAAAAATGCAGATTTAACTCCGCAAATAAGAGTTTTCAATATTTCCCATATTAAACACCATAGAAAAGCTACAGGCGATACACAAAATAAAAAAATAAAATAAAAAAAAAAAATACAAACGAAATGAACCCTTAAGACGCCGAGAAAACTATATCTGAAAACGTCGTTGCTTATGTCGTCTACTGAATCTACTCGCAAGCTTTTTAAAATTATTTTTGCACACAGGCAAAAAGTGTGGACCCAAATCAGACTGCTCCTATAGTGCTAATGCTAACGAGCTAATATGAGCAATCAGTTTCAGCTCTGCGCGTATAAGCACCATACATGTCCAATGTTAAAACTTTCAGCGTAATATTTACATTATCGACAATTTGTGACACGAAAATAAGATACTACGTCAAACTTCTTGAAATACGGATAGTATGTTTCTTATTTGTGTCTATCATGAAACGTATATTTTCCATAAAACTGCCAATCATTATTCTTTTTTTCTTCCTGACAATGATTTGAATTGACATGTGGTATACATAATATAGAATAAAAACTTGTCCTTTCTGTTCTCTTTGAATATTGGCCATAAAAATACGGCCTATAACAACAGAATAAGGTCAATGAGCTAGAGATACAGAATTACAATTGTTCACAGTTTTTTTCATACACCACAACCTCGTTATAACACATTCCATTATAACACGGTTTGGATATAACACGGTTTCAAGATGGATCCCAAAAATGTGTAGATTATATAGAAAAATTACCATAAATGGTCATTTTTTCTATATAATCTACACATTTTTGTTTGGATATAACACGGTTGTTTATCTAACACGGTTGCTGCTTTGGACCCCATCAATATTGTTATAAAGAGGTTGTGGTGTACTTGGAGAAGTATAGTGAGGCAAAGGTGCCGTGGACCTTAAGTCATAGGAGCGTCCAACTGATAATATTTACATTTCCAGTGTAAAGTCTAATGTTAACCTATAGAAAACAATGTAGTTCATACATCCATGTATGAACGCATCGAGTCACATGATTTTCAGTGACGTCAAATGACGTCAGTCTTAACCATGTTTCCCAACGGGCGTTGGTGACGTCAACGCTGTTCCGCTCTTTGTAGTAAAAACAGCGTGTTAATGTTTTTCAGCTTTAAACCTTTGCCCTATAAGCATTTTTCGATTTTTCGACCAGTGACGAGGGGCAAAGAATGTAAATATAAAAAAACAAACTTAAATTTTCTGCTTTTCATGAAAGTATGAACGACAGCAGGTCGCTAGCAAAGTTTATAAATGAAGGGGTTCATTTGCTTTGCACGCGTTCATAATTTGATGAACCGCAGAAAAATAAAATTCATTTCTTAATTGGCTTACAGTTGGGCAAGTCTTGCTCTTCTTGTGCAAGTAAGAGAAGAGAGGGAACGCTTTCTGGTTCTTGTTTTTATTATTATTATTTTTATTATTATGATTATTATTATTCTATTTTTTTTGTTTGTTTGTTTGTTTTTCACTTTCATTCTTTGTATGTAGGGGTTTTCATAGAATGCCTATATGCCACATTACTAAACAGATATTTTTATAGGTTTCCTATATGCAACATTACAAAACAGAGGTATTTGAAAATGCCATCTTTATGCCAAAGTACTAACCAGAGATTTTCATAGGACACCTATATGCCACATTACTAAACAAAGATTTTATAGGACACGTATATAATTCCGCAAAACTAAACAGAGATTTTTATTTGGATACCTGCATGCCACATTACTAAACAGAGATATTTTGATAGGACATCACTATGCCAAAATACTAAACAGAGATTTTCATACGACACCTATATGCCACATTACTAAACAGGGATTTTAATCGGACATCTATATGCCACATAACTTAACAGAGCACTTACATGCAAAAAGACGAAACATATATTTTCATAGGACATGTATATACCACATTACTGGGTAGAAATTTTTAAGGACACATACATATATATGCCACATTACTAAACAGATATTTTCAAAGGACACCTATAGGCCACATTACCAAATAGGTATTTTCATAGGACACTTATATGCCACATTATTGAACAAAAATTTTATAGGACACCAATATTTGCCATATTACTAAACAGAGATTTTATAAGACCCCTACATGCCACATTACTAAACAGAAATTTTTATAGGACACCTATATTCCACATTACTTAACAGGGATTTTATAGGACACGTGTATGCCACATTACAAAACAGATATTTCCATAGGACACCTACCCAGCGGGCACTGATCGGTTGATTCAACGTTGAGTCAACGTTGAAGGCAAACGTTGAATAAACGTTGATTTTGGGTTGAATATGAAATTTGAATCAACGTTGCACAGTCAACGTTGACTCAAAGTTGACCACCCAACGGTGAATCAACGTTGATATTTCAGTGTTGATTCAACGTTAATATATCAATATTGAATAAACGTTGATATTCGGTTGAATATGAAAGTTGAATCAACGTTGAGCAGTCATCTTTGAACCATAGTTTAATTTTCAACCTTGCATCAACGTTGAAATATCAATCATTAAACCAAACTGATAAAACTACAGAAACAGCGTTTTAGAAACCATGATTTATTAAAGAAACGAAACTAACATGTAAATTAACAAACTGTAAATATTTCATACGCACTCAAGGGCGCCCACTTTTTCACTTATATTTGCTTTTAAGATATGTTATTACGAGCCACAAACACTGTTGTACTTCAAGTTTGTAGAACTGATCACTGTTTCTTTTTGTTGTTGTTGTTGTTGTTGTTCGACATTTGCTGCCGCCTGTTCTGTAAGCTGTCTATTTTTTCTTTCTGTCGGGTCGAGGTTTTGATGCTATTCATAACACTATCTGAAAAACAAAAAGGCAATTCTTCAAATTACACCACAGATGAATTTTCTCCTATAGATGCATGTTTAGTTACTGGAAGGAATTAGTGTGTATTGTGTAGAAAATCCGTACACTTTAGAAATGAATTTTATCTTTCTGCTGTTTATGAAAGAATGAACGCAGTTGGTCGCATGCCACTTAAATGAACCCCGAAGGGGTTCGTGCAAACTTTGTAAGCGATCCCTGTCGTTCAAATTTTCAGGAAAAAGTATGTATGTGTAAATGTTGTATACTTTGAAGTATCGATACCACCTCACCATGAATGCAAGGCATGAGGATCGTTTTCTAAAAAGCCACCTCTCCTCAACAGACTGGTACGAGGATCGATCGAAAATTGAAAAAATACATGAGCATAGAGAAGTTTAAATTCTGCATTGTGGAATTTCGAAAATAGCTGAGGGTCACTGATGAGGCCTAATTGGCCGAAACTAGCTAGTCTGGCCCAGAAAACATGTACACTCCATATTTTTTCAGTTCTGTGGTGTATTCCTTGCTTCCAAAGGATAACCCTTTTATAGAACATATTGTAAACCGAAAGTATGTATGTGTAAGTGCTGTATGCTTTGAAGTAGCGATACCACCTCACCATGAATGCAAGGCATGAGGATCGTTTTCTAAAAAGCCACCTCTCCTCAACAGACTGGTATGAGGATCGATCGAAAATTGAAAAAAAGCATGAGCATAGAGAAATTAAAATTCTGAATTAGTATGTGCTAATTATGTAAATAATGAAATCATGCTTGTAAACCGAAAGTATGTATGTGTAAGTGCTGTATGCTTTGAAGTATCGATACCACCTCACCATGAATGCAAGGCATGAGGATCGTTTTCTAAAAAGCCACCTCTCCTCAACAGACTGGTATGAGGATCGATCGAAAATTGGAAAAAAAGCATGAGCATAGAGAAGTTAAAATTCTGAATTAGTATTGCTTTACTTCATGTGCTAATTACGTAAATAATGAAATCATGCTTGTAAACCGAAAGTATGTATGTGTAAGTGCTGTATGCTTTGAAGTATCGATACCACCTCACCATGAATGCAAGGCATGAGGATCGTTTCAAAAAAGCCACCTCTCCTCAACAGACTGGTATGAGGATCGATCGAAAATTAAAAAAAAAAAACCTTCCCGTGACAAAACATTTTTTTCGGTTTTACTTATCGTGGTAGACTGGAATCAGTCCAAATGTTAGCTAATTCACTCTTGACCTATAAATGTCTCTCTGATTACCTATTCTCTCCCTCTCGGAAAACTGTTCATCCATCTACAAAATTTCATTCATTGAAGAAGTCATTATTTATGAGAGGAGGGAAAGATAAATATGCTTATGAACAAAGCAGCTAAATAAATGGAGTGTATCCAGTCTATTATCATGGCTGCATGCCGGTAGTGTTTGTTAATGCCATACGCTTTGCTGCGCCTATACTACCTGACCATGAATGCTAAATATACTGTTATTGTCATTACCTATGACACTGCATCGGAATTCAGGGCGAGGGTGGAAATTTCGTAATCTCCGGATTTGAAACCCCATCAGTATAACTTCTGGCGGTCAAATCATGTTAACAGGTCCTTGCAAACACTACTTTAAATAGAGAAAAGTGCGGTTTACATATTTTACTTATTTCTGCTCCTGCTCATTTATTTATAAATGCGCTGTGATGCAGTGGTAAAGCATCGGGTTTGAGATCAAGAGGTCGATTATTATTATTATTAATTGTGGATACGCGTTAGAACCGGTTTTCTAATGAGCATCTACAATCTATGTTTGGAGCAGATATAAGAACAAATCACCAATTATCATCTCTGGATCCATAAAATATTGACCTGCATTACAAAGGCATATTGTCGAAATGATTCCGTTGCAGTTTCTGGTTTTGTACTATTGGTGCACGCACATTTCGATCGTGTATGTGCCGTCGTCTCATCTTTTCTAACTGTTATTTTGGTGGCTTGGGGTGGCTGTGGTCCTTGATTGTGGCTTTTCCTGCGTAACCTTTTCTAACTAAATAAAATTAACGTCTAACATGTTCCATGCATACGTACCCGTAGCGTGTTGCTGCTTGTTGGAACCGCCTTCTAACGGGTACCCACGACCTATGTTTTGAGAAGAAATAAGAAAAGTAAATAATAATAATAATAATAATAATAATAATAATAATAATAATGCAGGGGTAGGCCTATGCTCCTGTTTATTTCACTATTAAAGTTTTTTTTTCTAGATAAAGTAATATGATTTTAGTTTTCATATGTCATGATTTGTTTGTTTGATTGGAGGTTTAACGCCCCGTCAACACTGTATAGGTCATTTTGGAGTCGTTGCTTCCAATTTTGTGGGACTTTTTCCCGACATTGAGATGCAATGAAATGTCAAGCCCTGTCGCCCAATGAAACCAATAGGGTTAATAAGCATGGACGGTCCGACTCGCACCGCTTTACCTGGGCAGGTTTACCAGTACTCATGTGCGGTCGGTTTCAGATCTGCGTTGAAGCATCATGCAGCCCATTTATTTCTGCAAGCCTGAATGGGCGGGGGCCGCACATGTCGTGTAATATGAATTTTTATTGTAAACCCTGTTGGATTACACTTGCACATTATAATGCCTATATCGGGTACAATGGATGAGATTTGGGCAAATAGTGTAAACCCACGTACTACGTACACCCAGGGCATCTTACACTATTTGCATGAAAATATAATAACAGTAACATATAATAGGGAACGGAATCGTCCAAACTAACCATGTACAGGCATAAAACATATGGGCCTTCTTGGCCTAGTGGATGAGAGCGATGACTCTTAATCATTAGATCTCTCACCGCTATAGTTCGAGCCTGGCTCGGGTCACATGTGAGATGCCAAGTTCTGCAACAGAAGGTCAGGTAATTTTTTCTCCGGTTACTCCGGTTTTCGCCCACCTCTTATTAACGATCGGCTCGATATGAGTGAAATAATCTTGAAAGGGCCGTACAATCCATCACGTGAACACGTCCGTGTTATTAACACCCCCTAAACCCGACTTTATAAAGAGAAAACTGGGGTTTACGGGGGTATGTATCATTTTTTCTTATTTCTACGTTTCTGCTCCAAGACATAGGTTGTGGGTACTTGTTAGAACCGCCTCTAACGGGACCCACAACATATGTTTGAAGTAAAAGTAACAAAAATATCACATATTTTCATCAGAAAAGAAGCCATTTTTGAGATGTGAAAAAATGCACTATGTCGCACGGGTGTGTTATCGTAATGAAAACCAAACAAAAAAAAAGAGAAAAAAGGCATAAGCTGGGAATCATAACCACCAGACGCTCTAATTAGGAAATATCCCAGCTCACCAAACTGTTTGAAACACTGATAAGCACAGTTATAAATACACACAGGAGTTAAGCCGGAGCAAAACAAAATTTTAAGTGGTTGGCTGAAAATCACATATTTTCTGAAAAGGTTTCCAGTGATTTAAACTAAGCATTAGATTGCCCTGAAGCTTGATTTTACTGTAAAGTAATAGAAAAAGAATCGTGCATTTTACCGGGCATCTTAATTTATATATTTTTCCTTTGACGGGCCAATAATATATTCATCATTGCACTTCGTTTCGTTCAATTTCAAAGTTTACTGGAAAAATGAAAAGTTTCTCTTCATTTAAAAGTCAATTTTAAAATTTATAAAGAACAAAGCTATTACAAAATCACTTTTAAATGATATTTTATAGTAACTGCAAGTTGATAAGCCCGTTTTTGGCCGTCCATTTTCATAACTGCGCGCATGCGCTTGTAATGGGCACTTGAAAGAGTACTAAATTTATTAATCGAAATTTAAAGTTTCTTCGTTTCCATTGTATTGTGCGTAATAACACGTGCTATTATGAAAATACATGCAGTAATAATGATAATAATAAATCTTACCTCGCACAATGAATAATATTTTTCTATTTTTTCTCTCTGTCTCTAGTTCGTGAAAAAACTTACACACTCTGTGAGCATGCGTTATAAGGATTTCCCTGGCGCGTCACGTCACGACCAAAAGATGTGAAAATAAGATCCAAACAAAGCCTAAAGTTTTTGCTTGTTTTTTTTTTTTAAGCACCATCTCATCAACTAGTATTCGTTTAGACGCAGGGTAAGCCAAACAGTGGCTAGGCCAGCGGTGTACGTTAGGATAAAACTCTAATTACCTTTTTCTGTTCGGCGCCGCCAATTTTTGTTTCTGCGAGCTTCGTGGGAAAGTTCTTTCTTTCTGCTGATACTGTGATCGATCACATTTGACCTTTACTCTCCATTCAAAACTTGCAAACTGGACAGATCCATATATAATTGGTATTTGACAAGCAAACAGCGTAGACCCTGATCGTTAGCCGCACCTGCGCGCCTTCTGGATTTATATCCAAGTTGGCACATGACGTTTAGGTAACGTCGCACCCACGTCGATGCGACGACATTGATACGACGTTGCCCGGACATGATGTGCCCTTTGGTATTTGCGAACGTTGTTGTAAAGCAGTAGCAGCAACAGCAATAATAATAATAATAATAATAATAATATCGTTGTTGTTGTTTATTATGTCGTGATAACCAAATGTTGGTTGTCAGCCCGCAAATTTCAACGTTGATTAAAAAAAAGGACTTCAACGTTTAATCAGCAGAGCTATATCAACTAAAGTACAACTTTGCGGAATCAGTTGTTTATATACAACAATATATCAACGTTGATTCAACGTTATACTGCCAAAGTTTAATCAGTGTTGATAAATCACCGTTGAACAGAGGTTGATATAAGGTTGATCAACCAATCAACCTATTTTCAACCGAAACTCAACGTTGACTCAACGTTGAGTGCCGGCTGGGTATATGCCAAATTACGAAACAGATTTATATAGGACAAATATACGCCACATTACTAAACAAATATTTTATAGGACACCTATATATGCTCCATTACTAAACAGAGATTTTTATAGGACACATATATGCCACATTACTTAACAGAGTAATGACACTTAAATGCAACATTACTAAATAGAGACTTTTATACGACACCAAATATGCCAAATTACTAAAAAGAGCTACATTGTATGTCTATAGGGCAGTTTTAGCTGCCAAATTACTGAACAATTTTCATAGGATACACTTTGATAAACAGGAATCTTTACAGGACACTTATATGCCAAATGACTAAACAGAGATTTTCATAGAAGATTTATATACCAAACTACAAAACAGAGATTTTCATATGCCATCTATATATGCCAATGTACCAAAAAGAGACTTTCATAAGAAACGTATATGCCACATTACTAAAGAAAGATGATTTATAGAATATCTGTATTCAACATTACTTAACAGATCCATCATACGACACTTACATGCCACATTACTAAACAGATATTTTCATGGGACATCTATATGACCAGACACATTACCAAAAGGAAATATTGACAGGTCATATCAAAATCTACATTGCAAGCTTTCTGTAGAAACGTCAAAATGAATATGTTCAGAATACATACTTTTTTGGATAGACACTGAAAACATCTCGTCTACATTTTTTGAATAAGGTTGGTCCAATCCTTGTATAAAAGGGTTAGCTCCTCAGACAAATTCTGCCTCTTTCTGAGTCAAATCTTTTTTCCGAGGCACACTACGTGAACAAGTCCGTGAAATGAACTTCCCCTAAATCCCACTTTTTATAGAGAAAAAGGGGTTTAGGGGTGTATATTATTTTTCGTATTTCTGTTCCAAGACAAACGTCATGGGTACTCGTTAGAACCTATGTTTGGAGCATAAATAGGAAAAATATCACCTTTTAATCAGATAAATAACCTTTTGGAGACACGAAATAATGCATTATGTGACAAGGATGTACTATCATCATAAAATTGTGTCTTCCTTGTGAAAATTGGCGGGAAATCGTAAAGCGTGCCAATTTCTCTAAAAACACTGTTTCCCAAGTCTCTTACAACAATTAAGCTATTTGTTCGCTAATATTGTGGACATTGATCTATCTTAAGTGTATAATGTGTCATTTAATTGGTTTCTGGTCGAAGCAGATTCTGAAATTAGGGCAATTCTGGGTAATCAACAGCAGCTAGACTTCCTTGTCCGTAAAATGACATAAACATAGCGGAAAGTATTAACCCATTTAGTACCGGAAACCCCAAAACGGGTAGTTGGCAAACAGCGCAGGCCCAGATCAGACGCCGCAGAACGCGGCGTCTGATCAGGGCCTCCTCTGTTTGCTTAAAGTTCAGTCATTTTCCAAATAAATTTTGATGAAAACACATCCTGACACCCCTGAATTTTGAAATGAACTCCAGCTATATATAAGGAGGAAGATTCCATTTGGTACAAAAAGGGTAAAACGCTTACGTTAACCAAATGGCATTAGTTTGTTTGAATTGTAGTATATATGGAAAGCATAGATTTCAATGAATCTGACATAAAAATCAATTCATTGTCATTGCCATTGCACTGACACGCTCAACCCTTATGAAACAAATCTGCAATGTCCAATTGAAAGTTACTGACAGCAATAACCCTGCGTACAGTCTGTCGCCGCCCATAGGGGCATGAAGAAATATATGGGCTGCATGATGCTTCCACGCAGAGCTGAATCCGGCCCGCACACTGGTACTAGTAAACCGCTTAGAGGATCTAAGCCTGTCCAGGAACTGCAGTTCGAGGCGGACCGTCCATGCTAATAAACCCTATTGGGCGACAGGGCTTGAGATGTAATTTCATCTCAGTGTCGGGTAAAAGTCCCACAAAATTGGAAGCAACGTCTCCAAAATGACCTTTACAGTGTTGACGGGGACGTTAAACCTCAAATCAAACAAACAAACAGTCTGTCGCATCATTTCCGAATTGTATCTGACCTTTTTGTACTGAAAAATTGTATTTTTTTTTATTTTTGCTTAAATGTAGAATCTCATGATACTATATGCCGCATCCGAACATTTTGCATCACGTGAACAAGTCCGTGAAATGGACAACCCTTAAACCCCAATTTATACAGAGAAAACTGGGGTTTACGGGTGGGGCTGGGGGAGTATTTATTATTTTTCTTATTTCTGCTCCAATACATAGGTTGTGGGTACTCGTTAGAACCGCTTAAATGAGGCGGTTCTAACGAGCTCCCGCAACCTATGTTTGAAGTAAAAATAACAAAAATATAACACATTTTCATCAGAAAAGTAGCCATTTTGGAGATGTGAAAAAATGCACTATATATGCCGCACGGGTGTGTTCTAGTAATGTAACGAAAAAAAAAATGTTATTTTTTAATATTTCTGAAAGGTTGTATCTCATGATGCTATGTCTCATGAAAGGTGACGTGGGTCGTTCATACGTTCACCAGCATTGTTTTGTTGTTGTTTTGTGTTTTCAGATATTTACTCCGGAGACATCTTGCAATGTATGCGTGGAATATAGTTGCATAGCAAATTGTCATTGTGCATGCACTGACGAACAATTCATGCAGAAAACTGAAGACTATTAGCCATGATTCAAGAAAGAACACTTTGCGTTTTCAATATCTTACAACCATTCTGAACAAGAGGAACTTTTATCATATGACATCGCGTCTGAGAATGTAATAATGTCATGAAATGAATTCGATAATCCATTAATTATGCAAATTAGTTAGATACGCCCCGTAACGTTACATGTACAATGTTCTTAACGAGGTTGTGTTTACTAATGGCGGAATATTGACATTTTTGTTAAAGAATCGTTGATAAAATGCATTTTAAATTTCATATGATAAATAGAATCTTGCATTCATGCTCATGTATCGTTGAATTTGTTAAACTCGTTGAAGAAAAGGGATAAAATGCTCGGCACAGCCTTGCATTTTATCTCTTTCTCCCAACTCGTGTAATAAATTCAATAATACATGAACACTTATGTAAGATCCTCTATGAATCTGTAAAATTATGTATTTGAATAAGAAATAAAAGGATTTTCGTATGTACAGTGATTCAGTACATGACAATATTGTGGAGCATGTCTTTAGAATCGCGTGTTCCTAACATAGCCTATTCCTCTGATGTTCAGCTCCGATTTAAATTTATGACTCAATTCGTTCTTACTATTTGCAGTTTCAGTTGCATTTCCATAGACAGTGGTTTTCAAAAAGATTTGATTTTCTTAATTGAAGGGCCCTAAGTTATAAGCTTATTTCTTGTGTCTGCTAAGGTGGACGCTCTTGAATTTTCCGGGTATACATCTTAAGTGTCTACATAGAGGATCTTACATGAGTGTTCATGTATTATTGAATTAATTAAACGAGTTGAGGAAAAGGGATAAAATGCGAGGCTTTGCCGAGCATTTTTTCCCTTTCCCTCAACGAGTTTAACTAGAGCTGTCAGAGGATCTGACTATAGCCCCGCTTCAGCGCTGTCAGAGAAGAAAGTTATTTAAGCTGCAGAGAAAACAGTTATGAACAAGAAATAACTGTTGAAAATTTTACATTATCTGGAAAAACTCTAAGAGTTGTGAGCCCTTGTCCCTCATTTCAATGAGCATGATACATTACCAGAATGTCCATGTTTATACTAAATTTCATCTTCCATTTTTCAATGTTCAAAGGGTAATAACTCCTAAAGTAGGCAAATCAGAGTCAGGGTTCCTGCGCTCTGCACATTGTCTCATGGTGCTTTACACTTGTGTGAAGTGTCATGAAAATATCTCAAATGGTTTGTGAGTTATGGAGCCGACACAGTGAAAATTGCCTTTTTAAATGTTCAAAGGGCAATAACTCCTAAAGTAGGCAAACCAGAGTTATGGTTCCTGCACTCTGCACATCATCTCAAGGTGCTTTTCATTTATTTGAAGTTTCATGAAAATATCAGAAACGGTTATGGAGCGGACATAGTTAAAATTGCCATTTTTTAATATTCAAAAGCCTATAACTGAAAAAGTAGACAATCCAGAGTTTGGGTTCCTGCGCTCTGCACACGTAATATGGTGCTTTACATTTTTGTGAAGTTTCATAAAATTATCTCAAACGGTTATTGAGTTATCGAGCAAAGACGGCTAAAATTGATATTTTTCAATATTCAAAGGGAAATAACTCAAAAATTAGGCAATCCAGAGTTATGGTTCCTGCACTCTGCACACCATCTCATGGTGTTTAATGTTTGTGTGAAGTTTCATGAAAATATGTGAATGGGTTTTAAAGTTATGGAGCGGACACGAAAATTGTTAACAGACACAGACAGACACACAGACAGACACACAGAAAATACGAAAACCAGAGTTATGGTTCTTGCGCTCTGCACATTGTCTCATAGTGCTTAACATTTGTGTGAAGTTTCATGAAATTATCTCAAACGGTTTTCGAGTTATGAAGCGGACACTGTTAAAATTGCCATTTTTCAATGTTCAAAGGGCAATAACTCCAAAAATAAGCAATGCAGAGTTATGGTTTCTGCGCTCTGCACATCGTCTCATAGTGCTTAACATTTGTGTGAAGTTTCCTAAAAATATCTCAAACGGTTTTCGAGTTATGAAGCGGACACAATTAAAATTGCCATTTTTCAATGTTCAAAGGGCAATAACTCCAAAAGTAGGCAATCCACAGTTATAATTCCTTCGCTCTGCACATTGTCTTATGGTGTTTAACATTTGTGTGAAGTTTCATGAAAATATGTTAAGCAGATACAAAGTTATGGAGCCAACACAAATTAACGGAATCACGGAATTACGGAATTACGGAAAATGTTCAAAGGGCAATAACTCCAAAAGTAGGCAATCCACAGTTATAATTCCTTCGCTCTACACATTGTCTAATGGTGTTTAACATTTGTGTGAAGTTTCATGAAAATATGTTAAGCAGATACAAAGTTATGGAGCCAACACAAATTAACGGAATCACGGAATGACAGAAGGACATGGCAAATCCAATATAGCACCACTTTTTCAAAGCGGGGCTATAATAAATTAAATAATACATGAGCACGAATGCAAGATTCTATTTATCATATGACATTTAAAACGCATTTTATTCACGATTATTTACAAAAATGTCAATATTCCGCCGTTTGTAAACGCGACGCCGTTAAGGACGTCGTACATGTAACGTTACGGGACGTATCTAGCTAATTTGCATATTTAATCCACTAGTGGATTATCGAAAATATTGCATGACGTTATTACACGCTCAGACGCGACGTCATATGATAAAAAGGCTAATAGTACACACACACAAAAAAAAACATTTAATGACGGATATTTTGTCATGTATTGCAATGCGCCATTTCAATCAACGGCGTCAGTCATCATTAAGGAAGGAACTTTTATGAAGAACTAAAGAACTTCAGAATGGTTTTATGTGCCTGGTTTTTAATTCACTTTTTAGACGATTTCACAGAAGTGGCTTTTGGTTTGTTTGATTTGAGGTTTAACGTCCCAATCAACTTTGTATAGGTCTTTTTGGGGACGTTGCTTCCAATTTCATGGGACTTTACGCGACTTTGAGATGAAATGACATCGCAAGCCCTGTCGCCCAATGAAACCAATAGCGTTTATAAGCGTGGCATGCCCGACTCGCACCCCTTTATCTGGGCAGGCTTAGGTCCTCTAAGGGGTTTTTACCAGTACTCGTGTGCGGTCGGTTTCAGCTCTGCGTGGAAGCATCATGCAGCCCATTATTTCTTCAAGCCCCAATGGGCGGGGGCCGCCCGTGATGTTTACCACCGATATAAATTTATGACTCAATTTGTTCTGACTATTTGGAGTTTCAGATGAGTTTCCATAGGCAGTGGTTTTCAAAAAAAAAATGATTATCATAACTGAAGGGCCCGAACTGGTAAGCTTATTTTTTGTATCTGCTAAGGTTGACGAACTTGAACTCTTTAGTGTCTAAAAAGCTAATAGTACAGAAATTAATAATAATAAAAAAAAAACATTTAATGACGGATATTTATTTTGTCATGTAACGCAATGCGTCATATCAATCCAGGGCGTCAGTCTTCCTTGAAGAAACTTTTATTAAGAACTAAAGAATATTTGTCTATTTAAATTCACTTTTTAGACGATCTCACCGAAGTGGCTTTTAGTATCTAATTGCAAGTTATCGTGTTAAAAAAGCATTTAAACAGTAGAAGCACACATTCCATCATGGATGTTTGCGCTAAAGAAGCCGTAGAGGTCGACAAGATGCATTTAGGTACCAAATAGTACTTATCCGCCCTGAACTGCGCCTATATAGAGAATACCAGGCTCGTGTCTTTAGATATCAAGTTTATCGGACAAGGCTTCGAGATCCCTTGCAAATAATCTTAATGGAAACTTCACAAGCGGAAAGGAAACAAGACGGTTGCTTTCCTACAAATCGCCAAACGACTATCCAATACAAAAAGTATATCATTTTCAAAATAACCCCTGATTTACCTAAACGCACCTAGATTAATTGGGCCCCGTCAAGCGATTTTGGTACTTATCGCCTATGCGAGCAGCGAAGGTTCAGGCGAGCCTGCGCATCCGCGCAGTCTCGCCAGAACCTTCGCTGCTCGCTCATACAAGCAGTGAATCAAGAGGAACCTTCAGACAGAAAGCCATATCCCCGGCCCCTCTGAATGGCTGGGCATGCGCAGTTAAAATTTGTCATGACGGAATGCTCGAAGACACAAATTCGCTTGGCGGGGCTCAGTTTACCTTCGCCTTGTCTATACCTTTGGGATAGAAAGCCTAATTAGCCGAAATGAGAACAAGATGTGTTTGTCAAACACAAACATGTCCCCGGGCAAAGGTCATGTTTTCTTTAAAGAAGGTCACAGGTCAAGGTCAAGGTCACAGCACAAAATTGTTTGCATGAGTGGGAAGCCCTTGTCACAAGGAACCTCATTTTATTATTTTTCTTCTTTAAAGTAGGTCACAGGTCACGATCAACGTTACAGGTCATTTTTTTGTAAAAGTGGGAAGTTCTTTCACAAGAAACATACAAAATATGAAGGCAATATCTGAAACGTTTAAAAAGTGACGACCGATGTTAAAGTTGTCCAACCAACAAACAGCATACAGGTAGGGCAAAAAAAAAAAAAAAAAAAAAAAAATATTTATCATAATTATGACGTCGCGTCTAAGAGTGTAATAACGTCATGGAATAAATTCCGTTATCCACTAGTGGATTAAATATGCAAATTAGTTAGATATGCCCGTAACATTACACGTACGCCGTCCTTAATGACGTCGCGTTTACTAATGGCGGAATATTGACATTTTTGTAAAACAATCGTGAATAAAATGCGTTTTAAATGTCATATGATAAATAGAATATTGCATTCGTGCTCATGTATTATTGAAATTATTAAACTCGTTGAGGAAAAGGGATAAAATGCGAGGCATTGAATTTATTAAACTCGTTGAGGAAAATGGATAAAATGCGAGCCAACGAGTTTAATAAATCTCGTTGAGGAAAAGGGATAAAATGCCTCGCATTTTATCCCTGTTCCTCAACGAGTTTAATAAATACAATAATATATGAGCACCCATGTAAGATCCTCTATATGTATGTCACCGCTATCGCGACCAGGAACCAAAAAATATAATATATAAAAATTAAAAACCCTATGGTTTTCAGTTCTGCTTCCAAGGAATTACCTTTTAAAAGTTATTCACCAAATTATTCTAGCTATGCCTCTTAGAATATCACCAGAAACCTGATTCAATGCAAATTGTGTATCAAATTTCTAATATGGAACATGCAATAGCCATTACGGCCCCCGCCCATCGGGGCTTGAAGAAATAGATGGGCTGCATGAAGCTTCCACGCAGAGCTGAAACCGTCCGTATACTAGTACTGGTAAACTGCTTAGAGGATCTAAAAATGTTCTATAGAAGGGTTATCCTTTGGAAGCAAGGAATACACCACAGAAGTGAAAGATATGGAGTGTACAGGTTTTTTGGGCCAGACTAGCTAGTTTCGGTCAATTAGGCTTCATCAGTGACCTAAGCCTGTCCAGGAACCGCGGTGCGAGGCGGACTGTCCATGCTTATAAACCTTATTGGTTTCATTGGGCGACAGGGCTTGATATGTCATTTCATCTCAATGTCGGGTAAAAGTCGCACAAAATTGGAAGCAACGTCTCCAAAATGACCTATACTGTGTTGACGAGGACGTAAAACCTCAAATCATACAAACAAACAAAGCAATAGCCATTTAGGGGCAGATCTGGGCTGCAGTGTGTCTGATTAAGTCGTCAAAACCTACATCTGATTACCGCTTGTGCAATTACTGACAAAAAATACAAAATTAGGTTCTACATCAATTCCTTGTTGCCATCACGAAAACATGCCTATATAATTTTGACCCACGTGAACCCTGCTTTTGTATAGTAAAACTTGGGTTTTCAGAGCTAAACCTTATTTTTCTTATTTCTGCTCTTAAATATATCTATATTTTGAGCAGAAATAAGAAAAAAATATCACAATTTTTCATATTAAAAGGTTAATGGTTACAATGTATTTGTATAGGCGTGGTTTCTTAATGATTTCCTGTCGGTAAACAACCAAGAATGTCTCTGACAATCACATAAATATTTCGTGACAAGAAAACTTGCTATGTGGGTAGTGTTGTCAGATATGTGCTGACACGGTATGTTCCACTTGGCTGATTGCCATGTTTCAAGACCTTGTCCAAACTCCCCTCGTTCTTTAAAGCATGCCCAAGGATAACAACGTGAAGAACTGACCGAACAATATGTTCTATAAAACGTTAATCTTTTAGAAGCAATGCGTACCGCTGTAGAACGGAAAACTGTGAAATGTACACGTTCTTTGGGATAAGACAGATCCTCCAATCGGGGTTTTAAGTGGGATGTGTGTGTGTGTGGGGGGGGGGGGGGTGCAGAAAATATAGAGAGTTTATTCATTTTCCCATTTTAAATGTGGGATTTATAAACCGAGGGAGGCAAAACAATCCGATAAGGAAACGAGTGCTTCGATATACGTAGTTGACTCTTTACAGCACATGTAAACGGTTCAGTCAGCGTTGTGCTACAGATATTGAGTGAACAAAATGGATGGGTGCCATTTTGAAAGCGCTTTCTACACTTCTGAATAAAAAAGAATAATCAAAGTGTGTCAACCGTGATTGGGTTAACTACCACGCATGCAGTCTATCGTATAACATCTATGTTGTACCCAATCTTTTTATATCGAAGAATGATTTTTCGAAATTGGGTTCTGAAGTCAATGCAATTATATATTTTTTGAATTTTATAATTTCCAAGTCATCATAAATTCGGGTTCCGATAGACCTTGTTTCAGAAGAGATTTAGGTCCAACATTGAATTTTGAAATTAAATCGGAATGGCGTCTATAAAATTTTGAAAAGGTTTTGCGTATTTTATGATACGGATAACTCCGATTAAGAAGTTAAGCAGTTAACAATTTAATACGGGTGTTGAAGTCAGTTACACTCTGGCAAATCGAATTAATTGTGAAATATAAACGCCATAGGATGCCACACGAGGAAAATTTACAATCTCAAAATCATCGCGTTTATCATAAATTTTGCAGGAAACGAACCCATCTACAATAGCTAGATGTAAATTGGTACATTTATTAGAAGAATTTGCTTTATTTAACTGTAGTTCGGGGGGGGGGTAAATTTGACTGATCAAACCATTGAAATACGTATTGTCAATATTTAATAAATCATCCAGATATCTAGAAGTCGAGCTAAAGGCGTCAATGATTTCAGATTGGTTTTCAGCGGGAAGAGACATTATGAAGTTTCTTTTATAACAAAACAAGAACAGATCAGCCACAACGGAGGTGCGCAATTCGTACCCATCGGAATACCCACAACTTGTCTAAATAACTTAGCACCAAATTGTATGTAAATATTATCAAGTAGAAATGTGAGAGCTTCACACACTTTTTGACATGACCATAAAGTATAAGTTTTATGCTCTTTAGAAGTGAAAAACAAAACCATTTCTTGTTTGTTGATTTGAGGTTTAACGTCCCCGTCAACACTGTAAAGGTCATTTTGGAGACGTTGCTTCTAATTTTGTGGGACTTTTACCCGACATTGATATGAAATGACTTCTCAAGCCCTGTTGCCCGATGAAACCAATAGGGTTTATACGCATGGACGGTCCGACTCGTGCGCACCGCTTTGCCTGGGCAGGCTTAGATCCTGTAAGCGGTTTACCAGTACTCGTGTGCGGGTCGGATTCAGCTCTGCGTGGAAGCATCATGCAGCCCATATATTTCTTCAAGCCCCGACGGGCGGGGGCCGAAAAAAAAACATTTCTTACATCACATGCAAGATAGAGGGGGTCTTCCCTATGAAATGTCCATTCAATTAAATCATTAAGTTTTTCTTTCGTGTAGTGTAAAGGGTGGAAAAATCATAAGTAGACAGACTTGAAGCACGAAAACACCTGATTACATAAACCTCACTTTATATAGAGAAAACTGGGGTTACGGGGTATACCTTATTTTTCTTGTTTCTGCTCAAAGACATAGGTTGTACGTTTCCGTTAGAACCGCTTCAATGAGACGGTTCTAACGAGCACCCACAACTTATGTTTGCCGTATAAATAAGAAAAAATATCGCGGATTTTCATCAGAAAAATAGTCATTTTTGAGATATGAAAAATGCACTATATCGCACGGGTGTGTTACGGTAATGGGAATGACCGTAGAAACGAGTTCATGATCAGTATCCTAGAAAGAACATTGCCGACCCGGCGAATATCGAACCCGAGACATCCTAGTGAATAGTCGAACGCGCATCTACCTGAGACAACAGGACCAGCTGTTACAGTATAGCATTCATATTACAAAAATGGGACATGAGCAAACAAATCGAATACGCAGATAAGACAGACCTTCAATTTAAGAAATAGATCAGCCATAGCTGTGATTTGTTGAGTAATAAATCACAGTTTGGAGGTCAGTTGTAAAGTAGACAAATCACGTGCGCGTAGCGCGCGTGATTTGTCTACTTACAACTGACCGACAAACTGTGATTTATTACCTAACAAATCATTGGCTAGAGCTGATCTATTTCGATTCTAACATGCTGAAACTCGGCAATAATGTTGTTGTTTCCTTCAAATTCTCACTACTTTTCGCCATTGTTGAAACTAATCCCGCTAGAATTATCGACTGAAACACATGCATTTATATCCTTTTCTAACGTTTTCGATGCGAAAAAATGACGTTTCACCGTCCAACGTCAAGGAAATCGACTAGTGACGTCATAAATTTGCAGTTTATAATGACGTCACTCTTCACGCTCTTCCTTGCCGTGATTTGTTGTAGAATAAAACACAGTTATTTTCCATTGCCTATATAGGCGCGCTGTGTTAGAATTCTTGCTTTAACCCATATATGCCTAGCGGCCCATTTTGGGACAATGGCCAACAGAGTATACCTAGATAAGACGCCACAGAACGCGGCGTCTGATCTGGCTCTGCACGTTTTGCTTAAAGAACATTCATTTTTGTAAAAGTTGCCACAAACAAAAACAAATCTGACATCCCTAAAATTGGAAATGGACCGCTCCAAATTTACTGAGTGGAAGATTCCATTGTCATGTACGGGTTAACCAGGAAATTGTTTGTCTTCACCTTTTTGCTTAAACTATTGGCATTGTTTGTTAAACAGACTGCATTAAATGACTTGGACCTATACAATGACCACATGTAGTTTGATTTGTTTGATTTGATGTTTAACGTCCCCGTCAACACTATGTAGGTCATGTTGGAGACGTTGCTTCCAATTTTATGGGACTTTTACCCGACATTGAGAAGAAAGGACATCTCAAGCCCTGTCGCCCAATGAAACCAATAGGGTTTATAAGCATGGACGGTCCGACTCGCACCGCATTGCATGGGCAGACTTAGATCCGCTAAGCGGTTTACCAGAACTCGTGTGCGGACCGGATTCAGCTCTGCGTGGAAGCATCATGCAGCCCATTCATTTCTTCAAGCCCCAATTGGCGGGGGCCTACATGTAGCTTGAGGTTCTGTTGTTCATTAAGGGAGGAACCATAGAATGTAAATTCAACTGAAACGCCTTCCTCTTACTGATCTGAGCTGACATTAATTATTCGGAATGAAAGCAGTAAATCCATCCCTGGCACTAGCAGAATATTGGTCACAAGAATACGCTCATCAAGCTATTCCATGCGACAAGGGGCTCACTCTGGTGCCCAGTGGCAAACAAATCCTCATAGGTGTCTGCGCATTGACACAGAATTTGATGGTCGCACACTGACAGAACTCTTCTGTCAAACTAACAGTGCTTCATTAAAGTTCAATTGCTGCTCAAAAGTGTTTGGATGATATACAATGTACGGCATGCCAAGCAACCAAGAAGATTGGGTTCATTTGCATCTGAAATGCATTATTATTATGAAATTAACGTGTTTGAAGAATCTGAGTTTCGTTGCTCTTTGTTAATTTTCCAAGTTTTAGAAACAAGGGCCCTTTAATACATGTAGCAATATTTGTAATTATTAAGGGAAATGGGAACACCTGACAGATTGTTCCGCAATTTTTCAAAAGGAGACAACTTTCGGGACTTCATGCTCGCTTTCCTACAGGCTCAGCCCCAAGGAAAAGGGGGTCTACTCTTAAAGGAAAGAATTTGCTCCTGAGAGCAAATTCTTTCCTTTAAGGGTTGACCCCTATTCACACGGGAGGCAAAACTACTTTTGCAGGATTTCACTCCCCTGAAGGTGTATACATTCCCCTTAAAGACACATTTTTTTCCTTATATAAAAGGGGTGGCCTGTCTAATGATCTCGAATAAACATTTCCTTCGGACCATAGTGCACATCAAAGGCTTATCTTATCTACGTGATTATGAGGTGATTATGAGCAGATTTCTTGTTTATTAGGGGGCTCAATAAGGGTACTTGAGTGATCGTATAATTTACTGTTTCCAACAAAATATTGTTTTAAATTACTTCTTTTTTTATTTTAAAATAAAGTAAAGAAAAGCACTGATATCCATTGTTTCCTTTACTCAAAAGTGCAAAGAAGTAAACCAACAAGGTAAATGAATTGATTAACCTCAAAATTTAATCAATCAATTTACCTTTATTTTGGTTGAAAGTATGTGACACACAAATCATATAATGTCTAAACCATTAGCATTTTATAGTTTCAGTCAAGATGGAACTATAAAATGGTCTTTGTTTTAGACACAATCATATCAGAAAAGAGAAAAAAAAATAAATTTGATTTTTTCACCTATTCAAATTTAAAACAAAAATAACAAACACAATTAAATTTATTTTTCTTATTTATAATGCAAACATAGGTTGTGGGTACTTGTTAGAACCGCCTCATTGACACGATTCTAACGAGCACCTACAACCTATGACTTGGAGCAGAAATAAGGAAAATAATGTATACCCCCTTAAACAACCATTTTCTCTATAGAAAGTGGGGTTTATGGTATGTTCCTTTTTCCTCAAAAACATATATTGTGTGTCCTCGTTAGAACCGCCTCATTGAAACAGTTCTAACGAGCAGTCACACTGTAAAACCAGATTGTGGGTACTTGTCAGAGCGCTTCACCGAGGTGGTCCTAATGAGTACCCACAATATATTTTTAGATAAGAAATAATAAAGTTATCAGGATTTTATCTGAAAACATTTTTGGTGGAAAAAATTTATCAATATATTTGAATTGGCATTTTCTGTAATGATTATAAATAATGGCTACTAAATATAAAATCGAAAAAAGTGCTGTTGTTTCTCCTATGTAAATCAAATTAAGGACTTAGGTGTAAATGAATTGAAGTCATTTGTCAAAGTCAGATCTCTAGGTAATTCATTACCCTCTCTTGGTCCCCTACCTGTATGACAGCCTGAATACCCCAAGTGTATTTTATCTCAATGCTGGTTTCTTTAATAAACGGTCATTAGGATATTATGTAATCGAAAAATGTGTCTTTAAAGGCATTTATTCTTGATTATTGAGGACTATCATTTCATTACATAATATTATGTAGCCCTCAGTGCTCACTCGAGAGAAGTCCTCTGTCGTCAACAGGTAAGGGGCCGCCTTGGGGAAAATCAATAAATTACTTACTGTTGACTGGTGTACATTATTGATTTTACCCTTAAGTGTCTCAGTCAGGGGATTCAACAAGAGCTACTAATCACCCTATTGTTTAAGGGCCGCCTTTGATCTGCTATAGTCAGTATATCACAGGGGGCAATAAAACAATTATGGACACACGGTGTGTTTTACTGTTACAGAATAAATGCCTTTAAGGACAATGATGACACCCTCATAAAGACAAATCTTTAACAACATTTTGTGTGTCCTACATATGGCGGATCAGTCCTTCATGAAAAATGAGTCTGCTCCCGCGTTGAAAAGAAGGGCCTTTCGAGGGTGTCAATATATAGGCAAATAAATGGAAAGGCATGACGTTTTTCCGTTTTTTTTAACATGACAGTTAGTAGAAAATGTATACCCACTCCTCAGCTCGTCAAAGTCGGAAATCAGTTATGCGATGACAGATCTTTAAGCACCTATTTTCGATATCTTCCAGGCCCTATTAAAGTCAGCCAAAAAAAAATATCTAGTTTATCTAAAGATATACGTGGCAAGAAAAAAAAAACACGTAAATAGCAGTGTTTGATAGACAGCGGTATTTTATCTGACAATCAACGCGATAAATAGAACCTTCCATCATATACAGAAAAAAGTCCCAATCCGCTAGCAGAGTCAATCAATGCCTTCCTTATTCGCGATCTATAAAAGGGATAATCCTTTAGAAGCAAGGACTACAACACAAATCTAAAAACCGTAGAGTGTACTAGAAGAATGAGGGGTGGATGGAAAAATCTGTCCCGAGGGTCACTGTCCGGCATCACGAGGCTTGCCGAGTGATGCCGGACAGTTATCCCGACTGACGGATTTTTCTATCCACCCCTCACACCCATATAGGATTCTTTTTCTTGCATACCTTCCATTTCTTAGCGCGGATTTTAATGCTATAGTCACTTCGGTTACCGACGTCCGCCATATTGTGATGACACCGCAGAAATATTTAGTGACGTCACGTAACGTGCTGTGACGTCGACCTTAACGACGGCGCATATGAGGCTATATTCAACCAGTGCATTTATCAATCATGCAAGAATTTTCGATTTCGGCTAAGAACACCAGGGTTAGAACAGAATTTCTATCCCAAGCTAAAACTATGGATTTCCTTATCGGGTGTGCAAGAAACGCTTTTTCTTGGCCAGACTAGCTAGTTTCCGCCAATAAGGCCTCATAAGTCACACTCAAAATATTTCCAAATTTTCGCACTGGAATCAATGATCCCAAAAGTCCAGACAATATAACCTACACTATGGTTCAAGACAGGGAGACTTTTTACAGCCACTACACATTCCCTTAACACTAGCATTCACCGTTGGGTCAACCAGTCAGAACGAAATCAGTACTCCTCGAAAACTACAAACTTTGTTTGATTTGAGGTTTAACGTCTCCGTCAACACTATTTAGTTCATTCTGGAGACGTTGCTTCCACTTTTGTGGGACATTCACCCGACACTGAGATGAAATGACATCTCAATCCCTGCCGCCAAAAGAAACCAACAGGGTTAATATGCATGGACGGGCTGACACGCACCACTTTGTCCCGGGCAGGCTTGGACCTTCTAAGAGGTTTACCAAGACTCATGTGCGGTCGGCTTCAGCCCCTCGTGGAAGCATCATGCAGCCCAACTATTTCTTCAATCCCCGATAGACGGGGGCCGAAACTACAAACTTTGGGATCTTGTTAGAACATTGGCCACGCCAAAAGAAATGGTGTCTTCGTGTTTGTGAAACCATCACGAAAACATGCCTATATAATATTGTCCCCCTTAAACCCCACTTTTATACAATAAAACTGGGGTTTGCAGGGGTATAAGCCATTTTTCTTATTTCTGCTCAAAACATAGGTTGGGGATACTCGTTAAAACCGCCTCGCCGAGGCGGTTTTAACGAGTATCCCCAACCTATGTTTTGAGCAGAAATAAGAAATCTGAAAATTTTGATTTTTCGGTGGTAAAATTTACAATGTATTTGTATAGGCGTGTTTTCATAATGCTTAACGCAGATTCAAATCAGTCTGCGTTCCCACTATTACGTTAATACATTCGTGTGACAAAGTACATGTAGATCCTTTCATATCTTCAAAACTTATCTTCCTAAGTAAATTATGAATATTCTTCTTAAGTAGACTCACAACACAGTTTGTGGGTACTCGTTAGAACCGCCTCCTTGAGGCAGTTCTAACGAGTACCCACAAACCATATTATTATAACATACAAATATTACAGCGCAATCTCGCATGTTTCCAAAACTGAAATACTGTCAGTGTGCATATTTTTTATGTTTTTTCTTCTTTTTGCCGCAACAAACATAATTTGTGAGTGCTTGGTAGAGCTCATTCCTCTTCCTCAACGCGTTTAATACATTCAATACTTCCATATCTTATAGCAGAAATAACCTCCAGTTTTCTCTACTTAAAGTGTAGGGATGGTTGGATGGGACAAAGGTGACGCGTATCCTGAATCACTGGGGCGTCCAACTGATACTGGCTTGCAGTTGGACAAGGCCTGCTGTCCATGCAACAGGTCAGGGTAGAAGGGGAATGTTGTTATTTCTTTTGTTTCTAGACATCCACTCATTTGCCTCTTCTCCTCTGTCCCTCACTTTCATCGCCTCTACCAACTCTTTTCGCCCTTTCTCTGGGAGACGACACAAAATGGCCCACAAGAGTTGATCATTGCCTCCACTTCTACTTTGACGTGTAGTTAAAATCAAAACAACCAATCAATCAATCTACTTGAATGTGGTTTATTGGGATGGTTATTACGCGGTCCTTTTAACGTAATGCAGTAAGAATGCGCCTTTCCTTCCCCATCTGCATGTAGAACCGTCGGGTATCCAATAACAACAAGCAGTGAGGATATAATCAGTCTGTGCGCATGTGCAGAAATACGATAACACACCCATGCGACATAGTGCATTTTTCACATCTCCAAAACGGCTCCTTTTCTGATGAAAATTCGTGATATTTTTCTTACTGATACTGCAAGCATAGGTTTTGGGTGCTCATTGAGGCGGTTCTAACGAGTACCCACAACCTATGTCTTGGAACAGAAATAAGAAAAAAAATATATAACCCCGTAAACCCCACTTTTGTCAATATAAAGTGGGGTTTAGGGGGTGTTCATTTCACGGATTGTTAACGTAATGGACTAATCTGAATCTTCGCTTTCGGTCATGCATGAACAAGGGTGTTCGCTTGTCGTAGTTCCATAGGCTCGAAGAACCATTTTTATGCGATAAGGCTGAACTATTGAAAGACAGGATTTAGAAACCTATAAATATCCATGTTATATTAGTGGCTAAAGAAACGTGATCAATCGTATTGTCTAATTTATAAATCATGATCGTTTCATTGCTTGGAATGCTTCTGTCTATAAAAGATGAACATTCTAAGCTTCCACTAGACTAAGTGATGTTTCCATTGGGGTCTGGTTGTTTCATGTTTATTTCGCCTTTCTCTTTGTTGTTTCTGATGGGAGGTGTGGGTTAATTGTATCTATTTCTGGTCTTAAGGAACCAAATCTACAGGAAATGCATTATTATAACACACAAATATTTATTACGAAAACACGCCTATACAAATACATTGTAATCTTTATCGTCGAAAAAATGAAAATTTTAGGATGAAAAATTGTGATATTTTTCTTATTTCTCCTCAAATTTATAGATTGTGGGTACTCGTTAGAACCGCCTCGCCGAGGACGTTAAACCTGAAAGAAACAAAACAACTTTTTGCTTGTCATGGTTCCATATGCTCGTAGAACCATTTTATGCGATAAGGCTGAACTGTTGAAAGACAGGATTCAGAAACCTATAAATGTCCATGTTATATTAGTGGCCAAAGAAACGTGATCAATCGTATTGTCTAATTTATAAATCATGATTGTTTCATTGCTTGGAATGCTTCTGTCTGTAAAAGATGAACATTCCAAGCTTCCGCTAGATTAAGTGATGTTTCCATTGGGGTCTGGATGTTTCATGTTCATTTCGCCTTTCTCTTTGGTGTCTCTGATGGGAGGTGTTGGTTAATTGTATCGATTCCTGCTCTTAAGGAACCAAATCTACAGGAAATGCATTATTATAACATACAAATATTTATTACGAAAACACGCCTATACAAATACATTGTAACCTTTATCGCCGAAAAAATGAAAATTTTAGGATGAAAAATTGTGATATTTTTCTTAATTCTCCTCAAATTTATAGATTGTAGGTACTCGTTAGAACCGCCTCGCCGAGTTCTTACGAGTACCCAAAATCTATGTTTTTGAGCAGAAATAAGAAGAGGCGGTTCTAACGAGTACCCACAATCTATGTTTTTGAGCAGAAATAAGAAAAATAATGTCTGCCACTGTAAACCCCCGTTTTACTATTATAAAAGTAGGGTTCAAGGGGGTCAAAATTATATAGGCGTGTTTTCGTGATGACAGCGCAATTTCGCATGTCTCCTAAACAGACATTTTTTTGTTTCTTTTTCGGGGGGGGGGGGGGGGGGGAGGGGTGGGGGGGGGGGGCTCTGCTGCAAACATAATCTGTGAGTGCTTTGTAGAGCTCATCCCTATTCCTCAACGCGTTTAATACATTTTTTTTTTGGAGGGGGGGGGGGTGGTTTTACGGCCCTTTCAAGATTATCTTTCACTCATATCGAGCCAGTCGTTATTCAGAGGTAAGCGACAACCGGAGAACCCGGAGAAAAACCACCTTATCTTCCGTTGCAGAACATGGCGTCTCAGATGTGACCCGAGCGAGGCTCGAACCACAGCGGTGAGAGACCTAATGATCAAGGGTCAGGGCTCTTAACCACTAGGCCACGGAGGCCCGCTGTTTAATACATTTAATCTACATGGACATTCATGTAAGATCCTCTATAATGTTTCATCTTGAGTACTTTATACTTCTCATATTATCATACTTTATCGCGACGGAATCAAGGGCGAGGGTTGCGGCAGAATCGCTTATATTTTTTTGTTTTGGCTAGCCACTTGGCATTTTGGGGGAAGGTAACTGTCCTTTTGGCTTCCCGCTACTGATGTTTCCACCAGGGAGTAGTTATTTAATGTTTGTGTTTCTTTCCCTTTAGTGTCTCTGTGAATTGTATCGATAACTGATCATTGCCTTCATTTCTATTTTGTTACAATTTGTATGAATAAAAATAAATTTTCTGAAGAGATAAGCTGCAAGAGCGATGATTTGTTTATTCCGCAGGGTTTCCAAAAATGCCTTTGGAGTCTTACATTTACATCAGGGTGTTCTAAGGGATGCATTCCTTGCTGGCCGTTATAAAACTATTACTACCAAGTATTTACATGTAGAGTTTAAATATTTCGGTTAGGCAGTAAGCTTCTGTGCATTTCTTTACAACACGTGAACAAGTCCGTGAAATGAAGACCACTCTAAACCCCACTTTATATAGGGAAAACTGGGGTTTACGGGGTATTCATTATTTTTCTTATTTATGCTCCAAAACATAGGTTGTGGGTACTCAATAAGGCGGTTCAAACGAGCACCCACATCCTATGTTTTGCTCCAAGACATATGCTGTGTGTACTCGTTAGAACCGCCTCAATGAGGCGGTTCTAACAAGCACCCACATCCTCCTATGTGTACTAGTTAGTGCCGTCTCAATATGGCGGTTCTAACAAGCACCCACATCCTATGTTTTGAGCATTTATAAGAAAAATATGAAGGATTTTCATCAGAAAAGTAGCCATTTTGGAGAGGTGAATAATGCACTATGTCGTACGGGCGAGCTATCGTAATGCCTACAAAACATCGATATGAATATCACCATCTCAGTCCTCACGTCACGAAAACACGCCTCTATAATCTTGCCCCCTTGGACCCCACTTTTATATAGTTAAAACTGGAGTTTTCAGGGGGTAAATAAAAATCAAAAATGAGTTTATGAGTTTAAACCTTATTTTTCTTATTTCTGCTCAAAGAGGCTGTTTTAACGAGTACCCACAATCGTTATTTAGAGTAGAAATAAGAAAAAACATCACAAATTTTCATCATAATTTTTTTACGGCAATAAAATTTACATTTGTTTATCATATGACGTCACGTCTGAGAGTGTAATAACGCCATGCAATAAATTCGATAATCCACTAGTGGATTAAATATGCAAATTATGTAACGTTACATGTACGACAAAGCAAAGCCTCGCATTTTATCCCTTTTCCTCAACTCGTTTAATAAATTCAATAATGCATGAACACTCATGTAAGATCCTCTACGCCGACAATTTATTAAACTCGTTGAAGAAAAGGGATAAAATGCTCGGCAAAGCCTCGCATTTTACCCCTTTTCCTCAACTCGTTTAATAAATTCAATGCATGGTCACTCATATAAGATCCTCTATGTATAGGCATGTTTTTGTAATGTTTTGTCCATCTTTAAATATTGTCAAGCTCATTCTCTTGCAAAAAGGAAATTTGTTTGTTTGTTTGATTTGAGGTTTAACGTCCCCGTCAACACTGTATGGGAAACAGAGTCCAGTCTGTTGTTTGCTTAGATAACTGTACAAGTATACATGGTTGAAAGGATAAACCACTAAATGTTTATGCCGCTGTAATGATTCCGCTCTCGGATTTGAATTGACACTTATTATTCAGAATGAAAAGTACATCTATTTCTGGTACTAGCTGAATATCGGTCACAAGGACTTTATCATCGGCAAGCCGTGGCACGTCCCTAGCTGATTAACGCATGCGTGCCAACTCCCATGCGTCTTTGTGTAAAACATGGAGGGCGTCAAGAGTGTGGCTCCTGTTTGGCGGCTTCGCGAGGATGTCTGCATGATTATAGGACCGGTCTTATCCTGGATGATGATGATTCCCTTTTGTGGCAAATGGCTAGAGTCATTTGAATCTAACATGCATGAATGAGTAAGAAAATTAGAAAATCCGAAGAATTATCGTATTCTTATGCCAGTTTTACAGCCACATGGTGGCTAGAAATACATTCAGGTGAAGCAATTCTTTCAGAATCTTTTGCCTTTGTTTAAGGGGAATGGGAACACCTGGCAGATTTTTCCGCCATTTTTCAGAGGGAGACAACTTTCGGGACTTCCTGTTCACTTTTCTCTGTCACGCTGAAATAGAGCTCCTCAGGAGCAAATTCTTTCCTTTAAGAGTTGAACCCTCTTGACATGGGAGACAAAAATATTTTTGCAGGAGTTGCCTCCCCTGAATGTGTATCCATTCCCCTTAAGCAGGGGAAATACTGATTTGAATGAAATGGATTTATTTCTAATGAGAAATGCTTTACTTTCAAAGTAAAGCCTTCCTTCCGAGGATCGTCATCTTCGGATGCCAGACTTGATGTTTTGTTGTTTTGTGGGTTTTTTAACGCCCCCTTGATGTTTTTTGTTTGTTTGATCTTTACTTCCAATGTTGTGGAACTGTTACCCAACTGAGATGAAATGACATCTCAAGCCCTGTCGCCCAATGAAATCAACAGGGTTTATATGCATGGATCGGGCCCGACTAGCACCACTTTGTCTGAGCAGACTTAGTCCTTCTGAGCGGTTGGTTTCAGCTCTGCTTGGAAGCACCATGCATCCACATCTATTTCTCCAAACCCCGATGGGCGGAAACCCAAACCAGTACATATATGTGAGATCCTACATGCTTTGTATCCATAATTCTAACACAGCGCGCCAATATAGGCAACTGTTTTATTCTACAACAAATCATGGCAAGGAAGAGCGTGACGAGTGACGTCATTAAAAACTGCCAATTTATGACGTCACTAGTCGATTTCCTTGACATTGGACGGTGTAGCGTCATTTTCTAGCATCGAAAACGCTAGAAAAGGATATAAATGCATGTGTTTCAGACGATAATTTTAGCGGGATTTCTTCTCAAAATGACGAAAAGTTGTGAGATTTTGAAGGGAACAACAGCATTATTGCCGATTTTCAGCCTGTTAGAATCGAAATAGATCAGCTCTAGTTTGTGATTTGTTGAGTAATAAATCACAGTTTGTCGGCCAGTTGTAAGTAGACAAATCACGCGCGCTACGCGCGTGATTCGTCTACTTTACAACTGACCTCCAAACTGTGATTTATTACTCAACAAATCACACCTAGAGCTAATCTATTTCTTAAATCTAATCTTACATATCGTATGCCTGTATCTCTGAACTGCTGCAAACGGATCGCATGAAACTGAAATTAATGTGATGTGCATTTTCCCTATTACTGACTAGATGGAGGAAGAACGGAAATGGAATCCACGATGTTAGTCTGTTCCAGGAGTAAGGAAACAAAATGCATACTTTATCCAACATACATTAAAACTTTCCTGGGTTCGACCCTCCGTAATCTAACTGGTTGTTTTCTTTGCTCTGACCCTGGGTTGTTGTTGAATCCTTAGCCCTGATTTATGATTGTATATAGATGATATTCACTTTTTTGAGATGAGTACTAAACCTATTTCATCGAATGTGTTGAAAATTCTGATGTTTTCAACATACGAGATGAAATAGTTTTGAAATGTATCGAAAAAAAAGCAAATTTATTTTTATTTTATAATATTTTAGGACACTTACTGCAATTGATCAATCGCATCTTAACGTCACAATTTTCGACTTTGCTATGACGTCACAACTGTCAGTTGCAAACATAAATAGATCGCCGTTTTTAATACAGCACTTTTACAGATCAAAGAATGCTTTTTCAAGGTATTTTACAAAAATTATTCCACCGATAACTTATGACTTTGGCGAAAAAAGTAGATTGGGCTGCTACTGATTTTTCACAGTATGAAAATATCATTTATATTACACACTGTGAAAGAGGCCCCCGCCCATCGGGGCTTGAAGAAATAAATGGGCTGCATGATGCTTCCACGCAGAGGATCTAAGCCTGCCCAGGCAAAGCGGTGCGAGTCGGCCCGCCCATGCTTACAGACCCTATTGGTTTCATTGGGCGGCAGGGCTTGAGATGTCATTTCATCTCAATGTCAGGTAAAAGTCCCACAGAATTGGAAGCAACGTCTCCAAAATGACCTTTACAGTGCTGACGGGGACTTTAAACCTGAAATCAAACAAATCACACTGTGAAAATATCACTTTTATTTGTTTCTGATATGCATTGTTTTCACTGCTCAGTATAAAATAATAATCTATATACATGATCGTTTTACAGTGTATTTTATTATGAACTATTGTTGAGCTAGGAAGCCTCCATGCGGATCAATTTGTTATTGTTATTATGTTTGATACTGCACTGGAACTGAGGGCGAGGGTTGAAATTTCATAATGGCATAAACTCCGGAGATGAAGCCCCTCCCACCCCAACCCACCGGGCGAGTAGTTTTACTGCCGACCATTGCAAGGTGGTTGTTCTTTGCAGTGCCTTCTTATTTGTTAATTTGCTTTGTACCGTTGGTTCATGTTTCGTCTGATGTTTTTGTGTGTGTCTCAATGTCGCTTACTTGAGATGGCTGCGTTCTTTGATTGTGGCCTTTCCCATCACGAAAACTCGCCTATATATTTTTGACCCCCTCCAACCCCACTTTTATATAGAAAAACTAGGGTTTACAGAGGAAAACCTATTATTTCTTATTTCTGCTCTAAAATAGAGATTGTGGGTACTCGTTAGAACCGCCTCGGCGAGGCGGTTCTAACGAATACCACAATCTATATTTTGAACAGAAATAAGAAAAATATCTCAATTTTTATCACGAAATTTTCATTTTTTCGGTGATTAAGGTAACAATGTATTTGTATAGGCGTGTTTTCGTAATGTGTGTTACCTTTTCTTGCTAGATTCGAAAGCCAGAACACGTTTAGAACCAAGCAAACTTGTTCGTGGTAGGATACATCACGAAAACACGCCTGTATAATTTTGACCCCCTTGAACCCCACTTTTATACAGTAAAACTGGGGTTTCCGGGGGTATACCTTATTTTTCTTATTTCTGCTCTAAAATAGGGATTGTGGGTACTCGTTAGAACCGCCTCGGTGAGGCGGTCCTAACAAGTGCCCACAACCTATACTTTGAGCAGAAATAAGAAAAATATCTCAATTTTTCATCATGAAATTTTCATTTTTTCGGTGATAATGGTGGCAATGTATTTGTATAGGCGTGTTTGCGTAATGGTACATGAACGGGCCCATAACGGTAACACATCAATGCGAAAAGTGCATTCTCTTATATCTTTCACTTATCATATGACGTCACGTCTCGATCCCCGCCCATCGGGGCTTGAAGAGATAGATGGGCTGCATGATGCTTCCACACAGAGCAGAAACCGACCGCACACGAGTACTGAGTACTGGTAAACGGCTTAGAAGATCTAAGTCTGCCCAGTAAAAGTGGTGCGAGTCAGTCCGTCCATGCTTATAAACCCTATTGGTTTCATTGGGCGACAGGGCTTAAGATGCATTTCATCTCAATGTCGGGTAAAAGTCCCACAAAATTGGAAGCAACGTCCCATAAATTACCTAAACTGTGTTGACGGGGACGTTAAATCTCAAATCAAACAAACAAATGACGTCACGTCTGAGAATGTAATAAGGCCATGCAACAAATTAGGTAAAAAATATATTTGGTAATCCACTAGCGGATTAAATATGCAAATTAGTTAGATACGCCCCGTAACTTTACATGTTTTGTTTGTTTGATTTGAGGTTTAACGTCCCCGTCAACACTGTAAAGGTCATTTTGGAGACGTTGCTTCCAATTTTGTGGGACTTTTACCCGACATTGAGATGAAATGACATCTCAAGCCCTGTCACCCAATGAAACCAATATGGTTTATTAGCATGGACGGTCCGCCTCGCACAGCGGTTCCTGGACAGGCTTAGATCCTCTAAGCGGTTTACCAGTACTAGTGTGCGGGCCGGATTCAGCTCTGCGTGGAAGCAGTAACTTTACATGTACATGTCCTTAACGTCATCGCGTATACAAATGGCGGAATTTTGACATTTTCTACAAAACAAATCGTTTAAAATGTCATATGATAAATAGAATCTTGCATTAGCGCTCATCGGCCCCCGCCCATAGGGGCTTGAAGAAATATATGGGCTGCATGATGCTTCCACGCAGAGCTGAAACAGACCCGCACACTGGTACTGGTAAACCGCTTAGAGGATCGAAGCCTGCTCAGGCAAAGTGGTGCGAGTCGGCCCGTCCATGCTTATAAAACTGTACTGGTTTCATTGGGCAACAGGGCTTGAGATGTCATTTCATCTCAATGTCGGGTAAAAGTCCCGCAAAATTGGAAGCAATGTCTCCAAAATGACCTTTACAGTGTTGACGGTGACGTTAAATCACAAATCAAACAAACAAACATTAGCGCTCATGTATTATTGAATTTATTAAACTCGTTGGGGAAAAGGGATAAAATGCTCGACGAAGCTTCGCATTTTATCCATTTTCCTCAACTCGTTTAATAAATTCAATAATACATGAGCACTCTGGTATGATCCTCTAAATCAATAATTTATTAAACAAGTTGAAGAAAAGGGATAAAATGCCCGGCGAAGCCTCGCATTTTATCCATTTTCCTCAACTCGTTTTATAAATTCAATAATACATGGGCATTCATGTAAAATCCTCTATAATGACACATTGCTGATATATTTCAAGCAGCTTATCAGGATGGATTAACAAAATGGTATAGAGAGAATATTTCAATTTAAAATTATTCCTCGAACACTACTGCTTCGGTTTTCCAAAATAAGTTTTCAGATCAGAGCCACTTAACTGTCACTTTCTGAAAATAATAATAAAAAAAAAAACGTAAGAAGAATTAATGATTTTGTTCGCACATCAATTTAAAATGACAAATGGGATGAAATGAACACATGACATTTTACATAAATGTTCTTCTTTCATGAAGTTTGTTTCATTGCAATTTTCATCTCGAATATTATGAAAGTCACTGAAGAAAAGCCACACACGAAATACAAAGCCATCTCAAGCCAGCAAAGGAATAGAAAAGACGTGAAATTATATTAAAGAAACATACAAAAATGATGTCCCGGGCGGAGATCCTATGTACACCCCTGTCGAGCCCCAAGTTTTTGTTTATAAAATGGGGTTTATACATCACGAAAACACGCCTATATAATTTTGACTACCCACCCCCCCCCCCCCCACCCGCCTTGAACCCCACTTTTATATAGTAAAACTTGGGTTTACAGGGGTAAACCTAATTTTTCTTATTTCTGCTCTAAAGAACCTCGATGAGGCGGTTCTAACGGGTACCCACAATTTATATTTTTAGCAGAAATAAAAAACATATCACAATATTTCATTTTAAAATGTTCATTTTGTCGGCGTCAAAGTTTACAATGTATTTGTATAGGCGTGTTTTCGTAATGATGTTGTATAGTGAAAATTATTATAGAGACAACGTGTTTTAAGTTCTCGCCGAGACCCAGTATTGCAAGTATCTGTATCAAGGTTATTAGTTTGATCTTCCATATTTTCCATCAGCTAATAATTGCTTTTTGCTACCATGTATCACACTTGTATATGTTTGGCTATCCACGGAGGACGAACTTTTTCCTTTAGTCGACCTCTCCGATCTAGGTCCACATTCGTATCCTCTAAACTTCATCTAAATATAAGTGAAGGCAATGATCAGGAATCGATACAATTAACCCAAAGCTCCCATCAGAGACACCAAAGGGAAAGAAGCACAAACAATAAACAACTAGACCCTATTGGAAACATCAATAGCGGAAAGCCAAAAGGACAGTTACTTTCCCACAATATGGCCAATTGTCTATCCAAAACAAAATAATATAAGCGATACACACACCCAAAGACAAACCATAACACAGAAGAACCGCCTTGGAACGGTCAGTGAAACGAATTCCACTGGGGGCTTAAATCGATTTTACATGGCCACAGTCCTCGCCCTTATTTCCGTCGCTATTTAGACAAATAATTTGTTCAGTCCCCAAGAATGCCTCCCAACTCATCAGTGCAACATCTCCCTGAACACAAAAATCAAACTAACGTACACTGTCTGATAATATAACATTTTACAGGATACGGATTGGGCTTCATTATAGTCCTCAGGTGGAAGTAAACGGTATTAAACATTTAAACGTTATCGAACTGTTAATGGTTATGCCCTTACGTTTAATAGCAGGAAAAGAACGTTCTCCAGGACCCGAGTCCCTAGATTCTGTTACTTCTAACCCTGGATTAACAGATGGTGATAAAATTATCAATAGTACATAATAGTGTTCAGCGTGTAGCAAACAAAATTGATATTATTGAAATAGATTTCGGAGCTTTGGCGTTACAGTCGAACTTCAATGGCTCGAACACCTTTAGGACCTCGAAAATCTGTTCGAGACAGGGGTAGTTCGAGCCACTGAGGATTACTGCCAGGAGGCATAACGAGATACTTTTAGACATCTTTTCGGTGTTATATAATGAAAATGAATACTGTGTGTACTCATTAGAATCGCCTCATCGAGGCGATTCTAATGAGTACACACAGCATACATTTGCAAGACAAAAGGCAAAAAAATCCCCTTAATTATCCCCCAATATTTCTTATGTAGAGGATTTCGCCAGGGGCTCAAGAATGGGTTCGACACATCCATGGTAAACGAGCCATCGGTGTTCGAGCCATCGAATTTCTACTGTATTTGCATTACCGTAACGTGGCTTGAACGTCTGACAATGAAATACACCTTGGCAACTTTAAAGTTAATTTGACGTGATAGACCAGGTGATCGCCACGGTGGCATCTGCGTCTATGTTCGTAATAGTTTATTTTCTAAACGAAGAAGTTATCTGGAGTTGTCAAATACTGAGTGTATTTGGGTCTAAATAGAGGTGAAGGCAATGATCAGGAATCGATACAATTAACCCACTGCTCCCCTCAAAGACACCAAAGGTAAAGAAACACAAACATGAAATGGAAACATCAGTAGCGGAAAGCCAAAAGGACAGTTCCACAAAATGGTCAATTGGCTGTCCAAAGAAAAACCACAAGCAATACACACACACACACACACACACACACACACACACACACACACACACACACACACACAAAGACAAACCATAAACAAATAAACCGCGACAGAAGAACCGCATTGGAACGGTCAGTGAAACGAATCCCACTAGGGGGTTGGGGGGGGGGGGCTTCAATCTATTTTACGCGGCCGCAATCCTCGCCCTTACTTCCGTCGCGATTCGGACAAATAACTTGTTCAGTCCGTATGAAGGCCTCCTAACTCATCAGTACAACATCTCCGAGAACACAAAAAATAAAAAGTCTCTATAGATGAGTTTAGGACGCCACCGGTCGCTAAGGAAATGCTATCCCACGATTCCGTATTTTTGCGCATGCGCAGTTTTGTGTGACAAAAATAACCGTTGTTCAGGTAGCATTGCACTAAATACTGGGAGGTGCTGGGTTTTATCACATTTGGACCGAGCTTTTAGTTGCGTTCTAAATACCAGACTTGCATCCATTGGATATATATCCCATGTTTTATTTCAATGTGTGAAAATGATAGGTATAAGGGACTAAAATGATGCGTATTTTATAAATATATCTGCAAGCTCAAAGATTTTTTTGCTGATTTTATATGGTCACCCCTCCTTTAAAAATGTTGGTTTGTATCTACTCCGTTCTAGTAGGTAAACAAACATGGTTGACTGTAACTTGAAAAGGAGCAGATCAACATGTGGATTTTTCGCATTAACTTGTTGGGCTAGGATGGCACTATAAACAAGTAAGGTTTGAAAAGTTTTGTATGTGTAGTTTTTGTGGGAGCAGGTGAAAGGTTACTATTGTCGCCTATGGAGAACATTTAGTAGAAAGCTCCCTTCAGACTGATCCGATAGCAGTTATTAATTTCTTTGAATTTGACAATTTTAAATAGAGCGTAAGGTAAAGGTGACGTATGTCTTGCGTCACTGTGGCGTCCAACTGATATTGGCTGACAATTGGGTAAGACCTGCTATCCTTGAGAGGTGTGTGCTCTTATTCCTTCTGTTTCTACACTTCCATTCATTTTCCTCTTTCTCCTCTGTACTTTACTTTAACCTACGATCTCTTCTATATTTTTCTCCTTTATTCTAGGAGACGAGACAAAATTACCCACAGGGGTTGACGTGTCGTTAAACCCAAAACAATTAATAATCGAATAATTAACTGACAATGGTCGCGTCATGTTGCGCTAATCGCAAGACTAACGATGCGACAGTGAAGATGATTGGTTGGTTGGTTGGTTGAATTGTGGTTTAATGTCCTCGTCAACACTATTTAGGTTATTTTGGAGACGTTGCTTCCAGTTTTGTGGGACTTTTACCCGACATTGAGATGAAATGACATTTCAAGCCCTGCCGCCTAATGGAACCAAAAAGCTTATATGCATTTGACGGTCTGACTCACATCACTTTGCCTGGGCAATCTTAGTCCTTCTAAGCGGTTTACCAATACTCGTGTGTGGTCAGTTTCAGCTCTGCGTGGAAGCACCATGCAGTCCAATCTATTTATCAAAGCCTGATGGGCGGGGGGCGAGACAGTGAAGATGAATCGAAGGATTATCATCCTGACGGATTCAGCATGTGGGTGATAAAGATCAATCGTTTACATCCAGTAACAGGGTTGTTTGAATATTGAAATTCACCGTCCCCGCGACCCCCGCCTATCGAGGCTTGAAGAAATAGATGGGCTGCATGATGCTTCCACGCAGAGTTGAAACCAACGCACACGAGTACTTGTACACCAATTAGAGGATCTAAGCCAACCCTGGCAAAACGGTGCGAAGCGGACTGTCCATGCTTATAAACCCTATTGGTTTCATTGGACGACAGGGGTTGAGATGTCATTTCATCTCAATATCGGGTAAAAGTCCCACAGAATCGGTAGTAACGTCTCAAAATGACCTATACAGTGTTGACGTGGACGTTAAATATCAAAACAATTAAACAAACAAATCACCGTCCCCGTTAACACTATTTGGGTCATTTTTGAGACGTTGCTTCCTATACCCACATTGAGATTAAATAACATCTCAAGCCCTGTCGCCAAATAAAAAAGATGTGGTTTATAGTGGTTTACCTTTACTCATGTGCGGTCAGTTTTAGCTCTGCGAACCTAGTGCCTCTCGTATACCGTACAAGCACTCTACCGACTGAGATACCGAGCCACACCTTCGACCCCAGCCTAATGAGATTCGTCCCGAATCTCTAAGTGCTATCCAGACTGGCTATGGTACTTCAGGGTTTTCAAAGTATCGCTTGTAATGGTTTTGCTTAACCGCTCATTTTTTTCTTGCAAGTCAAGTCAGGTCAAAGATTTATTCAGTGCTCCCTATTTTAAACAAGCATTCATTTAAAACAAATAGCGTGTACGAGTATAATGGAATAACCTATAAGACATTCGGACATGGTATCTGCTAAGTACTGTTGTCATTCAAAAGATTGTGAACTGCAGTTTTTGTTTCTTTGAATTGAGGTTTAAAGCCCCCGGCAAGAATGTAAAGGTCATTTTGGAGACGATGTTTCCAATTTTGTGGGACTTTTACCCGACATTGAGATGAAATGACATCTCAAGCCCCACCACCCAATGAAAGCAATAGGGTTTATCAGCATGGACGGTCCGACTCGCTACGCTTTGCCTCGGCAGGCTTAGATCCTCTAAGCGATTTACCAGTACTCGTGTGCGCGTCGGTTTCAGCTCTGCGTGGAAGCATCATGCAGCCCATCTATTTCTTCAAGCCCCGATGGGCGGGGCCGCTGAACTGCAGTATAAAAGTCTATGAATGTTGTCACTATGCTTCAAAAAACTTATTTTCCTTAGTTTACTGTGCACGCACGGGCTTGACTGATTATTTTTTGCCACACAGGACTGCGCATGCGCAGCGTAACCAAGGAAGTTAATCAGCCTAAACTCATCTATTCGCAAAAGAAAACAAAAAAAAATGATTGGAAGATTCTATAGGCCTCTAAAAACGCAACTTGGACTGCAATTGAGGATTCCATCGGTCTAGCATTTGACACGTATATTCAAATTATTCTGCTAACATTTCGAATATAGTTAAAGACATTCATGAAGACATTATGCTTTCCTCTTCAGTTGCACGCCGGTGGATCGGGGTTCAGACTCCATGATGGTTTTGGCTTAAAGCTTTTTATAAGTTGGACGGAGCTGGAACTTTTATGTCTGTTTCTTGGTCCAAGGAATTCAGCTGTTGGTTTCCTTTTGCTCCGGTGTTCCTGTGACGTTACACCGGATGGCTCAGCACGTTTTACTGTCGAGTCATCATCCTTGCGTCAATTTGGCCACAACTGTGATTTCTTTTTCACCGAGTTGAGTTAGCGAAATTTCACGCGGACCAAACAAATACTTATTTGAACGACAGTGCAGCGAGGGTGAGGGTTGGGATTCCGTAAAGTTAACGGTTATTTTAACTGACCGTTCCAAAATAGAAGTGGAGGCAATGATCAGTAATCGATACAATTAACCCGCAGCTCCCATCAGCAAGTCGATGCTTTTGCTGTAAGTAAGTATTTAAGTAAGTAAAGACTTTATCTATTGAGTTTTTACAACATTTAGCACATACATAAAAATATGTACTAGCTAATCTTCCATGAGGCCCTCACTATATAGATATGTATATATTATGTACATATAACATGACAAAAATACAAGTAAACATACAAAGTAATTATTTTTTCTGATTCTATAATCATGTGTTTGAGGTATAACTGTATATAAAATGCTTCCCTTGTGACCTCAGTGGTTCCTATATGTTTTGTGTTTGGTGGTTCATATATGTTGTTACGTTGATGATTCTGATTCTCATCCCTTTTTGGTTGTTCATTTTTGGTTAAAATTTTGTCTTTCCAGATTAAAGTTTGTCATGTTGGTAATTCTGATTCTTTCCCCCATTATGTATATTGCTCCTTTTTAGTTAGGTTTGTATATTCTGAGTCGCCAACGTTTTGGGAAAGAGTTGCTGATTCGGTTTACCTGTTGTCCGTTTCATTGTCTGTCGCCACTTCATGTTTCGATTTCAATCCCTATTGATGTTGTGGGAAGAATTTGGGATCTGATTGTATCAGTTCCTGATACCCTAAAAGAGAATTCGAACAGGAAGATTAGAGATTTGTGTCTGCAATTTAATTTTGAACAACTAACAGATGAGCCTTCACATTATACAGAAAATTCTTCATCAATTATTGATCTGATTTTCACTGTCAATAAGAATACTATTGTCTTAAGTGGTGCAGGGGAACCATTCCTCGAACAGGATATTAGATACCACTGCCCTGTATAGTGTGTTCTTAATTTCACGAAAACAAAAAGCCCTCCTTTCAAGCGAGAGGTTTACTTACTTGACGCGTCGCCGAAAAACGAAATTTCCGACCGTAAAACCGACGATTTACTTCCCCAAATGACAATTTTGAATACAGTTATCCCCTAAGTGATGTATAGGTACATGTACCTTCAAGAAACATACAACAATAGGTCTACCAGGAAAAAAAATGTTACGCCGCAGTGTAACGCTGTTAGTATCATAGGACACTTTTGTGCCGTCAATTCCGGCGCTTATGAAACTTCTAAACCAGAACCCTCTTTACTATGACAGACTAAGATCTACTAAGCTAATGACGAACCAAACGCCTTAATTTGGACATGCATATGTAATCTTCTTAAGCCCTTCATGATTTTACCTTCCGTCTAATTAGCTAATCAGAATGGAACCAAGGAAGAGAAGACAAAGCTGGGTATCTGTTGTTGTTTTTTTTTTAATTCTAAAAGGACATTTTTCCTTGAATGCATTTTCCTGAATGCATGAAATTATATATAAGCTCTGCGGTCTACGTGACTAGCATCAATGCATACTATGATGGCTGGCTTTGGAAACAAGAAATACAAGAATGAAAATCAAGAACCAGTTTTTCTATACAAGAATGACTAGAATGACCCCCCTCCCCACACACACACACACAAACACACACACACACACTGGAACCCCGCTGTTAAACAGTAAAACTTGGGTTTACAGGGGTAAACCTTATCTTATAAGAAGAAAAATATCACAATTTTTCGTTTTTTTAGACGGTCGACGGTAAATTTTGCAATGTATTTGTATCTGCGTGTTTTCGTTATGAGACAGTTAAAGTCCCGGAATGGACTCGATGGCCCTAAAGGAGTTTAAATATAATTAAAAAGAGACACGATCAGGTACTGATACAACCAGACCCCAAATTCTTCCCACAATATTACTAGGAAAAAATTCTTCCCACAATATTACTACGGAAAGAAGTCAAAACATTGAGTGACGACATTAAACAAAACGGAAATCAAGGTAAACCGAGTCACAGGTGGTGACTCAGAATATCCAAACCTAACTAAAAAGGAGCAATATACATAAGGGGGAAAATAATCAGAAGCACCAACATGGTGCACATTAAACTGAACTGACAAACGTAACTAAAAATGAACAACCAAAACGGGGGAAGAATCAGAATCATCAACGTACATGTAATATATGCTTAGGGAAAGAATCAGAACCACCAATACAAAACCTGAAGGAACCACAGCAAAAGCACCGACTTGAAATGGTCTAAAACTTACTGGTGGGTTTAAGTAAACTTAACTGGATCCCAACCCTCAATTTCACTGTAGTTCAACCTAGCATTTGTTTGGTCCGCGTGAAGGTTTTCTAACTAATCAGTGAATCAACTGTAAACTACACAGTGACCGGAAGATGTTCTACCGCCTCCACAATGCATGTTACTGCAAGAAACTTTTGTACCACACCCTCAGTGTTTCTATCTTTGTTTAGCATGTTGCAAGCGTAACTGAATTTCGTGTAACATTTAAAATATTGGTGTAGCGTTTATATTTCTTTTGTGGGCAAAGAACTTGAAAGTCTTGCCTTTGGAAACTCTTTTAAATGCTGCGCAACGCATTCAATAAATTTCTCTTTATCAGATCACCTTCCGAAAGGCTTAGGAAGGAATGAAATTTGCATTATGATCTGGAAACGTTACCGTTTAGTAGTAAAGCGCTGCAAGCTGGTTATCTTTGCTAAGAAGATAATCAAATTTCTGCGACAATATTGCATTCAAAGCCAGGAGATGGAGAACTGTAACGACTTACAGACCCTTTATCACGACTTACAGACCCTTTACTCTATAATCATCCGACCGGGAGATAGTTCGTTGTGTCTGTTGTACACTAATTATCTATTCAAACTTTGAGCCTCGACATGCATAAATGCATGTTCGAAGATCTGCGATAAGCCTTTTCGTTTGGGCGGAGGTTTAATGTTCCCGCCAACGCTATTAAGGAGATTTTGGAGGCGATGCTTTCGAATTTTTGTGGACCCATTTCGTACCGGAAAAATCCAAAACAGATAGTTGGCTAACAGCGCAGGCCGAGATCAGACGCCGCAGAACGCGGCGTCTGATCAGGGCCTACACTGTTTGCAAAAGGTACAGCCATTTTCTAGATAAAGTTTGAAGGAAACACAACTTGTCACTCCTAAATCTTGAACTCGATTTGTGTTATATGTTAGGTGGAAGATTCCATTTGGTACGAAAAGGGTTAAGGGATGGCCCTACTAGCACCATTTATTTCTGGGCAGGGTTATATCGTGTGACTCAGAAACAAAATATAGATGTTCGGTGGGGTTCAGCCCTGGGAGGAAGCACCAGGCATTCTAATCTATTTTTCCAAGCCCCGATGGACGGTGCACGATGAAGAATGTGGTAAAATAATTCTACACTACAATGTCGGTAAACTACATTAAGTTATGGAAAGGTCCATTGTCAGGATTTGCAAAAGCCAAAACACGTTAAAATGGCTATTGCCAGTCAACTGGCAATAGCCATTTTAACGTATTTTGTTTATTGCCAGTCGACTGGCAATAGCCATGTTAATGTGTTTTGGCTATTACCAGTCGACTGTCAACAGACACTCCGTTAATTTATCCGCGACTAGAAAGAAAGCAATGATCAGGAATCAATACAATTACCTCACACCTCCCATCCAAGACAACAAAGGGAAATCAAAATTAACATAAAATATTTTCACAACAATGAAATGTCACACGCGTACAGAGGGCCACATGGAAGATTAGTATTAGTACTAAATGTGTTACCCTCTATAAATAAGGTCGATTATTATTATTATTATTATTATTATTATTATTATTATTATTAAAGCCAAGCGGACAGCCAAACGGACAGGTTCTTTCCCAGAAAATGGCCAAACGGCTATCCAAAATGAAAATATATAATCAATACATACATGCAAGGAATAACAATAATAAACCATAACCAGTGCTTCAGCTGAAGTGCACGACCCGCCGGATGCTTTTAGCTTTATGAGTGTTACCATATATGGGTATGGTGGCCATTTTGGTCATGTGACCTGGACCTAAAACGGTTCCCCCAATAAATGCGCCTTATTGTAAGGAGCAAAAATATATCTTATACTTTAGTATTGTATTCTGAATCGTTTGCAGGATAAAATGCATTCTCACTTTTCCAATACAAAAGCATATGTGTCAAAGTTTGACCTAGGCACAAAGAAGGTCAAGGTCAACCCATGGTCACCATTTTAGCAATTTATGATGGGCCTACGTCCCAGATGCTATTTATCAAGTTTCGTGGAAATCTGCCCAATGGTTCTGGAGAACACTATTTTTGAAGGGTTTTTACCATATATGGCTTGGCGGCCATTTTGGTCATGTGACCTGGACCCCATGAGCAAATTTTGGTTTCCCCTATCCCATAGAGGCTCCATATGAAATTTGACTTCAATCGCCCCACGGGTTTCCGAGGAGAAGCAGTTCGAAAATTTTCACATTTTTCGCCTCGGCGAGGCTATACTAAATGGAGTGTAATATTTCGCAAGTTCACTGGCAAGATCTCATTGATATCTATCAGTATGTCAAAAATTGTTTAAATATTCCAAGCGGTTAAGTCACTATCACCAATTTTCACAAACGGGTTACAGACGGACAGACAGACCATATATGGCTTGGCGGCCATTTTGGTCATGTGACCTGGACCCCATGAGCAAATTTTGGTTTCCCTCATCCCATAGAGGCTTCATATGAAATTTGATTTCAATCGGCCAAACGGTTTCCGAGGAGAAGCAGTTCGAAAATTTTCACATTTTTCGCCTCGGCGAGGCTATACTAAATGGAATGTAATATTTCGCAAGTTCATTGGTTAGATCTCATTGATATCTATCAGTATGCAAAAATTGTTTAAATATTCCCAGCGGTTAAGTCACTATCACCAATTTTCACAAACGGGTAACGGACGGACCCAAAGAAGGTCAAGGTCAACCCAGGGTCACAAATTTAGCAATTTATGATGGGCCTACGTCCCAGATGTTATTTATCAAGTTTCGTGGAAATCTGCCCGGTGGTTCTGGAGAAGACTTTTTTGAAGGGTTTTTACCATATGGCTTGGCGGCCATTTGGTCATGTGACCTGGACCCCATGAGCAAATTTTGGTTTCCCTATCCCATAGAGGCTCCATATGAAATTTGACTTCAATCGGCTCAACGGTTTCCGAGGAGAAGCAGTTCGAAAATTTTCACATTTTTCGCCTCGGCGAGGCTATACTAAATGGAATGTAATATTTCGCAAGTTCATTGGTTAGATCTCATTGATATCTATCAGTATGCAAAAATTGTTTAAATATTCCAAGCGGTTAAGTCACTATCACCAATTTTCACTTACGGGTTACGGACGGACCCAAAGAAGGTCAAGGTCAACCCAGGGTCACGATTTTAGCAATTTATGATGGGCCTACGTCCCAGATGCTATTTATCAAGTTTCGTGGAAATCTGCCCGGTGGTTCTGGAAAAGACTATTTTTGAAGGATTTTTACCATATATGGCTTGGCGGCCATTTTGGTCATGTGACCTGGACCCCATTAGCAAATTTTGGTTTCCCTATCCCATAGAGGCTCCATATGAAATTTGACTCCGATCGGCTCAACGGTTTCCGAGGAGAAGCAGTTCGAAAATTTTCACATTTTTCGCCTCGGCGAGGCTATACTAAATGGAATGTAATATTTCGCAAGTTCATTGGTTAGATCTCATTGATATCTATCAGTATGCCAAAAATTGTTTAAATATTCAAAGCGGTTAAGTCACTTTCACCAATTTTCACAAACGGGTTACGGACGGACAGACAGACCATATATGGCTTGGCGGCCATTTTTGTCATGTCACCTGGACCCAATGAGCGAATTTTGGTTTTCCCAATCCCATAGAAGCTCCATATGAAATTTGACTTCAATCGGCTCAACGGTTTCCGAGGAGAAGCAGTTCGAAAATTTTCACATTTTTCGCCTCGGCGAGGCTATACTAAATGGAATGTAATATTTCGCAAGTTCATTGGTTAGATCTCATTGATATCTATCAGTATGCCAAAAATTGTTTATATATTCCAAGCAGTTAAGTCACTATCACCAATTTTCATAAACGGGTTACGGACGGACAGACAGACTGACAGACTGACCGAATGACAGAATGACACGGTGATTTTAGGGCACTCTTAGTAAATCAACCGACTTCAGTCGGTCGCTTTTTCTGCGGGTCGTGCAATATATAAACATTACATACATGCAAAGAATAACACTAATAAACCATAATTGAAGAACTGTCAGTAAAGTTCTTTTGTTCTGTTTTTAATGTGCGCATAAATCTATTTTACGTGGCCACAATACTCCCCCTTGGTTCTCTCGTGGTAGAGACAAATAATTTGTTCAGTCTGCAAGAAGGATTTCTAACTCATCAGCGCAATATTTCCCGAGGCATAAAATCAAACGAATACAGGGGTGAAACAACGATAATGACTCGACTAGAGCTGGATAATCGGAGCTGAAAAGATAATCGATTATCAGTCCTGTCAATGCGATCGATAATCGATAAGTAATCGCTGAGGTTTTTGTCATGATTTTACCTATCTGGCTTTCTGTCTGAGCATGACTCTTACCGTATGCTGCGCTTTACCATATGTAGATTTGAACAGACAGGCCTGAGCAAACAGTGTAGACCCAGATGAGACGCCGCAGAATGCGGCGTCTCATCAGGGTCTGCACTGTTTTCCACCCATCCAGCTATTTTAGGCATATTTTAAGTAAATTGTACCTATCAAGTAATCGATTAAGAGCAAATCAGAGATGATAATTATTTTTGTGGAATTTATCGATCGATTAATCGATTACACGAATAATCGTGTCCGCCTTATTTCTAACTCATCAGCGCAACATTTCCCGAGGCATAAAATCAAACGATTACAGAGGTGAAACAACGATAAGGACTCGACAGCATGAAATAATTGAAATCCTGGTGAAAAAGAAAAACAACAGTTGGACTCCGTTGGGCCCGACCAGAGACAGGGTATTTGGCACCAATCGGCATTATTTAAAATGTTAGAGTAAATCTTTAGGCAGAAGTCGCCACAATGTCAGAGGCCTGGCATCACAAAAACACGCTTATCTTAATTTGACCCCCTTAAACCCCCCTTTTATATAGTAAACTGGGGTTTGCAGGGGTATACAAGTTTTCTTATTTCTGCTTAAAACATAGATTGTGGGTACTCGTTAGAACCCCCTCACCGAGGCGGTTCTAACGAGTATCCACAATCTATGTTTTGAGCAGAAATAAGAAAAATATCACAATTTTTCGTCTTAAAATTTTCATTTTTTCGGCGATAAAGATGGCAATGTATTTGTTTATGCGTGTTTGCGTAATGTCTATCAGCGTACAATTAAAGAGGGAAGCAAAGTTATCAACCGTGATTGGGTTAACTATCGTACATACAGTCTCTTGTACATGTATAACATTTATGTTGTACCCATATTTTTACATCGAAGAATGACATCAGGAAAACACGCCTAGTATATAATTTTGACCCCCTTCAACCCCACTTTTTTATAGTAGAACTGGGGTTTGCAGTGGTAAACCTTATTTTTCTTATTTCTGCTCTAAAATATAGATTGTGGGTACTTGTTAGAACCGCCTCGATGAGGCGGTTCTAACGAGTACCCACAATCTATATTTTGAGAAGAAATCAGAAAAATATCTTAATATTTCATCTGAAAATTTTCATTTTTTGGGCGGTAAAATTTGCAATGTATTTGTATAGGCGTGTTTTCGTAATGTTTTACGAAATTGGGTACTGAAATCATTGCAAGCATATATTTTTGTGACTTCAGCTTTTGACTGTTTGTTTTGTTTGTTTGATTTTAGGTTTAACGTCCCCGTCAACACTGTAAAGGTCATTTTGGAGACGTTGCTTCCTATTTTGTGGGACTTTTACCCGACACTGAGATGAAATGACATCTCAAGCCCTGTCGCCCAATGAAACCAATAGGGTTTATTAGCATGGACGGTCCGCCTCGCACAGCGGTTCCTGGACAGGCTTAGATCCTCTAAGCGGTTTACCAGTACTAGTGTGCGGGCCGGATTCAGCTCTGCGTGGAAGCATCATGCAGCCCATATACTTCTTCAAGCCCCTATGGGCGTCAGCTTTTGACTGACCTAACTATTTAAGGTCACTAATATTATAGTTCAATACTTGTACAAATTAATTCTAACAAGAGTCGCTTACATGATCTATAAATAGAATTATGTATTTTTCGTGCAGTCCAGTAAGAGAAAAGGGTTTACATGTCAGATTTTTATTGAGAGCAAATAAAAGATTTTCCAAAGACTCGTTTTGAAAACAAAATAATAAGATTGGTTCTGATTATTTCGGATACCATCACGAAAACACGCCTATATAATTTTGACCCCCTTGAACCCCACTTTTATATAGTAAAACTGGGGTTTCCGGGGGTATACCTTACTTTTCTTATTTCTGCTCTAAAATATAGATTGTGGGTACTCGTTAGAACCGCCTCGATGAGGCGGTTCTAACGAGTGCCCACAATCTATATTTTGAGCAATTTTTCATCTTAACATTTTCATTTTTTCGATGATAAAGGTGGCAATGTATTTGTATAGGCGTGTTTGCGTAATGCAATATTAAATGATCATCTGACGGATATTTTAAGGTGCGTAAGGAACATAGTGGACTCAATACCATTGGCGTATTTGTATGAGAAGTTGCCAACATGTACATTGTTCTGTGCCCTGACTTTGGAGAAAAGCAATAGAATATGCTAATTTAAAAAAATGATGCACTTTAGTCGCAAAGATAAATATATAACTGTTCACAAAATATCATTTTATTGTGTTTATTGTAATATTTTTTAGTTATTTGTTTCAAATGAAATTCATAACAGTTAATTAAAATAATTATGCTGTGTAAATGGCATTTTTCTAATGATACAATTGCAGGTAAATCGCGGGTTGAAATGTAATCCTTATTTTTCTTGACATAAAATCGGATTTACAAGGGCATTATATGAGCATGTTAACGTGGTGAAAATAAAACTGGATAAAACTAGCCAATATTGTTTGCTTGTATGTACATAATAATAATAATAATAAAAATAATAATAATAATAATAATAATAATAATAATAATAAAAATAATAATAATATAACTACTACTGCTACTACTAGTACAACTGCTGCTGTTGCTACTGTTTATAAATTTAATAATAAAACGATTATGCTAATTATTATACTGCTATTCTTCCACTACAGCTATCATTATAAGACCCCCACCGGGCTTGAAGAAATAGATTGGGCGGCATAATACTACCACCCAGAGCTGAAACTGGCCACAAAACGCTAAGGAGGTCTTAGCCTGTCCAGGCAAAGGGATGTGAGTCGGACCGTCCCTATATATAAACCCGTTTGGTTTGTTTGGGCGGCAGGGCGTGAGATGACATTTCATCTCAATGTTGGGTAAAGTCTCACAAATTGGAAGTTCGGTCTCCAAAATGACCTTATCAATGTTTTTGGGGACATAAAACCTTAATACCAACAAACCACTACTTCTGATGATACTACTGCTACTCAGTACTGCTATAATGATAATATTAATAATAATAATATTTTTTGGTCAAAACGATGGTAATAATAATTATACCTTGCTACTACTCCCATTCCCACCACCACTACTGCTACTACTACTGCTTCTATCACTGTACTACTAACACAACTTTAACTAATATGTAATGCAAATACAGTGGATATACACTAGCAAACATTGTTTGTAGCAAAGAACATTCAAAAATTATAACAATGATAACAAACGATAATAATGATTATAATACTAATAATAATGTATTATTCTTGCTGTTAGAGGGGGGGTGCAAAGTATAAAGATGACCAGTCTTTTTGCTGATTGTGCTTGTCGGTTTATAATTTCGCTAAGGCTGTGAGATCAGTGAGATCAATCATGGTCGAATTCCATTCTGTGAAATATACATTGTTGAATTCAACACAAGTTTCCACGTCAATCTATATATATATAATCTATGGAATTCAATAAACACACACACACACACACACACACACACACACACACACACACACACACATGTAAAACCGGAATTTGATACTGCAAATTCAGTGTTAATGTATTTCTAGTTTATAAGTTTATAACTGGACGGCTTTAATAATGATATATCATTGCCTGTTTCTTTCCGAAATGGTACGATGCAATCACAATCGATTCACTTGATATGGCACCTTGTGTCATATCGTTTCTTGTCTGAATTTATATACTACGTCTCCATAAAATAATTGGTTCCGATTACCTTGTTGCAGAAGAGATTTAAGTCCAACATTGTATTTTGAAACTAAATGGAAATGTCCTCTACATAACTTAGAAAAAGAGTTAGCAAACTTTATGATACCGATGACCCCGATAAGCAGTTAAAAAGTACAGTATTGCGAGTGTTGAAGTCCGTTACATGACTAGACACTCTGGCAAACCGAATTAAATGCGATATATACATGTAAACAACCTAGGATGCTACCATCCAAGAAAAGAAAAGTAACGACCTCGAAATCAAAAGTATCCGTTTATTATGAAATTTGCATGAAACAAGCCGATCTGAAATAGATAAAATTAATGTAATTTTGAAAACGGAGCTTCGGTATCAGAAGAATTTGCTTTATTTTATTAAACATTTTAAGGTTTAAATTTGACTGATCAAACCATCGAAGTAGGTATTGTCAATATCTATTAAAGCATCCCAATATCTAGACTTTGAGCTAGAAGCTTCAATAACTCCATATTGCTCTACAACTGAAAGGGACATCATGATGTCTCTTTCACAACAGAACAAGAACAAATCAGCAACAAGGGGTGCGTAGTTTGTACACATGGAAATTCCCATAGCTTGTACCAAATCTTATATAAATATTGACAAGTAGAAAGATGAAAGCTTCACTCACTTTCTGACGTGACCATATTTTTATGCTCTTCAGAAGTGAAAAAATAGTAATCTTACATTACATGCAAGATAAGAGGTAATATTCTCGTTAGAATGCCCATTCAATTAAATCATTAAGTTTTTTTTTCTTTTATAACATTATGAGGTAGTGTAGTGTAAAACAGATAAAAATCTAACGTAGACAGACTCAATGCACGGAAACGTCTGGATTTTCGTTTTACTGGCGACACGTGAAATGACAATCATTCGCCATGACCTGTGAAACGGGAAGTCATTTAAAACCTCATTCGAAATTTTAATAGACCAAAATAGATTTCTTTCTGATCTTTCATAGACGTTGCCGCAATATTTTATCGAAACGGAAATCTTCATCATAACAAAACAAGACGTTATACATGTAAGCGTTTAATAGTTTTTAGCAAATTAAGCGAGTCAAGATATGTCGGTCTCGGTTTCAGTCGGGTACGCAACTGACTGGTGATCAGAGGATCATGGGTTCGATCCCCTCCAAGTCGGCAACAGTCGTTCGAGGCGATTTATAAGTAAGAAAGAGAATATCAGTTCTACATTACGTGAACAAGTCCGTGAAATAAAGACCCCCCTAAACCCCACTTTATATAGAGAAAACTGGGGTTTAGGGGGGTAAACATTATTTTCCTTATTTCTGTTCCAAGACATAGGTTGTGGGTACTCGTTAGAACCGCCTCAATGAGGCGGTTCTAACGAGCACCCAAAACCTATTTTTGGAGTGTAAAAAAGAAAAATATTACAAATTTTCATCAGAAAAATTACATTTTTTGAGGTTTGAAAAATGCACTTCATCACACGGATGTGTTATCGTAATGAGCTGTGATTTGTTGAGTGAGTAATAAAGCACAGTTTGGCGGTCAGATATAATGTGGACATCACGAAAACACACCTGTATAATTTTGACCCCCTTGAACCCCACTTTCATACAGTAAAAGTGGGCTTTCCGGGGTCATACCTTATTTTTCTTATTTTTGCTCTAAAATATAGATTGTGGGTACTCGTTAGAACCACCTCGATGAGGCGGTTCTAACGAGTGCCCACAATCAATATTTTGAGCAAAAATAAGAAAAATAACACAATTTTTCATCTTAAAATTTTCATTTTTTCAGCGATAAAGGTGGCCATGTATTTGTATAGGCGTGTTTGCGTAATGTCAAATCACGAGCACGAAGCGTCACGCTCTTCCGCCCAATGATTTATCACTCAATATATCATTAGAATTTACTGTTGGCAACACAGTTGACCGTCGGCCCCCGCCCATTGGGGCTTGAAGAAATATATGAGCTGCATGATGCTTCCACGCAGAGCTGAAACCGACCCACACACGAGTACTGGTAAACCGCTTAGAGGATCTAAGCCTGCCCAAGCAAAGCGGTGCGAGTCGGCCCGCCCATGCTTAGAAACCATATTGGTTTAATTGGGCGACAGGGCTTGAGATGTCATTTCATCTCAATGTCGGGTAAAAGTCCCACAATATTGGAAGCAACGTCTCCAAAATGACCTATACAGTGTTGACGGGGACGTTAAATCTCAAATCAAACAAAACAAACACAGTTGACCGTTGTTAGAATAACAGTTTTACGAGTTTTGTTTGTTTGTTTGTTTTGAATTTTAACGGCCCAGTTACCACTATTAAAGTAATGTCGAACGCAGCGTCCGTTAAGTGTGCTTGAAATACAGAAATTTAAGGGTTAAACCTATCAGTCTAAGTCCCCGTGGAGTACTATGTTAAGGAAATTCTACACTCAGATACAATCGACCCACCAGTGCTGCCAGTGCTTCGGTTACGCCTATATAATTTTGACCCCTTCGAATATGTTCTATAAAGGGTTATCCTTTGGAAGCAAGGAATACACCACATAACTGAAAAAAATATGGAGCGTGCATGTTTTCTTGGCCAGACTAGCTAGTTTCGGCCAATTTGGCCTCATCAGTGACCCTCAAATATTTTCAAAATACCACAATGGAATCAATGATACCAAAGGACAAGAAAATATAAACTACACTATGATGTAGGGCAGTTTTAGGTTGTAAAACTGGGGTTTACAGGGGTATACCTTATTTTTCTTATTTCTGATATAAAATATAGATTGTTGTTACTCGTTAGAACCGCCTAGGTGAGGCGGTTCTACCGAGTACCAACAATCTATATTTTAAGTAGGTTCTAACGAGTAACAACAATCTATATTTTATAGCAGACATAGGGAAAATGTTTTCATCTGAAAATGTTTCGTTTTTTCGGCGGTTAAGTTTACAATATATTTGTATAGGCGTGTACTTATGTCCTTACTTTTTTTTTTTTTTTTTGGGGGGGGGGGTTGGTTTTACGGCCCTTTCAAGATTATTTCACTCATATCGAGCCGATCGTTAATCAGAGGTGGGCGAAAACCGGAATACCCGTAGAAAAACCACCTGACCTTCCGTTGCAGAACTTGGCGTCTCACATGTGATCCGAGCGAGGCTCGAACCACAGCGGTGAGAGACCTAATGATTAAGAGTCAGCGCTCTTAACCACTAGGTCACGGAGGCCCGTTATGTGCTTACTTATCATGACTTACTGTTAACCGTATTTTTCACCAGTGAATTAATATTAGAAGTGAAGGCAATGATCAGGAATCTATACAATTACCTTTTACACCTTCTACCCAAGACACTATATAATGATAAACTTTTAACAAGTCTGTGAAATGAAGCCTCTCTAAAACCCCACTTTATATAGAGAAAAGTGGGTTTTACGGGGTATACATTATCTGCCTTATTTCTGCTCAGAAACTTAGATAATGGGTACTGCTCATTGAGCACCCACAATCTTTGTTGAAATCAGAAATATGAAAGATGTTATCATTCTTGCCAAATATTTGTCATTTCTGAATCCATAATTTCACTGTGGTGTGTGTGTTGGCGGGAGGAAGAGGGGAGTGGGGGGCTTAAATTGATTTTCAGTGGCCATCATCCATTATTTGTTCAGTCCACGAGAATATTTTCTAACTCTTCATTGCAACATCTCTGAGAACATGAAAATCATTCAAATGATGAAACAACGATGATGACTCGACAGCATGAAATATGCTGAAGCAAAAGATTTGGTTCACTACCATACATGCGGTTTGCCGTATAGCATTTTCTGTACCGATCACGTGGCCAAGTCCGTTAAATGACCCCCCCAACCCCCAATTTATATAGAGAAAACTGGGCTTTACGGGGGTATACTTCATTTTACTTATTTCTGCTCCAAGGCATAGGTTGTGGGTGGTTCTAATGAGCACCCACAACCTATGTTTGAAGTAAAAACAAGAAAAATATCGCGGATTTACTAAGCGACTCCAGTGCTTTTTGAGACACCGTTTACGAAAGGATAAAATCTCTGATAAAGCATATCCGCAGAGACGAAGAGTTGATGTTTTCCAGTGGTAATTTGGCCACGTGGCGGCATCTTTACTCCTAAATGTTTTCAAACTATTTTGCGTATTGCCAATTTTTCAATAGCGGAAGTGAAGTTTTGGACTAATCCAATTCCTACCGTAACCCATTGAAATCATGTAATATCTATAAATTATTCTATTTTCGTTGAATTTCTCAGAGGATTTAAGTCAATAAACAGTTCATTATAAGGCGTACGAAAACGACGGAGGAAATAACCTTTTAATTTTGAGTAATTTGCCTTGTGTTATCATTCAGCTTACTGACTTTGTCAGATTAGAATTAAACCCTGCGGGTTTCAGAGCTATTTGTCTCTGCGGAAGTGTTTCATCAAACGTATTACCATTTCGTTAACAGTGTCTCCAAGAGTCCTGACGAATTAGAGACCGCCGGGGGTATAATTTGAAAAACAAAGACGTTTACAATATTTGCATTCGCTTCAATACTCGCATTAACTTTTTCACAGTCTGTGTCGTAATATCAAGCGAGACACTCAGATCGAACTGTCTTTGGTTAGATGAAATGACGTCAGTTTAGTTTCTACGGTTCGACAAACGGGGTAAGGATGGTTCGACCATGGTTGACTGGTTCCCAGTTTTCCTAAAGTACTGCAGAACACTAGAACCAGTCATTCGTTTCGTAGGCATTGATTGGTTGTTTATTTGTTTGCTTGATTTGTGGTTTAACGTCCGCGTAAACACTGTATATGTCATTGTGAAGACGTTGCTTCCAATTTTATGGGACTTTTACCCGACATTGAGATGAAATGATATCTCAAGCCCTGTCGCCCTATGAGACCAATAGGGTTTATACGCATGGGCGATCAGACTTGCACCGCTTTACCTGGACAAGCTTAGATCCTCTTAGCGGTTTACCAGTACTCGTGTGCGGTCGGTTTCAACTCTGCAGGGAAGCATCATGCAGCCCATCTATTTCTTCAAGCCCCGATTGGCGGGGGTGTGGCAATTGTTTGGTTGTTATACTTACACGGCAGGGGGGGGGGGGGGTGCACTAAAAGTAACAGCAACCAAACTGTACTAAAGATTATCAAACTTCGTCATCATTATACATTACGAAAACACGCCTATACTAATAAAGTGTAACCTTTATCGCCGAAAAAATGAAAATTTTATGATGAAAAATTGTAATATTTTTCTTATTTCTGCTCAAAATATAGATTATGGGTACTCGTTAAAACCGCCTCAATCTATAGTTTGGAGCAGAAATAAGAAAAATAAGGTTTACCCCCTGTAAACCCCAGTTTTAATATATAAAATGGGGTTGAAGGGGGTCAAAATTATATAGGTGTGTTTTTGTGATGGACTTGGAATGGGGAATGTCCATTTATCATAGTGCCGTCATAGTACAAACATGATAATCAGAAAACTTAAAAGCGTAACTCTAATTGCTTGCATATCTAGACAATGAAACTTCTCACATGTTATGACATTCCAAAAAAGGGACCGATTACTTAGGAAAATGCACATTTAATGAAAGCAGTCACCACGTGAACAAGTCTGTGAAATTAACGCCCCTCTATACCCCACTTTATATAGAGGAAACTTGAGTTTACCGGGGGGGGGGGGGGGGGGGTATACATAATTTTTCTTATTTTTGCCCAAGGACATAGGTTGTGGGTACCAATTAGAACCGCGTCATTGAGGCGGTTCTTATGAGCACACACAACCTATGTTTCGGGTATGAATAAAACAAATATCACAAATTTTCATCAGAATAGTTATCAGTTTGGTACTGAACCCGGGAAAGGGACTTGCAATTTCATTTTTGATATGTTGTCCGCACAAGATATTAAGTTGTGAGAACAAGATAATACTTGTGCGCACAAGATTTTATGTTGTATGCACACGATCTATGTTGTGCAAACAAGATACTATGTTGTGCGAACAAGATAATGTGTTGTGCGAACAAGATAATAATTTGTGCGCACATGATAATAAGTGTGCGCACTTATTATAAGTGTGCGCACAAGATAATCACACGTGCGCACAAGATATTATGTTATCCGCACAAGATCTATGTTGAGCAAACAATATAATATCTTGTGCGCACGAGATATTAAGTTGTGCGAACAGGATTTCATTTTGTGCGCACAAGATAAAACTTTGTGCGCACAAATTATTATGTTGTTCGCAAAACATATTAATATAAAGTGCATGTCCCTTCCAAGGTTCCGTATTTTGGAGATATAAATATTGCATTATGCTACACGGGTGTACGGCACACGGGAAGGGACATGATGTTTTTTAATATGTTGTGCGAACAAGATATAAAGTTGTGCGAACAAGATACTATCTTGTGCGCACAAGATAATATGTTTGTGCGCTCAATATTTTATCTTATGCGGACAACATAAAATATCTTGTGTGGACAACATAATATCTTTTGCGCACAAGATATTATCTTGTGCGCACAAGTTAATATATTGTTCGCACAACTTAATTACTAGTTTGCACAAGTTATTATCTTGTTTGCACAACACAGATCTTGTGCGGATAACATAATATGTTATGCGTCTGATTAAATTGTTCTTACAAGATAATATGTAGAGCGAACAAGATTATTAAGTTGTGCGAACAAGATATAATCTTGTGCGCACAAGATGTTATGTTGTCTGCACAGGATCTCTGTTGTGCAAACAAGATAATATGGTGTGTGAACAAGATAATATGCTGTGCGAACAAGATAATAACTATGTTGTGCGAACAAGATTAAAAAAATGTGCGCACAATATATTATGTTGTCCGCACAAGATCTATGTAGTGCAACCAAGATAATATCTTGTGCGTACACGATATTAAGCTCGGCAAACAAGATATTATCTTGTGCGCACAAGATAATAAATAGAACATTTTTTCGTGGAGATTGATAATGAAATCTATTCTACGGTCATTCTCTCCCATGGAAGTTGTCAGTTTCTGGCGAAAGAATGTGCACTGTACTGGTTAACCGCTTACGTATAAGCCTGTCCATGAAAGGTGTGGATAGGTAAACTGACCGGCTCAAAAATGACCTGGGCCATTAAACACCAATACAAACAAAACAAACCTTAGCTAGCTTTCAGTCATAGAAATTCATTCTCAAGTTTTTGATACGGCACAACATGTTACAACGATCCAATTTTCCATAGATAAAGACAATTAAAATTTACATAAATAATCTAGAAATGTCTGTTTGATCTTCAGCTGTCAAATCTTGTGTAACATAAAGTATTACAATTTGATTAGACATTGATTGTAGTATTGTTTGTTGACCCAGAACTGTCTTTCAAAATATATCAATCGGGAAAGAAAATATGAACAACTTGGATAACATATCCTAAGTTGTTGGCTTGGTCTCAAATGTTTTGCTCGGTCATTCGCTTGTGGACATCATGAAAACACGCCTTATAGTCCACTTTTTACAGTATAATAAAAAAGAAACGGTCAGATCCCAAATTCTTCCCTAGGGAAAGAAGTCGAAACATGGAGTGACGACAATAAACCAAACGGACAATAGGTAAACCGAGTCAGCAGCTCTTTCCAAAACAGGTGGTTACTCAGAATATCTAAACCTAACTAAACAGGAGCAATATACATATGGGGTTTACAGGGGAATGCGTTCTTTCTTATTTCTGCTCGAAAACATAAACATAAATAGGAACTATTTCAGATTTTTTTGAATTTGAACATTTTATTGTTTTGGTTGTAAAATTGTCAATATACATGTATTTATAAAGGCATGTTTTCGCGATTAAGACAGTGGTGATCGAGAGAGCATCGATCATTGAGACTGCTGAATATGTTAATCCTTCATTTTTCAATCTTTATATTCTCAGCGCATTTACAGTAAAAACCCCTATAATTAACTCCTGGGAAGCAATTAAATGAACTCTTTACACTTCGTTACGCAAACACGCCTATACAAATACATTGCCGCCTTTATCGCCGAAAAAATGAAAATTTTATGATGAAAAATTGTGATATTTTTCTTATTTCTGCTCAAAATATAGATTGTGGGTACTCGTTAGAACCGCCTCATCGAGGCGGTTCTAACGAGTACCCACAATCTATATTTTAGAGCAGAAATAAGAAAAATAAGGTATACCCCCTCGAAACCCCATTTTTACTGTATAAAAGTGGGGTTCAAGGGGGTCAAAATTATATAGGCGTGTTTTCGTGATGTTGTATTTTTCAGATTCTTACAAGATTGAAACAGTATGGAGCTATAAAGCATACAGCTACCAAAAAAAAGACATGATTTATAAATATAATCAATACATGCAAAAAAAAAAAGAAATAAAGAAAAATATGAGAAAAAAACTCCTGGATTGAAATGTTGTTCATACTTCAATGAATGCATTGACACACGCGACGTCAGTGACGTCGAAATAAACAATGGTTCTCTTCAATATGATTGGACGATGACAACGTTATGGCTCCAACGACGCTGTTCCGCTGCCAATAGTAAAATTGTGTGCATTTGTTTTCTTCTTTGATTTTAGCCCTTAACCCTTAAACAGGATTGTTTCGCCATATAATGTAACTACATTTACATGTATCATATGACGTCGCGTCGGGCAGAATTTTATGGTAAACGCGACGTCGTTAAGGACGTCGTACATGTAACGTTACGGTACGTATCTAGCTAATTTGCATATTTAATCCACTAGTGGGTTATCGAAAATATTACATGGCGTTATTACACTCTCAGACGCGACGTAATTCGATAATTCATTTCTAAACTGCACTCATTTGGAGAAAATGATTATTATTATTATTATTATTATTATTATTATAAACATGTTCGACGCCGGCTTCAAAATTATATTGGTAACATAGAAAAATGGTCATAAATGGACATTTTTCTATAAAGAGTATCGCTACCGAGTGGTAGCACATACGGGCTTCCGCTGGACGAGTCCAGGGTTAGTACACCAACTGCCTATTTAAGCTTTAGCATGGAGGAGGACATGTCCATCAGTTCCTATGCACAACATACGCCTCGAAACGATGCATTGAAAACTTGGAGTGCGAAAGAGGTCTGTAAGTAACTGTTTTTGATGGCGTATGGTCAAAATATTCCGCTTTAAGATGCAGGGGTACTCTGTCAAGTTCGATCTGTGTCCTTACTTTTTTGTTTCGAATAAAGTTACGCATAATTGTAGCATAGCTAACATGCATTATTAATTTCGATTCCATAAAATTCTGCCCGACGGCTACATAACAGTAGTAACGCCTTCCGTCACAGTGAGTGTGTGAAAGGCTTAACACTTTTCTTGACCTTTCGTCATGCATTGAAAACTGTTTTTAAGTCGGCGCAAATAAGAAAAATTGTCGCAGAAAAGATTTCATTTCAATCTCCACTAGTGAATATTGCTAGACCTTGCAGGTACCGAACCTTTGATCGCTGATCACCAGTCTGACGCGTATCCGAATGAGCCGCCGAGGCGGACCACTGGCCCAACTGAGGTTTAAAAACGATGTGAATCGCACGCAAAGCGGAGCAATCATGACCTTCCGCTCTTCAAGCCACACCCATTTCTGACTTTCAACCAATCAAATTACTTGATGTGTTTTATTACGGCAAGTTCCCGAAATGAATGTCATCACGTTCACAAGTCCGTGTCATGAGCACCCTTTTAAACCACACTTTATATAGAGAAATCTGGGGAGCACGGGGTATAAATTAAGCCGGTCTCGGTAGTTTAGTCGGATGCGCGCGCATTTGACTGGTGATCAGGACGCGGGTTCGATACCTGCCGTGGTCGGCAGCATTCTTTCCTGGAGATTGATCATGAAATCTTTTCTACGGTCATTCCGACTCATTTCCTCCCTTCCGCTATTTGTCAGTTTCTGGCGAAATAATGTGCACTGTACTGGTTAACCGCTTACGTATAAGCTTGTCCAGAAAAAGTGTGGATAGGTAAACTGACCAGCTCAAAATGACCTAAAATAGTGTTGACTGGGCCATTAAGCTCCAATACAAACAAACAAAAAATTAAAACAAAAAAACGGGATATTCATTATTTTCCTTAATACTGCTCCAAGACCTAGGTTGTGGGTACTCGTTAGAACCGCCTCAACCGGAGGCGGTTCTAACAAGCACCAACAACCTATGTTTTTGTTCAGAAAAATATTAATCGTTTTTGGAGCTATGATAGAATCCACTATGTCACACGGATGTGTTATTGTAATGTTAAACAGTATAGATACAGAACAGATGACTTATTAAACCATCTGATCCGTATTTATTGTATCGAGCGCTTCAGCAGGCCAAGGATTCATTCTACTTTTGATCAAGAAACCATGTATATTTTTGTCTCTATGCCAACAGAGGTACTTCTCGAACAGCAGTTAATAAGCAGTAAACATTCAGAAGAGACGTTTTCTGTCTTTTTATTGTCGCATATACGGATTTCTTGACGTAAACTCCTAACTCTTAAAGCGTCAGCTGTCACTACTGATAAACAAGGGGCATTTTCAAATATTTTTTTTTGTTGTTTTGTTTTGGTTTGGTTTTTGCCAGCACCTAGGAAGCCTTACAAAGGGCCCACCATCACAGTGAAAGGTCAAAGGTTGCAAACGGTAGTCAAGTTCACCTACTTTGGGAGCACACTGTAAAGTGCCGTGCACATTAATGATGAAGTCAATGCCAGGATTGCCAAAGCTAGTGCCGCATTTGGCCGACGACGTGATAGTTTCTTGGATCGAAGTGGTTTTAGACTTGACACAAAACCGAAAGTCTACAGAGCTGTGGTGCTGCCAACACTATTGTATGCATGTGAAACATGGTCGGTTTACCAACGGCACGCCAGAAGAATGAATCACTTCCCTACAAGCTGTCTTAGAAAACTCTTAAACATTAAGCGGCAAGACAGGATTCCAGACATGGAAGTCCTGAACAGGGCAGGTATGCAAAGGTACATACTCTTCTGAAATTAGCATTATTAAGATTGACAGGTCATGTTATCAGAATGCCTGAGCGACGTTTGCCACAGAAAATGCTCTATGGAAAACTAGGAATGGGCACACGCTCCCAAAGTGGCCAACAGAAGTGCTACAACAAGGACACCCTAAAAGCCACTTCAACATTCCCACAGAGTCGTGGGAACAAATTGCACATGACAGAACAAAGTGGCGAGGTCTCATCAGAAGGGATGCCAGCGAAAACGAGGCAAAACGAATCAGTAAAGATGAGCAGAAACGCATACAGAGCTAAGGCATCACCAACAGAGTTGTATTTCTCTAACCGCTGTTGCTGTATCTGCAACAGACAGTTCAGAGCTAGAATTGGTCTCATCAGCCATCTTAGAACACACAAACAGTAACATTTCTCAAACACATGTATTATTAAGATTGGTGATTGTCAGTAGTGACGGACGTACAATATATGTTTTTGACAAAATGGGGCTTGCAACATCATGTTCTAGACAATAAAATGAAATTACAATGTCTTCTGTGCTCGAAATATTTACTCAGATTTGTATGGGTTAACCCTTATCTTGCTGTTCACGACAACCCCTATCTTTGCAAACAGTGTAGATCCAGATCAGATGGCTTCTGAAGAAGCCTTATTCCGCTGTTCATAACAACCCCTATCTTTGCAAACAGTGTAGATCCAGATCAGATGGCTTCTGAAGAAGCCATCTGATCAGGATCTTCACTGTTTGGCATTCAGTTTATGAATTTGCAGCAATAAATAACATCAAGTAATTTGATTGGTTGATAGACAGAAATGGGTGTGGCTTAAATGAATATTCAGCAAGATAAGGGTTAAAATCTGGTACTTGTTTCTCGGCGCGTTTGAATGAGATACGTGAAATACATGGAATATATCGTCATTGTAGCCAATAAAATGCATCCGAATGCTACACCATCACGCAAACACGCCTATATTTTTTTGACCCCTTTGAACCCCACTTTTATATAGTAAAACTGGGGTTTACAGGGGTAAACAGTATTTTCTTATTTCTGCTCTAAATATAGATTGTGGGTACTTGTTAGAACCGCCTCGATACGGTTCTGGCGAGTAGCCTTAATCTAAATTTGGACCAGAAATAAGAAAAATATCACAATTTTTAAGCCCCCACATCATATGATGCCGGGGGCATATAGTTTTTCGGTTTTCCGTACGTGCGTACGTGCATACGTGCGTACATGTTTACGATCGTATGTACGTGTGTATGTACGTACGTACGTACGTGATCCTGTAACCTCAGGTTCAAGTTTTTGTAACAGGTAGAGTCTGAACTTTTAGAACTTATATTTTCCTAACCATTTGATGGAACTGGTTCATCTTTGGTAGTTTTATTAAGCAATACCCCCACCCATGCCTGTGACCTTAAGGTCAAGGTCACAAACTTAGAAATTTCCAATGTTAAAGACTCAGGTTAAGGTTTTTGTAACAGGTAGACTTGAAGATTTTAGAACTCATATTTACCAAACCATTAGATGGAATTGATTCATATTTGGTATGATTATAGATATAGGTCCAAAGTTTTATTCAGCGATACCCCCACCCATGCCCATGGCCTCAAAGTCAAGGTCATGGACTTAGAAATTTTCCATGTTAAAGACACAATTAAGGTATTTGTACCTGGTAGAACCTGAACTTTTATGATGGCTTTGGTTCATATGATGATAGATATAGGTACAATGTTTTATTCAGCAATACCCCCACCCATGCCTATGACCTCAAGGTCAAGGTCACAGACTTAGACAATTTTAATGTTAAAGATTTTAAAGAGCTCAAATTTTCCAAACTATATTATGGATTTGGCTTATGTATGCTATGATGATAGATACAGGTCCAAATGTTTATTTGGCAATACCCCCACTCTTGCCTATGGCTTCAAGGTCAAGGTCACAGACTTAGAAATTTTTAATTAGATATTTTAAGAGTTAATATTTTCCAAATCGTGCGACGGATTGAGTTGATATTTGGTATGATGTTAGATACCTGTTAATTTTATTCAGCGATACCCCCACCCATGCCATTGAGCTCAAGGTCAAGGTCACAGACTTAAAAAAAATAATTATCCCCTCGCACAACATAGCTCTAGCGTCTATATTTCTCCACTGGTTTCAATATAATTTCACACAAATGTTCCTTATGACAATATCTCGAGCGAGTTTGACTTTCAATGTCATGACCTCAAGGTCAAGGTCACTGTGGCTATTTTTAGAAAAACATTATCATCGCTCTAGCGCCTACATTTCTTCACCAATTTCAATATAACTTCACACAAATGTTCCTTATAAAAATATCTCGAGCGAGTTCGACTTTCAAGGTCATGGCCTCAAGGTCAAGGTCACTGTGGCTATTCTTAGAAAAACTTTGTCATCGCTCTAGTACCTACATTTCTTCACTGATTTCAATATAATTTCACACAAATGTTCCTTATGACAATATCTCTAGTGAGTTCGACTTTCAAGGTCATGACCTCAAGGTCAAGGTCACTGTGGCTATTCTTAGAAAAACTTTGTCATCGCTCTAGCGCCTACATTTCTCCACCAATTTCAATATAACTTCACACATATGTTCCTTATAAAAATAGCTCGAGCTATGTCAACTTTCAAGGTCATGGCCTCAAGGTCAAGGTCACTGTGGCTATTTTTAGAAAAAAATTTGTCATCGCTCTAGCGCTTACATTTCTTCACCGATTTCAATATAACTTCACACAAATATTCCTTATGACAATATCTCTAGCGAGTTCCACTTTCAAGGTCAAGGTCACTGTGGCTACTTTTAGAAAAACTTTGTCATCGCTCTAGCGCTTACATTACTTCACCGATTTCAATATAACTTCACACAAATATTCCTTATGACAATATCTCTAGCGAGTTCCACTTTCAAGGTCAAGGTCACTGTGGCTTTTTTTAGAAAAACTTTGTCATCGCTCTAGCGCTTACATTACTTCACCGATTTCAATATAACTTCACACAAATGTTCCTTGTGACAAAATCTCGAGCTATTTCGACTTTCAAAGTCAAGGTCACTGTGGCTATTTTTAGAAAAACTTTGTCATCGCTCTAGCGCCTGCATTTCTTCGCTGGTTTTAAAATAACATCACACAAATGCTCCTGATGACAATACCTTGAACGAGTTTGACTTTCAAGGTCAAGGTCACTGTGGCTATTTTTAGAAAAACTTTGTCATTGCTCTAGCACTTACATTTTTTCACCAATTTCAATATTACTTCACACAAATGTTCCTTATGACAATATCTCTAGCAAGTTCCACTTTCAAGGTCAAGATCACTGTGGCTATTTTTAGAAAACTTTATCATCGCTCTAGCGCTTACATTTTTTCACCGATTTCAATATAACTTCACACAAATGTTCCTTATGACAATATCTAGAGCGATTTCGACTTCCAAGGTCAAGGTCACTGTGGCTATTTTTATAAAAGCTTTGTCATCGCTCAAGCGACTACATTTCTTCACTGATTTCAATATAACTTCACACAAATGTTCCTTATGACAATACCTCGAGCGAGTTCGACTTTCAAGGTCAAGGTCTCTGTGGCTATTTTTAGAAAAAACTTTTTCATTGCTCTAGCGCTTACAATTTTTTTTCACCAATTTCAATATAACTTCTCACAAATGTTCCTGATGACAATATCTCGAGCTATTTCGACTTTCAAGGTCAAGGTCACTGTGGCTATTTTAAGAAAAACTTTTCTCATCGCTCTAGCGCCTACATTTATTGATGGATTTTAATAGAACTTCACACAAATGTTTCTTATGATAATATTTCGAGTTGCTTGACTTTCAAGGTTATGACCTCAAGGTCAAGGTCACTATGTGTATTTTTAGAAAAAAACTTTGTCATCGCTCTACCGCCTACATTTATTAACAGATTTTAATATAACTTCACACAAAAGATGCTTATGATAATATCTTGAGCAAGATTTACTTTCGCGGTCATGGCCTCAAGTCAAGGCCACTATGGCTATTTTTAGAGAAACATTGTCGTCACTCTAGAACCTTCATTTATTGATGGATTTTTAAACAAACTTTACATAAATGTTGCATATGATAATATCTCCAGCAAGTTGGACTTTTGCCATTTCAGTGTTTTTCCACACACGAAGTTGTCTTGTGCAAGGGGATTTGTATCGCATGCGATGCCTTGTTAGATATTTTAAGAGTTTATATTTTCCAAATCGTATGATGAATTAAGTGTATGTTTGGTATGATGATTGATACTGGTTCAATACCCAAACCCATGCACTTGCCCTTAAGGTCAAGGTCACAGACAAATAAATTTTTGAACTAAAGTTTATTAAGAGCTCATACTCACAAAACCATATAGATTTGCTTCATATTTGGTATGATGATAGTTACAGGTCCAAAGTTGTATATACCCCCACCCCTGACCTCAAAGTCAAGGTCACAGACTTAGTCTTATACTTTTAAAGTTTTACGGCTCATATTTATAGATTGGCTTCATATTTGGAATGATGCTAGATATAGGTCCCAAGTCTCATTCACCCATACCAACGACCCTGCCCATGACCTGAAGGTCAAGGTCACACACTTAGAAGATTTTGTTGCAACATGAATTTTCGGGGTGAGGCAGGACCCTTGGCGGGGGCATCTGTGTCGTCTGGACACATTTCTAGTTCATCTTAAAATTTTCATTTTTTCGGCTACGAAGCTTGCAATGTATTTTCGTAATAAGCGCAAAATTTTGCAGCCGGCCCGCAGAACGCAAACAGCAATCTCTATCAGAAATAAGAAAAAATTCTTAATTTTTCATCTTAAAATTTTCATTTTTTCGGCTATAAAGCTTGTAATGTATTTTCGTAATAAGCGCAAAATTCGGCAGCCAGCCCGCAGAACGCAAACAGCAATCGCTCATCACGTGAACAAGTCCGTGAAATAAAGACCCCCCTAAACCCCACTTTATATATAGAAAACTGGGGTTTAGGGGGGTAAAATCATTTCACTTATTTCTGCTCTAAGACATAGGTTTTGGGTACTCGTTAGAACCGCCTCATTGAGGCGGTTCTAACGAGCACCCAAAACCTATGTTCGGAGTATAAATAAGAAAAATATCACAAATTTTCATCATATAATTACCTTTTTAGAGGTATGAAAAATGCACTATATAACACGGATGTGTTATCATAATGTTTCAGAAATCAAAGTCAACCAATCAGTTAATAAGGAACGAATACCTGCATATTGAAACAAACACTAGACTGATTCACAACAAATGAACGAAATTACAAAATTATTTAGGCAGAAACTGATGAAGGGCCTCAACATAAAGCGAACATTTCTAGCGTTTAAAAGAAAATTAAGGGAGTCAGAGATTTTCAATGGCAAATTCTGTCATTTCTAGTCGGCAGAAAATACCGCCGAAATATGTATCGACACAAATTTTAATTCATGTTGCAATCATTTTTGCGTAGTTTACTCACATCATATTTATTTGATATTTTATTTGATTATATTACTCGCGCATGTTCAAAGTTTACAACTTCCATAAATGTCACCATAAAAACAATGAAGAAAAATGAATATCCGTGAATTATGTCAGTTGAGCTAGTATATTAGAAATAAATAAAGCTACTTATTTTTAAAGCAAAATGCAAATTTAAAAGAGGACGGCGTTCAAAATATTTCTGAATTTTCAGACAAATCAAACCCATCATTTCATATAAATCATCAACCAGCAGATGAATCGGATGAAAGGTGAAGTTTGTCTAACTGTAAGTTTTCTTTTGCTCCAGCATTTCAGTGGTTTCTTGCTGTCGAGTCCTCACCGTTGTTTCATCTCTGTGGTTGTTTGATTTTTGTGTTCACGGAGATGTTGCACTATTGAGTTTGAAGGGCCTTCATGCGGCCTGAACAAATTATCTGTCTTACTCGCGACGGAAGGAAGGGCGAGGATTGTGGCCACGTATAATCGATTTAAGCCCCCCAGTGGAATTCGTTTCCGCTGACCGTTCCAAGGCGCTGCTTCTGTCGCAGTTTATTTTTATCCCCCGACCGAATAGGTTCGGGGGATATAGCGATCAGCCTGGCGTCCGTCCGTCCGTCCGTCCGTCCGTCCGTAGACGCAACCTTGTGATGGCCATAACTCCTATACCCTTTGAGATTCATTGATGGTTATTGGCACAATTGTTCACAAGGCCAATACGGCGTGTCATGCGCAAGAACCAGAACTCAGGATACCATACTTTTTTAGTTATCTCCCCTTTAAATAAAATAGAATGACTACTTTGTGATGGCCATAACTCCAATACCCTTTGAGATATATTGATGATACCTGGCACAGTTGTTCACAAGGCTGAGACGGCGTGTAATGCACAAGAACCACAACTCTGGTTGCCATGGTTTTGGAGTTATCTCCCCTTCCAATAAAATAGAGTGACAACCTTGTGATGGCCATAACTCCTATACCCTTTGAGATTCATTGATGATTCTTGGCACAATTGTTCACAAGGCTGAGATGGCATGTCATGCGCAAGAACCAGAACTCTGGATGACATACTTTTTTAGTTATCTCCCCTTTTAATAAAATAGAATGACTACTTTGTGATGGCCATAACTCCAATACCCTTTGAGATATATTGATGGTACCTGGCACAGTTGTTCACAAGGCTGAGACAGCGTGTCATGCACAAGAACCACAACTCTGGTTGCCATGGTTTTGGAGTTATCTCCCCTTCCAATAAAATAGAGTCACAACCTTGTGATGGCCACAATTCCAATACCCTTTAAGATATATTGATGATACCTGGCACAGTTGTTCACAAGGCTGAGACGGTGTGTCATGCACAAGAACCACAACTCTGGGTGCCATGTTTTTTTAGTTATCTCCCCTTCCAATAATATAGAATCACTACCTTGTGATGGCCACATCTCCAACACTCTTTGAGATATATTGATGATACTTGGTACAGTTGTTCATGAGGTTAAGCAGGTGTGTCATGTGCAAGAACCACAACTCGTGGTGCCCTGGTTTTTTTAATTATCTCCCCTGACAATATAACCTTGTGATGGCCATAACTCCAATACCCTTTGAGATATATTGATGGTACTAGGCACAATTGTATACAAGGTTTAGACGGCGCCTCATGCCTAAGAACCACAACTCTGGGTGCCATGATATTTGAGTTATCTCCCCTTCCAATATAACAGTATGACAACCTTGTGATCATCGTACCTACAATACCCGCCCACCTCTGATTAACGATCGGCTCGATATGAGTGAAATAATCTTGAAAGGGCCGTAAAACCCAAAACCAAAAAAAAAAAAACCTGCAATACCCTTTGAGACATATTTGTGGTACTTGATGCAGATGTACATGAGGTTAAGCAGGTGTGTCATGCTCAAGAATTACAACTCTGGGTGCTCTGGTTTTTTAGTTATTTCCCATGGCAATATAACCTTGTGATGGCCATAACTCCAACACCCTTTGAGATATATTGAAGGAACTTGGCACAATTGTATACAAGGTACAGAAGGGATGTTATGTGCAAGAACCACAAGTGTTGGTGCTGTGGTATTTGAGTTATCTACTTTCAATATAACAGTATGACCAGCTTGTACTCACCCTATCTCCAATACCTTTTGAGACATATTGATGGTACTTTGAACAGAAATACATGAGCTTAAGCAGGCATGTCATGCGCAAGAACCACATTTCTGAGTGCCCTGCTTTTTTAGTTATCTCCCCTGACAGTATAATCTTGTGATGGCCATAACTGCAATACTTTTGTGATATATTGCTGGTTTAATTCTGGTGCACTTTCTATTGGTGAACAATCTTCTGAAGGCCATATTGGCTTTTGGTCGGGGGATTTGCCATCTCTTCCGATGGCTATTTTTGTTATGGTTTGTCTTTTGGGTGTTTGTGTCGCTTATATTATTTTATTTTGGAAAGCCTATTGGCCATTTTGTGGGAAAGTAACTGTCCTTTTGTCTTCCCGCTATTGATGTTTCCATTAGGGTCTGTTATTTCATGTTTGTGTTTATTTCCCTTTGGTGTCTCTGATAGGAGCTGTGGGTTAACTGTATCGCTTCCTGATCATTGCCTCCACTTCTATTTTGATATTCTCTGACAAAATGAAAGAAAAAAATAAAATGACATCGGCAAATAAAATGGCATCGGCTACAGATGAAAACAAACAGTTTAAGGGTTAGTACAGCAATACGCATGCGCTGCAAAACCTTATAAAAGACAAATGAGGTGACGTAAGGAACTGTGCCAGTGTGTTATATTGACCAGCACTTTCACCGTCTTATCAGTTATCACTGTCCATATTTAATGTAGATGCTGTTGATTTTATGGCTGGCATTACGAAAACACGCCTATACAAATACATTGTAAACTTTACCGCCCAAAAACAAAAATTTTAAGATGAAAAAAAAAGTGATAGTTTTCTTATTTCTGCCCAAAATATAGATTGTGGATACTCGTTAGAACCGCCTCATTGAGTATCCACAATCTATATTTTGGAGAGGAAATAAGAAACAAAATATAGATTGTGGATACTCGTTAGAACCGCCTCATCGAGGCGGTTCTAACGAGTATCCACAATCTATATTTTGGAGCAGAAATAAGAAAAATAAGGTTTGCCCCTGTAAAACCCTAGTTTTACTATATAAAAGTGGGGTTCAAGGGGGGACAAAATAATAAAGGCGTGTTTTCGTGATGATAAGCAAACAGTATTAAAATCCTAGATATGCTGCAAAGTGAGTTTTCTTCATATTCATGGCATAAGATAGGTTGAAAGGTCGATCTGCGCAATTTGTTATTAGGAATTTATAGAACAGACAAATTGATGAGACAATTTTAGATCTAAGCCTGTCCAGGAACCGCGGTGCGAGGCAGACCGTCCATGCTAATAAACCCTATTTGTTTCATTGGGCGACAGGGCTTGAGATGTATTTCATCTCAGTGTCGGGTAAAAGTCCCACAAAATTGGAAGCAACGTCTCCAAAATGACCTTTACAGTGTTGACGGGGACGTTAAACCTCAAATCAAATCAAACAAACAATTTTAGATGCGTGGAAATACCGGAATACAACCGTGCTTTCTTGCAACGTCATTTAATGAGACTGTTTCCAATTATTATCGCTGTTACATAGGCCATTCCTGACTCGAAAACAAATAAAACTTTAGACACATTTGGAACTACTGCAATTAGGTTATCACTAATGCATAATTCTGCCAACCACGACAGATCCAAAGGTGAGGATTGTGGTCACGCATTGCGCTAACACACGCGTGTGACATAGTGCATTTTTTTCGCATCACGAAAATGGCTACTTTTCTGATGAAAATCCGTATTTTTTTTCTTACTTATCCTGCAAACATGGGTTGTGTGTACTCGTTAGAATCGCCTTTTTTTCTCTTTAGAACCGCCTTTTTAGGCGGTTTGAACGAGTACCCATAACCTATTATCCTCATAAACCCCAGTGTTCTCTATATAAAGAGGGGTTCAGGTGGGTGGTCATGTCAAGGACTTGTTCACATGATGGTACAATCGATTGAAGTCCCCCCCCCACCCTCCGCACTTTTCCCCTACCACCACCCCAGAAAAATAATACTGACCGTTCCGAGGCTTTTCTTCTGTCTTTTGGATGATTTTGTTATCGCTCGTCTTTACGTGTATGCATTGCTAATAACATTTTTATTTTGGATAGCCGGCCATTTTGTGGGAAAGATACGAAGTTTTCATCAGGGTTTAGTTATTTTCATGTATGTGTTTCTTTACCTTTGGTGTCTCTGGTGGGTAGTCTGGGGTAATTTTATCGATTCCTGACCATTGCCTTCACTTCTATTTTACACATTTTGGCTTTATAATATTTCTTCGGAAAACTTAAAGGTTTGGCCAGCTTACATATGATTTGGAAAACTTAAGCATTATGAGATAAAACATTCTTTTAAAACTTTGAAACCTTGCATGACACTTCATTTGGCTATATAACTGAATTTGTATTTCTACTTTTCAGAACACCCACACACACACACACACACACACACGCACACACACACACGCACACACACGCACACACACACGCACACACACACACACACACGCACACACACACACACACACGCACACACACACACACACACACAACACACACACACACAACAACAACAACAAAAAAAACAACAACAACAACAACAAACTGAAACTTGTATTACAAATGTCATATATACATGTACAAGGGCAAGTCTATAATAATAAAAATTTCCAACTGACCGAGACAATCAAGATTTTCATGCCTTGTTTCAATACATATTTTAGGCATGGGTGCAAAATTTCAAAATTGCACCCTTATCGTGTCACTCACACATATAGTAGAACTTCGATGGCTCGAACACCGATGGCTCGTTTACCATGGATGTGTCGAACCCATTCTTGAGCCCCTAGCGAAATTCTCTACATAAGAAATAGTGGGGGATAATTAAGGAGATTTTAGTCTTTTATATTGCAAATGTATGCTGTGTGTACTCATTAGAATCGCCTCGATGAGGCGATTCTAATGAGTACACACAGCATACATTTTCATTGTAGAACACCGAAAAGATGTCTAAAAGTATCTCGTTACGCCTCCTGACAGTAACCTCGGTGGCTCGAACTACCCCTGTCTCGAACAAATTTTGGAGGTCCCAAAGGTGTTCGAGCCATTGAAGTTCTACTGTAAATATTGGACGTCAAAATGGCTAGCGATGCAAAAGCAAGCTTTTCGTCAACAGTTGAGTACAGTGCTGTAATTCGTTACTCATGACAGGACAGGAAATACATTGCGAGTTGACCAATGTTGATGGGTCTTCTGCATCATTGCATGCATAAGTTAAATTCTGGGCTGGGGAATTAAAACGCGAAAGAACGTCTTTATAAGACGAAACCAGGTCTGGACGCCCATCAGATGCCACCGATGAAGAAATGTGTAACAATGTACGGGATCTGGTGTACTCTGATAGGCGAATTAAGGTGGAAGAAATAGCGAATGCATTACACATTTTACATGGTAGCGTTTCAACAATTTTACATGATCGCTTTGGTATGCGCAGGCTAACAGCCCTTTGGGTCCCAAAATCCCTTAGCCATGAGCATATGGTGTATCATTCTAGAGGGCCATTACATCGAAAACTCACCCAGAAATAAGTAAGGCTATTTTTATTGACTCGCGCTCGTACAGTAAGTCAAACTTCCCATGACTACCTTCTAGAATATGTCATTCTTGCACACCAGACAAGCAAATCCGCGATTTTACCCTGGGATGGAAATTTATGTTCTGACCCCGGTGTTCCGACCAAAAATCGAATATAACCGCGTGTTTGATAAATGCACTGGATGGTTACGACCTTGTATGCGCCGTCGTTAAGATTGACGTCAGAACACGTTACGTGACGTCACTAAACATTCCTGCAGTGTCAACACACTATGGCGGACGTTGGTAACCGAAGTGACTGCAGCATTAAAAATCCGCGCTAAGAAATGGAAGATATGCAAGAAAAAGAATCCAATATGGGTGTGTGGGGGTGGATAGAAAAATCCGTAGAGTCCTCTGGTGATCGGGCCTCGTGATGCCGGACAGTGACCCTTGGGACGGATTTTTCAATCCACCTCTCACACCCATATAAGATTCTTATATTCCAGTGCCTTCAGTCGCTTTCATTAATTACGAGGCACATTTAACAACATTTCTGATGTTAATTATTCCCCTAAGAAAAAGAAACTAGTTGCTAGTGAAATTAATTGTTGAAATAACTTGACGTGCATTTGATTAAAGGGAAAATTTAAATACGTGTGTTCCTCTGTGACGAGTAAACATTTGAGCCGAGCGAAGCAAAACTTAAAAAATAATCGTGCGGATTGAGTTAAGGCGTAGCCGCGCCGACTTAACAGAGCTTCCCCATTTAAATTGTTCTTTGGTCAATCCGGCCTCTAAAGACGTCTAATCCGAACAACAAATATTCGGACCAGCGTCTTCGCTGATCGCTTCTTTTGACGTTTCGGGTCAACTGTACTGAAGCCCAATGGTTCTATTGAACTTTATTTATTCTCCTAACAGTTTGAATTTCAATTTGCATTTTAGTGTCATCTAAAATAAACTGCCTTTTAATGACATTTCCTTTTACATTTTCGACGTTAGTTTTTCAGCACAATATCGATCAATCAATCGAACAAAGGTTTCTAACTCTGGATAACAGCACTCTGAAATACGACGACGACTATCACATTAAAACAACAAGGCCGTTTGATAACAATATCTTGCAGACGTACAATTTTCTTTTTGTGATGAAAATTTTATCACGTGAACAAGTCCGTGAACTGACACCCCCCCCACCCCCTAAACCTCACTTTATATAGAGAAAACCAGGGTTTACATTATTTTTCTATTTCTGCTCCAAGACATAGGTTCTGGATACTTGTTAGAACCGCCTCAATGAGGCGTTTCTAACGAGCGTTCCAAAACTATGTTTTGAGCATTTATAAGACAAATATCACGGATTTTCATCAGAAAAGCAGACGTTTAGGACATGTGAAAAATGCACTATTTCCCACGGGTGAGTTATCGTTCCATTACGATAACTCACCCGTACGATATAGTGCATTTTTCACACCTCCAAAATGGCTACTTTTCTGCTGAAAACCCTTGATATTTTTCTTATAAATGCTCATAACATAGGTTGTGTGTGCTCGTTAGAACCGCCTCATTGAGGCGGTTCTAACGAGTACCCAAAACCTATGTCTTGGAGCAGAAATAAGAAAAATAATGAAGACTCCCGTAAACCCCAGTTTTCTCTATATAAACTGGGGTTTAGGGGGGTCTTCATTTCACGGACTTGTTCACGTGATGTTAATCCTGTTCCATAAATTGTGGGCGCTCCTTAGAAACGTCACATGAAGGCTGTTCTAACAAGTACCAGCACTCTATGGTTGGAGCCGGAATAAGGGCACTAAAGTATACCTTTGTTTGTTTGGATTGAGGTATTACCTGCCCGTCAACACTATGTTGGTCATTTTGGAGACGTTGTTTCCGATTTTGGGGACTTTTACATGTAGCAGATATTGTGACAAAATGACATCTCAAGCCCTATCGCCAAAACAAACCAATGGGTTGATATGCAGGGACGGTCCGACCCGTATCACTTTGCATGGACAGGCTTACGTAAGAAGTAAGGACGAGGATTGTGGCCACGTAAAATCGATTTAAGCCTCCAGTGGAATTCGTTTCCGCTGACCGTCCTAATGTGGTCCCTTTGCCGCGGTTTATTTTTGTTATGGTTTGTCTTTGTGTGTTTGTGTCGCTTTTATTATTTTATTTTGGATAGCCCATTGGCCATTTTGTGGGAAAGTAACTGTCCTTTTGGCTTTCCGCTGTTGGTGTTTCCATTTGGGTCTGTTGTTTCATGTGTGTGTTTCTTTCCCTTTGGTGATGGGAGCTGTGGGTTGATTGTATCGATTCCTGATCATTGCCTTCACTTCTATTTTAGACCTTCTAAGCGGTTTACGAGTACTCATAAGCGATCGGTTTCAGCGCTGCGTAGAAGCGCCATGCAGCCCATTTTCATTTCCCTTTTCAATACATTTCTCCATTTCCCGATGGGTGGGTCCCGTATACGTGTGTAAGTAGTTTGTAAACGCCACATAATCAATCGCCATCATGACCACAAAGGAAGATTCCACTGGTGAGCTATGCTTTTTTGTTTGTTTGATTTGAGGTTTAACGTCCTGGTGAGCCATGCTATCAAATTGGCTATGCACAGAGTATATTATAGCTAATGTAAAAGTGGACATTAGCTATAGTGCACGGTGATCAGTTATAATATCTTTCTCTTCCGATTGCGACCGTCATTCTTTGTTGCCTTACGAGGAAACACCAACGACAGTACACGCAATTCTAACACAGCATGCCCATATAGACAATGGAATGGAACTGTGCTTTATTCTGCATTATTGACCAATCCCTTATAATCAATTGTTATGATGTATTTTAGTTAGTGGATGAGTTTTAAAAAGCTACAACCTGAATGAACTATAATGTGCTGTCGGTTTCAATGTGGAAGCATCAGCCAAATCTATTTGCCCACGCCCCGATGGGTGGGAGCAGTGGATTGGGTAATAAAACAGTTAGTTTGTGGTTGTTTGGACAAATATCAAAACCTTTTCCGCTCGGTAGTGTGGACGACCTGATGCACCATTGTTCTCAGCCTTCGGCCTCAGACAATCGTGCATCAGGTCGTCCACAATGCCTCGGGGGAATAGATAGAGAATACCAGGTTCGTGTCTTTTGATATCAAGTTTATCAGACAAGGCTTTGAGAACGCTTGTAGAATCGCGAGGCTAGCCTCGCGATTCTACATGCGTTCTCGAAGCCGAGCCTGATAAACTTGATATCAAATGACACGAGTCTGGTATTCTGTTTATCAGTTTATCCCCTTGTTGGCAATTTTCGATCACTTACCGATTGTCATCAGTGCGTCCCAACATTCCGGTGCGGAAAATAATCGACCAGTATATTTACTATCATCTGTCCGTTATTTTTCTTTTGATAATTTTCAATGTATTTGTTTTAGATTTTTCTAGTAATAATAACATTTTGCCATTTTTCGGGTTGTCCGGTTCATTCAAAAAGTGCAATGTCACGTTGACGTGATAAAGCTCACTTGTCCTGAGATAGCATATCTTTATCAGGTCAATGAGTTACAATGCACTATATATATAGGGGGTAACCGATAAATAGTGCATCAGGTCGTCCACAATGCCTCGGGGGAATAGTTTTGACTATTGTCCATACAGCCATCAAATAACTGTATACTGTATACATTATCAGTGTAATTACAGGAAACCCCTGTAGTTAACTATATGACTAAACCAAAAAAGGTCTAATCCCAAATCAGACACCACACAATGCGACGTAGGATCAGAGTCTACACCGTTTGCTTAAAGTAAAAGAATTTTAGAGCTGATCAGAAAAGTCTATGTTGAGACCCATGACATTTTTTCCACCTTCACGCAGGGATAATCTCGAAGTAGTGCTGTCCGTACTTCGAATATCCGTGCAACCAAGAGCCGAAACCGACAAAATAAATCTATTATATAATTGCTTAATGAACTGCAAACACAACATGATTTGCTCTAGACTGAAAGCCAACAAAATCAAGTTCAGGTGGAGGCCCATATACAGAAACATGCACGATGTCATTGCCTCTGCCATCCATCTTTATCAACCAATAAAAGGCAAAAGTTTCATTTTAATTCCCATTGGCAGACAATAAAATCAACTGGAAGCAACATACTTGATGCATCTGCCGCTGCCATCCGTCGTTATCAACCAATAAAGGGCGATCTTTCGTTTTTATTGCAATTAACTGACATTGGAATACAATTGCATGGCATAAAGAAGTATAAAGCGTATTTAAAGCATCTAATGCACTTCAAAAAGCGTTTGATGTCAGAAGTACATTTGAGTCAGGTCTTGAGAAAAGCTGTTTATTGCATAGGCAACAAACAATGCTTTTTGCGAGCCTGTGCATAAGCGCAAACTCGCCAGAACCATTGCTGCTTGCGGACATGAAGTGAGACCCCGGAGGAAGCTTCATACAAGAGTGCATGCAAGTAGCCCACTCAGTTAGCAATTCATCACGTGAACAAGTCCGTGAAATGAACACCCACCTAAACCCCACTCTATAAAGAGAAAACTGGGGTTTACGGGGGTATACATTATTTTTCTTATTTCTGCGCCAATGCATAGGTTGTGGGTACTCGTTAGAACCGCCTCAATGAGACGGTTCTAACGAGCACTTGCAACCTGTGTTTGCAGTAAAGATAAGAAGAATGTCACGGATTTTCGAGATGTAAAACATGCGACACGGGTGTGTATCGGCGCATGCGCGGTTGGAGAACATACACAGGGGACTATTTAGAACTCTTTTCGCAAGCATCAGCTAATTTATTCTAACATTTATATGCAGCAAGCTTGAGATCAAATACCTCGCATTATTCTGAACAGACTACGCTCAATTAATTACTTTGTTCAAGTGCTTTGTTTAGATGTTTTACAGATTAACACACATGTCAGACCGTTTAAAACTGTTCCATATTTTACAAGTACGACAAAAACAATTCCCTCGATAAGGCCGGATTGTTAAGTTAACTTAATTGTGTCCATAAAGCTGATGGGTGAGGCTAAGACGGCAGACGACATCAAATGACCCACAAGGATTGACGTGTCTTTAAACCCAAATCAACCAATCAATCCATTAAGGTGATACAAATGCTATGTCGCGCTTATGAGGCTGCGCCCCAAATACAATTGTGTAGGTGTTCGTAGTTTTGCCCACTGTTTAAAATTTACCAGATAATGGTATTTTTAATAAGCAACAAAAATGTTCAGTGGAGTTGAGACACCTCAGAAGAAGACCGCACAACTGTGAAACATTATAATACCACATCTGTGTGACATACTGTCCTCTTTAAATTATCTCTGATGGTTTGTTTGTTTGATTTGAGGTTTTACGTCCCCGTCAACACTGTAAAGGTCATTTTGGAGACGTTGCTTCCAATTTTGTGGGACTTTTACCCGACATTGAGATGAAATGACATCTCAAGCCCTGTCGCCCAATGAAACCATTAGGGTTTATTAGCATGGACGGTCCGCCTCGCACTGCGGTTCCTGGGCAGGCTTAGCTCCTCTAAGCGATTTACCAGTACTAGTGTGAGGGCCGGGTTCAGCTCTGCGTGGAAGCATCATGCAGCCCATATATTTCTTCAAGCCCCTATGTTCTTATATTACATGCATAACAGAGAAATGCTATGATTTATACCAGATTTTCCTTTTAGCTTACACGATACAAGATGCCGATTTTTTCTGTGAAATCGTTATATTCAAACGCGGGAAAGTTTCAGTCACGTTAACGTTATTCATGACGTCATCGCAATGGCGTCTGTGAAGACATCAACAGACGTTCAGAATGCGTTACGTTTGAGTGAAATGCAACGTTGCAATAAAGAAAACATAGGCATGACCATTGAAATGGAAGTACGTTTTACTTTCTTTAACCCATTTTGTACCGGAAACCCCAAAACGGGTACTTGGCAAACAGTGCATGCCCAGATCAGACGCCGCAAAACGCGGCGTCTGATCTGGGCCTACACTGTTTGCGAAAAAAGGACAGCCAATTTCGAACAGGGCCCAGGGCCTACACTGTTTGCAAAAAGGTCAGCCAATTTCCAAACAAATTTTGAAGAAAACACAACCTAACACCCCTAAATTTTGAAATGGACTCCTGCTGAATATAGGGATAAAGATTCCATTTGGTACAAAAAGGGTAATCTCTCACTTTAGTTGTATTTATCACTCTTCTATTTTTATTCAAAATTGCAGAAAGCACTTTATAATGGCGACAATCCAGTTTTTCTTTCTTTCACCCAGCTTTTGTAACACTACGCTGATTGAACCGTTAACATGAGCTGTAAACAGTCAACTGTACCGAAATTCAGATCCAAACTTCCAGATACAAACTGTCTTAAAAATCTATGGGAGTGCATGTAATAAACAGATTATTCATTTCTCCTATTTGAAAACCTCGGGAGGTAACACAATCCGTTAAACATCACGAAAACACGCCTCTATGATTTTGACCCCCTTGAACCCCACTTGTATATAGTAAAACTGGGGTTTAGAGGGTTAAGCCTTATTTTTCTTATTTTTGCTCTAAAATATAGATTGTGGGTACTCGTTAGAACCACCTCATCGAGGCGGTTCTAACGAGTGCCCACAACCTATATTTTTTGAAAAAAAAAAAATATCACATTTTTTCAGCCTAAAATTTTCCTTTTTTCGGCGGTAAAGTGTACAATGTATTTATGTAGGCGTGTTTTCGTTATTGATAATCTTGTCAATAGAACGAACAAAGTAGAAGTAAAACAAAGATCAGGAATCGATACAATTAACTTACTCCACCCATCAAAGACACCAAAGGGAAAGAAACACAAACATTAAGCGACCAGACCATAATGGAAACCTAAACAAAGGAAGGCCATAAGGACAGTTACTTTCCCACAAAATGGCCATATGGCCATCCAAAATAAAAAGACACAAGTGATACACACAGTAAGTAACAAACAACACCATAAATAAACAGCCACAGAAGAACCGCCTTGGAACGGTCAGTGGAATGATTTCCACTGGGGGGCTTAAATCGATTTTACGTGGCCACAATCCTCGCCCTTACTTCCGTCGCGATTTAGACAAATAATTTGTTCAGTCCGCATGAAGGCCTCCTAACTCATCAGTGCAACATCTCCGTGAACACAAAAAATCATAGAACCACAGAGGTGAGACAACGGTGAGGACTCGACAGCAAGAAACCACTGAAATGCTGGAGCAAAAGAAAACCAACAGTTAGACTCCGATGGGCCCGACCACAGACAGAGCATCAGGCACCAACCAACATTACCTTGAATTAGATCTCTCTAATTCTCAATAAGCCTTTACGTTGGAGCCATCATAGAATCTGAGGCCTGACCCACCGGCGTGCAATTAAAGAGGGAAGCAAAGTTGCCAACCGTGATTGGGTTAACTACCATGCATGCAGTCTGTCGTATAACACCCATGTTGTACCCAATCTTTTTATATCGAAAAATGATTTTACGAAATTGGGTGCTGAAGTCATTGCGGTTATATATTTTTATGAATTTATATACTAAGTCACCATAAAATTCGGGTTCCGATAGACCTTGTTGCAGAAGATATTTAAGTCATATATTGAATTTTGAAATTAAATCAGAATGGCGTCTATAAAATTTTGAAAAGGCTTTGCGTAGTATATGGTACCGATAACCCTGATTAAGGAGTTTAGCCGTTAATAATTTATTACGAGTGTTGAAGTCAGTTACATGACTACACACTCTAGCAAATCGAATTAATTGCGAAATATAAACGCCATAGGATGGCGCACGAGGAACATCACCATCCAAAAAAGGAAAATTTACAATCTCAAAATCAAAGTCATCGCGTTTATCATAAATTTTGCATGAAACAAATCCATCTACAATATATAGATGTAAATCCAAAAACGGGGCCTCGGTATCAGAAGAATTTGCTTTATTTAACTGAAGTTCTGGGGGGTAAATCTGACTGATCAAACCATCGAAATAGGTATCATCAATATTTAATAAATCATCTAAATATCTGGAAGTGGAGCTAAAAGCTTCAATAATTTCAGATTGGTTATCAATGGAAAGCGACAACTTGAAGTCTCTTTCATAACAATACAAGAGCAGATCAGCCACAAGAGGTGCGCAATTCGTACCCATCGGAATACCCACAATTTGTCTAAATAACTTAGTACCGAATCTAATATAAATATTGTCAAGTAGAAAGGTGAGGGCATCACACACTTTCTGACATGACCAAAGTGTATAATTCTTATGCTCTTTAGAAGAGAAAAATGCATTTCTGATATTACATGCAAGATAAAGAGAATCTTCTCTGTGAAAAGCCCATTCAATTAAATCATTTAGCTTTTCTTTTATAAGATTATGAGGAAGTGTAGTGTAAAGAGTGGAAAAATCGTATGTAGACAGACTTGAAGCACGAAAATGTCTGGATTTCAATTTATTTAAAACCTTATTCGAATTTTTTATAGACCAAAACAGATTTCTTCCTGATCTTTCAAAGACTTTAAGCCCCCCAGTGGAAATCTTCCACTGACCGTTCCAAGGCGGCTCTTCTGTGGCGATTTATTTATGTTGTTGTTTGTTGCTTACTGTGTGTATCACTTGTGTCTTTTAATTTTGGATGGTCATATGGCCATTTTGTGGGAAAGTAACTGTCCTTATGGCCTTCCTTTGTTTAGGTTTCCATTATTGTCTGGTCGCTTAATGTTTGTATTTCTTTCCCTTTGGTGTCTTTTATGGGTGGAGTAAGTTAATTGTATCAATTCCTGATCTTTGTTTTACTTCTACTTTTTTATCACAATATTGAATCACATGCGTTTTAATAGCAGTAAGACAGAAAGTTAATAATTTAGAAAGTTCAGTGGTAGTGCAAGAGCTAGAATTTGCAATAAACCGTGCTTTGTATAGCGTAGGAAGCTTGTCTTGGCCTTCGTTAACACACACAGCAAACTTGGTGGCTGAATGACAAACATGTTTATCTACTATAGCTCTCTCTTCAGCTAAAGGCTGAAGTTCATAGGCCTTAGTACCACCAAGCTCCTGCTTAAGCGTGTTAACATAGTGGAGCCGTCACACAACGACGACGTTGTTAGCGGCCTTGTCTGCAGGGGCCAAAACAAACTTCTTATGAAATTCTTGAATACCTAGTTTAAGAAACTTTATTTTTTATGCTGAAATCAGGCATTCTAGTAACCTAATAAAGGGGGTCGAAAACCTGCATGCTATAATCGGTTGTGATCTACAATACCTTCTACTGACCTTTAATACGTCTTTATACCGCAATCAGGCATTCTAGTAACCTAATAAAGGGGGTCGAATAACTGCACGCTATAATCGGTAGTGACCTATAATACCTTCTACTGACCTATAATAAGTCTAGTGACCGTTTATAGACCGGACCTACTTTTCAGGTCACTAATTTACAACTGTAAACAATAACATGCAACCTTTTATACATGGGAACACAACGAAACTGCAAGTTAAAATCTTTTCAACATTCATTTGAACAGATTTTCAGAAATTTCAGCTAAAATCTTACCTTCTCGGCCTTTCCTGGTTTTTCTCTTTTTTTTTTCTCCTATTACTGCAACTCGCTCACATCTGAGCATTACGAGCAGGATTTCCTGGGTGGTAACCAGTACTTTTTTATTATTTTATTTTTTAAGCAATGTGGATGAAGTGCCTTGCTCAAGGACACAACACTTTGGTCAGCGTGAAGCTCGAACCCGAAACCTCTCGATCACAAATCCGATGCGCTACCACTGCACCAAAGCGCTCCGGTTTGAATGGCCCGTTGGAATAACTGCGCACTGCTACTGCAGTTGCGTCTCAACATCGAAAATAATTTCTAAAGCTAAAATAAACTATTTATTTGCAGATAATTATACAGAATTTAAAGCGCTGAGAAACTTTTATTCGAGCGTCCATGCTGTTTCCTGTCTTTTTGTCGCGCGATGACGTCAGAAACTTTGCACTAGTTGACGTCACGTTATATACTACGTGTGCGCGCCATGGCACTGAATGTCGTTTAACATGCCTCACTGTCTGCTGTCTTTTTTGCTTAAATTTGCTAAATTATTGCAAAATCCCTTGGTTGTTTTGAATTGCGGTATAAACTAAATACATGATTAGTGTCTTTAATAATAAAATATAATCGGTTCGCCGCGACAATTTTATAGGGGCTCGCAAAAGCTCGCCCCAATAAAACTGTCTAAGGCTCACCGATTATATTTTATTATTAAAGACACTAACCATGTATTTACTATAGGGACCGTTTATAGACCGGACCTACTTTTCAGGTCACTAATTAACAAGTGTTAACAATAGCATGCAACCTTTTATACATGGGAAAACAACGACACTGTAAGTTAAAATCTTTGCAATATTTATTTGAACAGATTTTCAGAAATTTCGGCTAAATTCTTACCTTCTCGGCCTTTCCTGGTTCGAATGACCCGTTGGAATAACTGCGCACTGCTACTGCAGTTGTATCTCAACCTCGAAAATTATTTCTAAAAGCCAAAAAAAAAAAAAAAAAAAAAACTATTTATTTGCAGATTTTCATACAGAATGTAAAGCGCTAAGAAACTTTTATTCGAGCGTTCGTGTTATTTCCTACGTCTTTGTGGCGCGGAGGACGTCAGAAACTTTGCACTCGTTGACGTCACGGTATACTACGTGTGCGCGCCATGGCACTGAAAGTGGTTTAACATGCCACACTGTCTGCTTTTTGCTTAAATTTGCTAAATTATTGCAAAACCCAATGATTGTTTTGAATAGCGGTATAATCTAAATACATGATTAGTGTCTTTGATAACAAGAGGGCCATGATGGCCCTGGATCGCTCACCTGATCCATAGGGTAACAAGTGGACCCCAAGGAGAGACATTATTGGCCCCAGGGCTATAATTTAATCTTGGTAGTGGTTTAAAAGGTGAAGCTTCAAACCAAATATCAAAGACCGGAGCCTTCTGGTTTCAGACGAAGATTTTTAAAGGTTTTCCTTATATAATTCTATATAAAACCTGCGGGCCCCGGGGCTGGGCCATTTTTGGCCCCAGGGCTATAATTTGAACAATCTTGGTAGAAATCAACAAGACAAGCTTCATAACAAATTTCAAAGACCAAGGCCTTCTGGTTTCAGACAAGGAGATTTTCAAAGGTTTTCCCAATATAAGTCTATGTAAAACCAGTGGGCACCAGGGTGGGCCCATTCTTGGACCCAGGGCTATAATTTGAACCATTTTGATAGAGGTCCACTAGACGAAGCCTCATACCAAATAGCAAAGACCTGAGCCTTATCGTCTCAGAGAAGAATTTTTTAAAGAGTTTCCCTATATAAGTCTATGTAAAACAAAAGGGCCCCATAGCTGGGGCGTTTTTGAGTCTATGGCTACAATTTGAACAATCTTAATAGAGGTCCGTTAGATTAAGCTTTACACCAAATATCAAAGACCTGGGCCTTGCGGTTTCAGAGAATGAGATTTTAAAAGATTTTCCCAATATAAGTCTATGTAAAACCAAAGGGACCCGGGGCGGAGGCATTTTGGCCCTAGGGCCACACTTTGAACAATCTTGATAGAAGTCCACTAGATGAAGCTTCACACCAAATATCAAAGACCTAGGACTTGCGCTTTCAGAGAATAATATTTTTTATTTTTCCCCATATAAGTCAATGCAAAACCAAAGGGCCCCGGGCGGGGGCATTTTGACTCCAGGGATATAATTTGAACAATCTTGGCAGAGGTCCACTAGATGAAGCTACAAACCAAATATCGAACACCTGGGTCTTGTGGTTTCTGGGAAGAAGATTTTTCAAGATATTCCCTACATAAAGTAAAAGTAAAACAAAGATCAGGAATTGATACAATTAACTTACTCCACCCATAAAAGACACCAAAGGGAAAGAAATACAAACATTAAGCGACCAGACCATAATGGAAACCTAAACAAAGGAAGGCCATAAGGACAGTTACTTTCCCACAAAATGGCCATATGGCCATCCAAAACCAAAAGACACAAGTGATACACACAATAAGTAACAAACAACAACATAAATTTATCGCCACAGAAGAGCCGCCTTGGAACGGTCAGTGGAAGATTTCCACTGGGGGCTTAAATCGATTTTACGTGGCCACAATCCTCGCCCTTACTTCCGTCGCGATTTAGGCAAATAATTTGTTCAGTCCGCATGAAGGCCTCCTAACTCATCAGTGCAACATCTCCGTGAACACAAAAATCAAAGAACCACAGAGGTGAGACAACGGTGAGGACTCGACAGCAAGAAACCACTGAAATGCTGGAGCAAAAGAAAACCAACAGTTAGACTCCGATGAGCCCGACCAGAGACAGAGCATCAGGCACCAACCGACATTATCTCTCTAATTTTCAATAAGCCTTTACGTTGGAGCCGTCATAGAATCTGAGGCCTGACCCACCGGCGTGCAATTAAAGAGGGAAGCAAAGTTGCCAACCGTGATTGGGTTAACTACCATGCATGCAGTCTGTCGTATAATATCCATGTTGTACCCAATCTTTTTATATCGAAGAATGATTTTACGAAATTGGGTGCTGAAGTCATTGCGGTTATATATTTTTATGAATTTATATGCCAAGTCACCATAAAATTCGGGTTCCGATAGACCTTGTTGCAGAAGAGATTTAAGTCCAATATTGAATTTTGAAATTAAATCAGAATGGCGTCTATAAAATTTTGAAAAGGCTTTGCGTAGTTTATGGTACCGATAACCCTGATTAAGGAGTTTAGCCGTTAATAATTTATTACGAGTGTTGAAGTCAGTTACATGACTACACACTCTAGCAAATAGAATTAATTGCGAAATATAAACGCCATAGGATGGCGCACGAGGAACATCACCATCCAAAAAAGGAAAATTTACAATCTCAAAATCAAAGTCATCGCGTTTATCATAAATTTTGCACGAAACAAATCCATCTACAATAGACAGATGTAAATCCAAAAACGGGGCCTCGGTATCAGAAGAATTTGCTTTATTTAACTGAAGTTCTAGGGGGTAAATCTGACTGATCAAACCATCAAAATAGGTATTATCAATATTTAATAAATCATCTAAATATCTAGAAGTAGAGCTAAAAGCTTCAATAATTTCAGATTGGTTATCAATGGAAAGCGACAAAATGAAGTCTCTTTCATAACAATACAAGAACAGATCAGCCACAAGAGGTGCGCAATTAGTACCCATCGGAATACCCACAATTTGTCTAAATAACTTAGTACCGAATCTAATATAAATATTGTCAAGTAGAAAGGTGAGGGCATCACACACTTTCTGACATGACCAAATTGTATAAGCCTATGTAAAACCAAAGGGCCCTGTGGCAGGGACATTTTGGCCCTAGGGCTATAATTTAAACAAACGTGGTACAGGTCCACTAGATGAAGCTTCACAACAAATATCAAAGACCTGTGCCTTGCGGTTTCAGAGAAGAAGATTTTGTTTAATTTTCCCTATATAAGTCTATGTAAAACCAAAGGGCCCCGGGAAGGGGGCATTTTTGACCCAGGGCTATAATTTAAACAATCTTGGTACTCATCTACTAGATGAAGCTTCATACCAAATGTCAAAGACCTGGGACTTGCAGTTTCAGAGAAGAAGATTTTGAAAAATGTTCCCTATAAAAGTCTATGTAAAACCAAAGGGTCCACGGGTGGGGGCATTTTTGACCCTAAGGCTATAATTTAAACAATATTGATAGAAGTCCACCAGATGAAGCTTCATAACAAATATCAAAGACCACTGCCTTGCGGTTTGAAAGAAGAAGATTTTTAAAGATTTTCCCTATATAAGCCTATGTAAAACCAAAGGGTATTTGGGACCCTTGGCTACAATTTGAACAATCTTGGTAGAAGTCCACCAGATGAAGCTTCATACCACTTCAAAGACCTGGGCCTTGCGGTTTCAGACAAGAAGATTTTTAAAGATTTTCCCGCTATAAGCCTATGTAAAACCAAAGGGCCCCGGGCGGGGGAATTTTTGGCCCAAGGGCTATAATTTGAACAATCTTGGTAGAGGTCCACTAGATGAAGCTTCATACTAAATATGAAACACCTGGGCCTTGCGGTTTCAGAGAAGAAGATTTTTAAAGATTTTCCCTATTTATAAGCCTATATAAAACCAAAAGACCCCGGGTGGGGGCATTTGTAGCCCCAGGGCTACAATTTGAACAATCTTGGTAGAAGTCCACTAGATGAAGCTTCATACCACTTCAAAGACCTGGGGCCTTGCGGTTTCAGACAAAAAAAAGATTTTTTCTATATAAGCCTATGTAAAATCAAAGGGCCCCGTGGCGGGGGCATGTTTGGCCATATGGCTATAATTTGAACAATCTTGGTAGAGGTCCACTAGATGAAGCTTCATAGCAAATATCAAAGACCTGGACCATGCGGTTTCAGAGAAGAAAATGTAGCTCCGGTGACCTACATGTGCAACGGACCGGAACCATTTGAACAAATTTGAAAGGGGACCACCTAAGGATCATTCCTGTGAAGATTGGTCAAAATCCGATCAGTGGTTTAGGAGGTGTGGTTTGGAGAAAAAGTTTACGCACACACGCACGACGAACAAAAAGTGATCCAAAAGCTCACCTCGTCACTACGTGAAAGGTGAGCTAATAAAATATAATCGGTTCGCCGCGACATTTTTGAAGGGGCTTACTAAAGCTCGCCCCTATAAAATTGTCTAAGGCTCACCGATTATATTTTATTATTTAAGACACTAACCATGTATTTACTATATTCAGAGTCCAAACAAAGGCGGTTCTAACGAGTACTAACACCCTGTGTCTTGGAGCAGAAATAAGAAAAATAATGTATACCCCCTGTAAACCACATTTTTCTACAAATAGCGGGGTATGCAGAGAGTTCGTTACACGACCAATGACCTGAACTTGCTCTGGTCTGCATTTTGTAGGCCTCGTTTTGCCCACTGTTTCCATTTTACCTAATAAAACTTTCTGATTATTTTTGGATACAACAGTATATTAGTGATTCCATTTCCGCCTTAATCATGACGAAGTATTTTCCTTGGCAAATAAAGATCCATTACGGACAATTGATCATAATTGGGCCCCGTCAAGCGATTTTGGTACTTATCGCCTATGCGCGCAGCCAAGGTTCAGGCGAGCCTGCGCATCCGCGCAGTCTCGCCAGAACCTTTGCTGCTCGCTCATACAAGCAGTGAATCAAGAGGAACCTTCAGACAGAAAGCCATATCCATGGCCCCTCTGAATGGCTGGGCATGCGCAGTTAAAATTTGTCATGACGGAATGCTCGAAGACACAAATTCGCTTGGCGGGGCTCAATTGATGGCTTTCGTCAAGAACGGTACAAAACGGCCACGAGCGGTACGTACAAAATAGGCCAATGATAAGATTGAATTGACAGAACATTCGGTGTGCGAAAACAAGGTACAGCCGAACTTTAATGACCTGAACACGTTTCCGTGACAACTTGTTTACGATAGGGTGCATGTAGTTCGAGACACTGAGGTTTAAAAATAGGTTTTACGAATTTGCATGCGCACCAAACAGGGTGGGCTAGATGGATGACAAATATACGCCTATATAAGTCTGACCCCCTTAAACAGAAGTGAAGGCAATGATCAAGAATCGATAAAATTAACCCAATGCTCCCATCAGAGACATCAAAGGGAAAGAAACACAAACATGAAACAACTAGACCCTAATGGAAATATCAAAAGTTGAAAGCCAAAGGACAGTTATTTTCCCACAAAATGGCCAATTGACTATCCAAAACAAAATAATATAAGCGATACAGACACTCATTGTCAAACCATAACAAAAATAAATCACGACAAAAGAACCGTCTTGGAACGGTCAGTGAAACAAATTCCACTGGCACAACCCTCGCCCTTACTACCGTCGCGATTGAGACAAATAATTTATTCAGTCCGCATGAAGGCCTCCCAAACCCCATTTTTATATAGCAAACATTGGGGTTTGTAGGGGTAAAGTAGATTATTTTTCTTATTTCTACTCAAAATCATAGACTGTGGCTACTCGTTAGAACCGCCTAACGAGTACCCGAAATCTATGTTTTGAGCAGAAATGTGAAAAATATCATTTTTGTTTATTCTCATGAAAATTTTCATTTTTACTTATTTTATTTCATTTTTTTATTTTTTTTTTTTTTTTTTTTTTTGTGGTAAAATTAACAACTTATTTGAATAGGCGTGTTTTCACTATTGCATGGCCTGATGCAAGGAGCTTCCGCATCTCTGCAAGCGGCAAATGTTCAGGCCAGACTCGGCTTATGCACAGCATTACGATAAAATACCCGTGCGACATAGTGCATTTTTTCACACCTCCAAAATGGCTACTTTTCTGATGAAAATTCGTGAATTTTTTCTTAAAAATATCTTAGCGGATTTGGTTGCCACGTTTTGTTATATTTTAAATAGTGCAAGTCTCCTACTTTGGACATCTCCTTCCTGATGCCGGGACTTCCGTGGAGCGTGGGCCATGTTTGCTGATGTTGGCTCGGTGGGGGACGCCTATTTGGATCGGGCGTCTCTTGCCTGATGCCTCCAGCTGACATGTCTCATGAGCTCCGTCGGTCGGTGTGTGCTCGGAGGGGGATGTGCTGTGTTTGCCGGGTCTTGTCCATCATCCATTTCGGTTTTAAAACTTTGGGGTTTAGACACACTGATAAAGATTAAATATCAGAAAGGCCTCTGTGTCACTAAATTTGGTATAGTTACACCTTAATCTTAAAAATACTGCATACATAGGTTGTGGGTCCTCATTGAGGCGGTTCTAACGAGTACCCACAACCTACGTCTTGGAGCAGAAATAATAAAAATAATGTACATCCCCGTAAACCCCAGTTTTCTCTATATATGGGGTATAGGTGGGTCTCCATTTCACGGACTTGTTCACGTGATGGTCTCGCCTGAGACTTTGTTGCTCCTTCATGTGATAAGTATCCCTTTGTCGTGAGCTAAGTCATATACTTTTCTGCACCAAAACATACATGTAGATAGTTGCGACTCGTTAAAACCGCTTTGAGGCAGACTGAACGGGCGTCCACAAATCTATGTTTGGAGCGAAAATAAGATAACAGTATTATCAAATTATCAGCTAACAAATGGCATGTCTGGCACCAAGACAGGTGATGTTTCACGCCAACAGGATAAGAATATCTGGCAGTGATTGATTCTTCGCATCCAAGTCAATATGAGCAAATCAACGGGTACGTCAACAGGACTAATAGAATCAATGACGGGATTCCCAGCAGGCACATGACGTAATTGTGACGTCACATCAATGTTATTGTTGCGCAACGTCATGACGTATATGTAACGTTATATCAACTTCGGTGCAACGTGATGACGTTGATTTGACGTTGCCTGCGGGGTTGAGACCGAGACAAGGAAATCTAAGGCAACTTTTCAGTTTATTTATGTCTCATGTGGAGTCCCATGATTGCCTGAGGGCGAGGACTCTGGCCACGTAAAATCGATTTAAAACCACCCCACCCCTCCCCCAGTAAAAATACTTTTTTCTGACCGTTCCAATGCTGTTCTTCTGTTTTCTATTTTGGCTCATTATAATTGTTGAAGTTCGACTTTGCATGTATGTATGTAATGCTAATACGTGTATCCATCACGAAAACACGCTTATATAATATTGACCCCCTTTAACCCCACTTTTATATAGTAAAACTGGGGTTTCCGGGGTTATACCTTATTTTTATTTATTTCTGCTCTAAAATATAGATTGTGGGTACTCGTTATAACCGCCTCGATGAGGCGGTTCTAACGAGTGCGCACATTCTATATTTGGAGCAGAAATAAGAAAAATATCACAATTTCCATCATAAAATTTTCATTTTTTCGGCTATAAAGGTGGCAATGTATTCGTAAAAGCGTATTTGCGTAATTTGTTTTATTTTGGATAGCCGTTTGGTACGGAACCCGGGAAGGGACATACATTTTTTTAATATGTTGTGTGAACAATATATCAAGTAGTGCCAACGCGGTTCTAACGAGTGCGCACAATGTATATTTGGAGCAGAAATAAGAAAAATATCACAATTTTCCATCATAAAATTTTCATTTTTTCGGCGATAAAGGTGGCAATGTATTCGTAAAGGCGTATTTGCGTAATGTGTTTTATTTTGGATAGCCGTTTGGTACGGAACCCGGGAAGGGACATACATTTTTTTTAATATGTTGTGTGAACAATATATTAAGTAGTGCGAACAAGATATTATCATTTGCGCACAAGATAATATGTTGTGCACACAAAAGAGCAGACAATATAAAATATCTTGTGCATACAACATATCTTGTGTGCACAACTTTTAAAATATCTTGTGCACACAAGATATATTGTTCGCGCAACATAGATCTTGTGAAGACAACATAATATCTTATGCGTCTGATTAAATTGTGCAAACAAGAGACTATGTTGTGCAAACAAGATATTAAGTTGTGCAAACAAGATATTAAGTTGTGCAAACAAGATATTAAGTTGTGCAAACAAGATATTATCTAAAATGTATTATGTTGTCCGCACACGATATTAAATTGTGTGCACAAGATATTATCTTGTTCGCACAACATCTATGTTGTACAAAGAAGGTAATATGTTGTGCAAACAAGATAATATTATGTTATGCAAACAAGATAATAGGTTGTGCGAACAAGATAATAACTTGTGCGCACAAAATAATATCTTGTGCACACAAGATATTATGTTGTGCGAACAAAAGTTGTACGCACAAGATATTATGTTGTCCGCACAAGATCTATGTTGTGCAAACACGATACTATCTTGTGCGCACAAGATAATAACAATTAAGGTTATACTTTTCGGTTTTCTGCTTGTTAAAATTTCATTATAGTGAAGTTGTTATATGTTTGCAGTTCTCTCCCTTTGGTGTCTTGGATGGAAGGTGTGAGGCAACTGTATTAATTCCTAATCATTTCCTTCAATTCTATTTTTTTGCAGTCTTTGCTACGCGCACTTACTATCGGCTTTCTTAAACAATATAATAATTGTGAGAAAAACAATCCTATCAACATTTTTTGGTGAGGCCAAGACAGTTAGAAGACTATTTACGTCTAATGCTCGGCTAAGCCTCGCGTGAGACTAAATTAATCTAAAATCTACACCCCCCACCCCACACAGACACCCAGAACTCCTTATGTCTGCTTCAGCCCCATCAACCGTTCTATTAATCTTACAAAGGCATAGTGTTATGATCTAAATCACATGGACCCTTACTCCTTTACCAATTCAGCAGACCAAAACAAGAATAATTGAGCCCCGCCAAGCGAATTTGTGTCTTCGAGCATTCCGTCATGACAAATTTTAACTGCGCATGCCCAGCCATTCAGAGGGGCCATGGATATGGCTTTCTGTCTGAAGGTTCCTCTTGATTCACTGCTTGTATGAGCGAGCAGCGAAGGTTCTGGCGAGACTGCACGGATGCGCAGGCTCGCCTGAACCTTCGCTGCTCGCATAAGCGATAAGTACCAAAATCGCTTGACGGGGCCCAGATGATAGTTTTCTTATTTTTTTCTTGTAATTAGGTTTTGACATTTCATGCAAAATTTCTACCTGAAGTGTCGAAATCTGTTTTTCTTGGGAAAAATAAGAATAAGATTTTAAAATGTCGACTGCAGAAATTTTCACCCAGAGCGTTAAGGGGAATGGGAACACCTAGCAGATTTTCCCGCCATTTTTCAAAGGGATACACCTTTCGGGACTTCCTGTTCACTTTTCTATAGGCTCAGTCCCACTGAAAAAGGGGTCAACTCTTAGGAGCATTTTTTTTCCTTTAAGAGTTGACCCCTTTTGACATGGGAGACAAAAAGCCTTTTGCAGTAGTTACCGCCCATGGTGTACCCATTCCCCTTAAATTGAATATTTGTTACTGAAGTAATTGCATCAGTATCTGGTTGAAAATAATTGGCAGAATAATTGCATCTCTGGATTCATCAAGTGCAGTTTTTCTGTGTTTGGTCCGACGTGATCACATTAGCCACATCACAAAAACTAGACAATCACTAAAGGTGATGAATGCCCCCGCCACAAGCATGGCTCTAGATGAGTACATGTAAGTTGCTATACATATGCAGTAAGTAGGTATACATTCTAACTAAACTAAAAACTGCAAAATTCTTCAAGTAGCATTTAGCCAAAATGTTTCAGGGGACACAATTCTGCAATAAGGGGAGGATTAGAATCCTGAATCCTTTATGCACATGTTCAATGCATGTGTGAACTGTGTTGCAAGTTTCAGTGTCCTGCATCAAATACTGTAGGAAGAGTTGTAGAGACACAAACACTACTATTGTACATCCTATGCTACACAAATAGCCAAAATGTTTGTTTTACAAGGGGACATAATTCTGCAGTAAGGTGTGGATCACCATGATGTTTCCTTTATGCACACGTTCAATGCATGCCTGGACTGTGTTGTAAGTTTCAGTGTCCTGTGTCAAATACTGTAGAAGAAGCTGTGAGACACGCGGTCAGCACTATTTAACATCCTTTGCTACACATATTTCCAAAATGTTCAAGTTGTTCAAGGGGACATAATTCTGCAATAAGGCGCTGGATCAGAATCCTGAATCCTTTAAGCACATGTTCAATGCATGTATGAACTGTCTTGCAAGCTTCAAATTCCTACATCAAATACTGTAGGAGCAGTTGGGGAGACAAGTATAGTACAGTATAGTATATAGTATAGTACAGTGGGAAATTTCAGAGACAAATTCTCATTGTATATACTTGATAGGGAAGTGTTACAAATTGATTGTGGGTTTTTGATAGCGATCAAATCTTTATGTGCGCAATGTTACCGGATGCACAGTACATACGGACAAGGGCAAAACTATATGCCCCTCCACTTCACCTTTCTTCAGTTTTTTGACACGGTAAGACATCAGCTGGCCTGGTTAGCTACATAGACCAGCAACAGATTTCTTTCCTCTGACCGTTCCAATGCGGTTCTTCTGTGGCAGTTTATTTATGTGGTTGTTTGTTACTTACTGTGTGTATCAATTGTGTCGTTTACTTTGGATGGCCATCTGGCCATTTTGTGGGAAAGTAACTGTCCTTATGGCCTTCCTTTGTTTAGGTTTCCATTATGGTCTGGTCGCTTCATATTTGTATGTCTTTCCCTTTGGTGTCTTTGATGGGTGGAGTAAGTTAATTGTATCGATTCCTGATCTTTGTTTAACTTCTACTTTGAAATTTAGAAACAGAGGACTATACCGTCCACCCTCATTATAGGCCTACCGACATTCCTTAAATCAATTACATCTCGAAAACACGTCAATATAGGACTCGTAGGTTTGACCCCATTCAATCCCACTTTTATCTAGTAAAACTTGGATTAAAAGGGGCATACCTTATTTTTTCTCAAAATATAGATTGTGGGTACTCGGTTCTGACGAGGACATACAATCTATATTTCGAGCAGAACTAAGAAAAATATCACAAATTTTCATCTTAAATTTTAGTTATTTTTGGTGGTAAAGTTCACAATGTATTTGTATAGGCGTGTAAATTCGTAATGAAAATGTTGTCTGCCTGTTTTGTATTTGTTGCTGTTAGGGATAAAACATTTCTTCCTAGCAGCAAGTGAATCTTTATATTAGTCAATAAATTGTTTATATCATAATAATGTCCATATTAGGCAACATGACCAGACAAGACCAAGGCCATTTGCTGCTAATGATGCAAAGTAAGACATTTTATAGGCCTACTGACCAACATCCCAACCGACACATGTCATTTGATTTGTTTGATTTGAGGTTTAACGTCCCTGTCAACACTGTAAAGGTCATTTTGGAGACAACGTTGCTTCCAATTTTGTTGGACTTTTACCCGACATTGAGATGAAATGACATCTCAAACCCTGTCGCCCAATGAAACCAATAGGGTTTATTACCTTGGACGGTCCACCTCGCACCGCGGTTCCTGGACAGGCTTAGATCCTCTAAGCTGTTTACCAGTACTAGTGTGCGGGCCGGATTCAGCTCTGCGTGGAAGCAGCATGCAGTCCATATATTTCTTCAAGCCCCTATGGGCGGGGCCGCCATGTCATTTGAGCAACATGTCAATTGAGCAACGTCATATGAACGTCGATGCGTTCATCAACATTAATACCATGCTGCTTACATGATTACGTTAACACATCCTTGCGACATAGTGCATCTTTCATATCTCCCAAACGTTAAATTTTCTGGTGAAAATTAACCATATTTTTTTCTTATTTATTTTGTGTGTGAATTTAAGTTTAACGTCGCTTTCAACAATTTTTCAGTCATATCAAGACGGTGTCTGGTTGCGACAGGGAGCTCAATGCTCACTTTTATAGTGCTGCCTCACTGAAACATCATGTCCCAGACACTTTACATGATACCACACCCAGTCACATTATCCTGACACTGGGTCGACCAGTCCTAGCTCTTCCCCGTAAATCTGAGTGCCAAGCGAGGAGCAGCAAGTACAATTCTTAACGACTTTGGTATGTCGCAGCCCAGGATCGAACCAGTGACCTCCCATTCCCTGGAGCGGACACTCTACCAACTGAGCAATCGGGACCGGTATTTTTCTTATTTATACTGCAAACATAGGTTTTGGATGCTCGTTAGAACCGCCTCAATGAGGCGGTTCTAACGAGTACCCACAACCTATGTCTAGGATCAAAAATAAGAAAAATAATGTATACCCCTGTAAACCACAGTTTTCTCTAAATAAAATGGGGTTTATGGGGTCTGTTTTCTTTTATTTTGTGTATTCCTTGCTTCCAAAGGGTCTAACTTCAGAACTTATTTATGGGGTGCTCATTTCAAGGACTTCTTCACGTGATGACATTGTGTGTCTGCTGGAAAAGATTAAATCAGTAGGATAAACCTCCTACACGCACGATCTTCCATACACATACGTTCAAACAACGTCGCAGCATGGTCAATGCAATGCCATGACTTGCATGATATGGCGACATCGTATTCGGGAAGGAAAGGAGTTATGTTGAACACTAAAAAGGTAACAAAACAAGCTAATGACTGTTTGGACTAAAGTCCTAACTAGATCCCGCAGTCGATGGCGCACCATCACGAATCCCCACGTTTTCCTAGGGCTTTGATTTTGCTTGTATATTGTTGTACTCTTTATCCCCTTCGCTTTAATATACTACATGACTATGTTCTGAAAACTTTCTTTTTTCAGCGCTTTGAGGGTTAAGGAGGAGATAGCCGGACGGACAGACGGACGGACGGAGGCGATAACAATATCCCCACTTCTTCTTCGAAAAACGTGGGGATAACTACTGTCCCTCAAAGCTTTGATGACCGGGTGCAATAATGCCTGATGACGTAGCCTGCCCAGCCAAAAAGGCATCTGGTTATCCACAGTGCATCTAGACAACAGTTTTGCACACTCACTATTGTAAAACTATTGTATAACAGTATAGACATGTTGAATTGCTAAAGCCATTTATCTTTTTCGGCGATAACTTTTTTATCAAATCTCTAGCGAGAAAGTTGTAGAGGAGAAGCTCCACTAACTTCTCGTAAAGGAGTCAGCCTCCAGAATTATATACAATTTGCTCTATTTTTTACAATTATTTTAAATTTTCGATAAAGGACCAAGTCCATTTCAGTCACTCAAACTAATGTAAACAAATAACTAGCCTATTTAAAACGATATCTATATATGGATAGATCTCGTGCAGCCAACGAAGCGTCAAAGAATAGGGACGTTGTACCAAGCATTAGAGTGTAGACAGTCAAACGCCTGAAATGCGTTGTTTTAGTCAGCAAACCTTTAGTTCAGACAATACAGATCCAATACCTTTGATTTATAAAATATTAAAATACTACCTCATTCAATGCGACTTTTTGTTTGACTCCAGAATGTGCATATTGTAAGCATGCATGATATTTGAATGACCCACATAATTATCCTCCTGGGGCCAGTTGTTCAAAACTAACAACGCTGTTAGTTAACGTATCGTTAAATCTTTGGTCATTTAATATGGCAAATATGCTAATATTTTTGCTGAAAAATGTGAGCAGCTTTTGCAGATGCAAAAGCTGCTCACATTTTTTTCAGCAAAAATACCAGAATTTTAAATATTAAACTTGCTAGAACAGTTAACAATATGACTGCTAACGAGCTCATTAAGCTAATGATACTTTGAACAACTGTGAACAGACGACAAATCAACAAACCACACTATCACGGTGGGACTTGTGGAAACAGAAAATTTAGCACAAACTTGAAACTGTAGAATATAAGAATCTTATATGGGTGTAAGGGGTGGATGGAGAAATTCGGCCCAAGGGTCATTGTCCGGCATCACGAGGCTTGCCGAGTGATGCCGGACAGTGATCCCGAGGGACGGATTTTTCCATCCACCCCTCACACCCATAAAGGATTCTTTTTCTTGCATACCTTTCATTTCTATTGCGAATTTTTAATGCTGCTGTCACTTCGGTTACCGACGTCCGCCATTTTGTGATGACACAACAGGAATGTTTAGTGACGTCACGCATGACGACGCCGCGCATGAGGTTGTAATCAACCAATGCATTTATCAAACACGCGATTATATTCAATTTGGGGTCGGAACACCTGGGTCAGAACATAAATTTCTATCCCAGGGTAAAATCTCGGATTTCCTTGTCTGGTTTGCAAGAAATCTTCATCTGGTTAGAGCTCTACTCAGATAACTTAGGGGCAACGAACCTTTTTTAGAAGTTGGCGGAGCTTCTTCTCTACAACTTTCTCGCTGGATGTGTTGATCAAGACATTTTCGCCGAAAAATGCGGCAAAAAGATAAACAATCGACTTTAAATTAAATTGGGCTTCATTGACGACAAAGACAAACTTTACACAGTTAAGTGGGAACCATTTAATAAATCCATAATAAATAATAATTAAACTGATACAAACTTTATCCAATTTATAAATTCACACTGAAACTTCAAGGGATCAAACATCTCTGGACCACGATTTGTCTGTTTGTATTCGAGTTTAACAGTGTTATTTTTCTTATTTCTGCTCAAAATATAGGTTGGGGGTACTCGTTTGAACCGCCTCATCCATATTTTAGAGCAGAGTTAAGAAAAATAAGGTTTACCCCCTTAAACCCCATTTTTACTGTATAAAAGTGGGATTCGCTGACCGTTCCATGGCGGTTCTTCTGTTGCGGTTTGTTTTTGTTATGGTTTGTTTTTGGGTGTGTGTGTCGCTTGTATTATTTTGTTTTGGATAGACAATTGGCCAATTTGTGGGAAAATAACTGTCCTTTTGGCTTTCCACTATTGAGGTTTCCATTAGGGTCTAGTTGTTTCATGTTTGTGATTATTTCCTTTTGGTGTCTCTGATGGGAGCGGTGGGTTAATTGTATCGATTCCTGATCATTGCCTTCACTTCTAGTCGAGGGGGTCAAAATTATAAAGGCGTGTTTTCGTGATGAGAAACTGACAACTCCACTTCTTGAATCCTGAAATGATTTCGAGTCACTGATGGTTTTACAAAGCTCTGTGTATGGGTGAAGAATGCTTCAATTACAATCACACATCCCTTTAAGGTTAATGGTTAATTTTTCTGACAAAATTTTTATTTTTTTCTTACTTCCACTCATAACATAGGTTGTTGGTGCTCGTTAGAACCGCATCATTGAGGCGGTTCTAACGAGAACCCACAACCTTAGTCTTGGAGCAGAAATAAGGAAAATAATGTAAATCCTGTAAACCCCCCTTTTCTCTGGTCAGGCCCATCGGAGTCTAACTGTTGGTTTTCTTTTGCTGCAGCATTTCAGTGGTTTTGTGCTGTCTAGTCCTCACCGTTGTCTCATCTCTGTGATTGTTTGATTATTTATGTTCACCGAGATGTTGCACTGATGAGTTAGGAGGCCTTCATTAAGACTGAACAAACCGGCCCCAATAGCTCAGTTGGTAGAGTGTCCGCTCCAGGAAACAGGAGGTCACGGGTTCGATCCCTCGCCGCGACATACCAAAGTCGTTAAAAATGGTACTAGCTGCTCCTCGCTTGGCACTCAGATTTACGGGGAAGAGCTAGGACTGGTCAACCTAGTATCAGGATAATGTGACTTGGTGTGGTATCATGTAATGTGTCTGGGACATGATACTTCAGTGAGGCAGCACTATAAAAGTGAGCATTGAGCTCCCTGTCGCAACCAGATGACTGAAAAATTGCTGAAAGCGACGTTAAACTGGAATACACACACACATGCAGACTGAACAAATTATTTGTCTTAATCGCGACGGAAGTAAGGGCGAGGATTGTGGCCACGTAAAATCTATTTAAGCCCTCCAGTGGAATTCGTTTTCCCTGACCGTTCCAAGGTGGATCTCTTGTTGCGGTTTTTTTTTTGTTATGGTTTGTCTTTGGGTGTTTGTTTGGCTTATGATATTTTATTTTGGATAGCCCATTGTCCATTTTGTGGGAAAGTGAATGTCCCTTCGGCCTTCCGCTGTTGGTGTTTCCATTGGGGTCTGTTGTTTCATGTTTGTGTGTCTTTCCCTTTGGTGTCTCTGATGGGAGCTGTGGGTTGATTGTATCGATTCCTGAGCATTGCCTCCACTTCTATTTTACAAGGGTCTTTAGCCCGATTTACCTCATGGTTGGGGTATCAGTATCGACAGTGTGAATAATTTTTGTAAATGGTTGAATGTGTTTGTCTTGTTCATGTCAGATGAACACGGACTTGTCATCACGAAACAAGTCTTTATTATTTTGACCCCCTTGAATTCCACTTTTATATAGTAAAACTGGGGTTTACAGTGGCTAAAACTTATTTTTCTTATTGCTGCTCTAAAATAAAGACGGTGGGTAGTCGTTAGAACTGCCTCGACGATCTATATTTTGAGAAGAAACAAGAAAAATATCACAATTTTTAAATCTTAAAAATTTGGTTTTTCGGCAATAAAGCTTACAATGTATTTGTATTGGCGTTTACTTCAGTTAAATAAAGCAAATTCTTCTGACTTTTGGATTTACATCTATCTATTGTAGATGGGTTTGTTTCGTGCAAAATTTATGATAAACGCGATGATTTTGATTTTGAGATTGTAAATGTTCCTTTATGGATGGTGATGTTCCTCGTGTGCCATTCTATGACGTTTATATTTCGCAATTAATTCGATTTGCCAGAGTATGTAGTCATGTAACTGACTTCAACACTCGTAATAAATTGTTAATGGCTGAACTACTTAATGAGGGTTATTGGTACAATAAACCTCGCAAAGCCTTTTCAAAATTTTATAGACGTCATTCTGACTTAATTTCAAAATTCAGTATTGGAATTAAATCTCTTCTGCAACAAGGTCTATCGGAACCCGAATTTTATGGTGACTTAGTATATAAATTCAGAAAAATATATAACCGCAATGACTTCAGCACTCAATTTCAAAATCCCATTCTTTGATATAAAAAGATTGGGTACAACATAAATGTTATACGACAGACTGCATGCATGGTAGTTAACCCAATCACAGTTGACAACTTTGCTTCCCTCTTTAATTGTACGCCAGTGGGTCAGGCCTCAGATTCTATGACGGTTCCAGCGTAAAGGCTTATTAAGAATTAGAGAGATCTAATTCAAGGTAATGTTGATTGGTGCCTGATGCTCTATAACTGGTTGGGCCCATCGAAGTCTAACTGTTGGTTTTCTTTTGCTCCAGCATTTCAGTGGTTTCTTGCTGTCCAGTCCTCACCGTTGTTTCATCTCTGTGGTTGTTTGATTAATTGTGTTCACGGAGATGTTGCACTGATGAGATAGGAGGCGTTCAAGCGGACTGAACAAATTATTTGTCTAAATCGCGACGGAAAGGTGAGGAGTGTTGCCACGTAAAACTGATTTAAGCCACCTAGTGGAATTCGTTTCCGCTGAACATTCCAAGGCGGTTCTTCTGTCCCTGTTTTTTTTGTTATGGTTTGTCTTTGGGTGTTTGCTTCGATTATATTATTTTGTTTTGGATAGCCTATTGGCCATTTTGTGGGAAAGTAACTGTCCTTTTGGCTTTCCGCTATTGGTATTTCCATTAGGTATGTTGTTTCATGTTTGTGTTTCTTTCCCTTTGGTGTCTCTGATGGGAGCTGTGGGTTGATTGTATCGATTCCTGATCATTGCCTCCACTTCTATGTTTCGTAATGTTAATATGATGTATAAACTACTGTTATGCTATGTTTACTCAGTAGAATACTAATGAGTACACATGATATACATTTTTATAATAAAATATTTTCCTCAATTATTCCTTTCTCCTTATTATAAGGGGCTATGAAACCGATTCCCTAGGGACTCAAGAATGAGTTTGAATCAGACAAAGTAAACGAGCAATCGGAGTTCGAGCCATTGAAGTTCCACTGTATACAATATATGAACATATTCACATGTTTTCAGTTGAACACTATACCCATCACAGGAACACGCCTATATAATTTCGCCCTCCTTAAACCCCACTTTTATAAAGTAAAACTGGTGTTTACAGGGGTGTACATTATTTTTCTTATTTCTGCTCAAAAACATAGATTATGAGTACCCACATTCTATTTTTGAGCAGAAATGTGAAAAATATCAGGATTTTTATCTAAAATTTTTTACAGTTCAGGTGTATTTTCATAATGCAGAAAACACATCCATGACTTACTGATTGTTTTGTTTGCACTGAGGTTTTAAATCCCCATCTACATGATTTAGGTCATTTTGGAATGATTGCTTTCAACTTTGTGGGACTTATACCCGACATTGAGCTGGTATGCAAATTAGTTAACATTATGTTAAATCTTCAACCTTACGCTACAGCAAAACCAGAAATGTTTGCTAGAAAAATGCGAGTAGCTTTCAACAGCTACTTACATTTTTTCATCAAAAATCCCATTGAACCAGATATTTTTCTCCCTATAATACACCATGCAAAAAGCGAATGCCTGGAAAAGAAATGATAAGATTTTTCTCAAACCATGCAAAAAACTGGGTTAATGACAATTTTCAACATGAACAGTATTAGTCTAAAACAACCTGGAAAAAAACAAACTTTCAGTTAAAAACTGTCATTCATAACATAATATTCTAGTATACCTTACACACCGTCACCCTCCTATGGATATTAATTCTATTCGTGCTTACAAATGGGCGTCTGTGGTAGATAGGTATGACCTAGTAGTTTTCCAATTTTGGTCAGCACTGAGATGACAATGTCTGCAACAAAAGTATCAAGTTGCTTTTTGCAGTTCTTTGGGGTTTTTTTTTCGTACCACTTGTCATTGATAAATAGTAGCGCAATGCCTGTCTGATTACTCATTTTTCAGAGGATTAATGTTCCAAATTTAGGTTTGAATGCTCTCACCAGTATACACTATCTTTGTCTTGTATTTCGTTTGTATTGGAGTTTAACGGCCAAGTCAACACTATTTTAGGTTATTTTTTAGCCGGTCAGTTGACCTATCCACACTTTTCCTGGGCAGGCTTATACGTAAGCCGTTAACCAGTACAGTGCACATTCTTTTGCCAGAAACTGACAACTTCCCTTCTTGAATTTGCGGAAGAGTACACACTATATATAGAAAAATAACCAAAATAATGAATGACTGGGTAAACCTTAATTGAGCTTATATAAGTGGATATTTCAATAATAATGGTGTCTATTGCAAGGATTTATTAACGTGATGTTTAAGATGAGCATAATATAAATGAATAATCTTAAAGGGTATTAGAACCTAAAGCAGCTGAGTACCTCCATTACTGCCGTTTGTGACCTATTATATTCTATTTTGTTGTCAAGCCATGCACGGAAATAAGCCATGGGATTTAATATTCTATTGTAAAGATGTGTACATCACGAAAATACACCTATATAATTTTGACCCCCTTGAAAAGTAGAAGTAAAACAAAGATCAGGAATTGATACAATTAACTTACTCCATCCATAAAAGACACCAAAGGGAAAGAAATACAAACATTAAGCGACCAGACCATAATGGAAACCTAAACAAAGGAAGGCCATATGGACAAAGGAAGGCCATTTTTATATAGTAAAAATGGGGTTTATAGGGGTAAACCTTATTTTTCGTATTTCTGATCTAAAATATAGATTGTGGGTACTCGTTAGTTTTTCTATATAAAAGTGGGGTTGAAGGGGGTCAAAATTATATAGGTATGTTTACGTGATGCTTGCAGATGCAAAGACGGCCATACGCATAACTAAATCAAACCTCCACTTAGTTTCATTGTCCTAAAACTGTCAAAGCATACATATATAGTTCATAATGAAACATTTCTATCGATTAAGTACATTAGGAAAACATGCCTATACAAATCCATTGTAAATTTTATTTCTGAAAAATAGAAAATTTTAAGATGAAAAATTGTGGCAGTTTTCTTATTTCTGCTCAAAATATAGATTATGGTACTCGTTAGAACCGCCCCATTGAGGTGGTTCTAACGAGTACTCACACTCTATATTTTAGAGCAGAAATAAGAACCAGAAATTCAACTTCGGTGAAGTTGATGTCGCACCTGCTCCCCACCTGCCCAACACAAAAAAATAAAAGTTTATTTAAGGCAGAAGAGATGAATATAGGGCTTTGAGAAGAATCCATAGCCTATATATGTGAGGTAAAAAACTGACTAATTTCACAATGTGATAAAATGAACTAAAATGATCCAAGAATTATATCCAAAGCATATAATCGGCCTCATATCATGGAGAAAACACAAGCTAAGTTTCAAAATGATTAGTATAAGACTGTAAGAGGAATTGCGATGACGAGGTACCTATCATATATCAACTGAAGGTTAACAATGACTAAGTTCACGATGTGGAAAAAGTGACAAAAATTGATCCGAAGATTAAGTCCAAACCACATGCAGGGCCTCATGCCATGGCAAAAACACATGCAAAGTTACAAATGATTAGTATAAAACTGTAAGAGGAGTTTCGGTGACAAAGAGGTACCTCCTGTATATCAATTGAAGCTTAAAAATGACTAAGTTCACAATGCGCAAAAAGCGAAAAAAATATTCCGAGAATTATGTCGAAATCACATGCACATCCTCATACCATGGCAAAAACACATGCAAAGTTTCAAAATGATTGGTATAAAACTGTAAGAGGAGTTGCGATGATGATGGTAATTGAAGGTTAAAAATGACTAAGTTCACAATGTGGAAAAAGTGATAAAAATTGATCCGAAGTTAAAGTCCAAACCACATGCACATACTCATACCATAGCAAAAACACACACAAAGTTTCAAAATGATCAAAATAAAACTGTAAGAGGTACCTATTGTATATCAACTAAAGCATAAAAATGGCTATGTTCATAATGTGCAAAAAGTGGAAAAAAATATTCTGAGAATTATGTCGAAACCATATGCACATCCTCAAACCATGGCGAAAGCACACGCAAAGTTTCAAAATGATTGGTATAAAACTGTAAGAGGAGTTGCGATGACAAGAGGTACCTATCATATATCAATTGTAGGTTAAAAATGACTAAGTTCACAATGTGGAAAAAGTGACAAAAATTGATCGGACGATAGAGTCCAAACCACATGCGCATCCTCATACCATGGCAAAAACACACGCAAAGTTTCAAAATAATCGGTATGAAACTGTAGGAGAAGTTGCGATGACAAGACACCCAGTGTAAAATGTTGACGGAAAGACGGACGGACAACCGGACGCACGGACGGACGAACGGACGGAAACTTGCACGCCTATGTCTTCCTGCTAAAGCAGGTGCGACAAAAATAAGGTTAACCTCTGCAAATCCCAGTTTTACTATATAAAAGTGGGGTTTCAGGGATGAAAATTATATAGGCATGTTTTCGTGATGTATACTGTAGTTAATTATGTCCCAGGTTCCACTATATAAAATGAAGATCACTAGTAATTAATTACGCATCCTCCTCCACCATATATGAATAAGACACAAGCTATTATTCAAACTAGTTTCATCGACTCACTCCTATTTCACAAGTGATCTAGCAGGAAATATTAAGGAACAATAAAACTATCTTTCACTCACAATTTAAGGAAAACGTCTGAAGCAGTATAAGTCACGTTTGATTTAGAATTTCACATCAACATGCTTGAAACATTCCAGAATCTTTCGACTCAGCCACCAATGTTTACCTTAACATCCAGTGAATGTGCAGCGTAGATCTCTTGAGACAATCAGTGTTAAGCTATCTCATTTGAATCTATGCTGCTTAAAATTACTGTCTGTTATTATAGCACAATATCAGTGGTAACGTTCATCTTGATAACACACCCGTTTGAAATGCTGTTTGACTGTGACTGCTTCACAGTTCCAAAAACCAGTATTTTTCTAATACATTTCCATATTTTGTTAAACATATAGACTGTGAGACCTAGTTAAAATCTCCTCATTGAGTTGCCGTGGTTCTAAAAAGGACCCATAATCTATATTTTGGACACAAGAATTCCACTGAAGGCTATGTCAAGCCCGTGATTGTAGCTCTTGAGAAATGATCTTGGACATTCAGCCTTGACATCAACAAAACCGGCCTATATATTTCTGACCTCCCCCATACCCTTGAACAACACTGTTATATAGACGGATCCAATGTTTTGACACGTGCCGTTGTTTATATTTCACTGCGCATGCTCCAATTACCTCCCCTGTTGAGTACCTCTTTTATCTGGTTGGCCAAACATGATAAAGAACCAGTGTCTTTTGACACTTTATCGCAAATTGTGTTGCCCCCAAAAAAACGTTATACAACTACCCACCATCATACCACAATGCAGTCTATGCGCTATATTTAATGAACGGAAATAAGATTAAAGCATATGTATTTTCCATCCAAATTTATACGAAAAAAGCAGTTTAATGTTCAAAATGGTTTGTGGCAAACAGTTTTGATGGAACGACGATTTAACAATAGTAATTACATAAACAATTCGTGCTATATCAATGGTCGAGTATGGAATGGAAGTTTTTTGCCCACCAGATAAAACGAGGCTAATGAACTTTGACCATGTGTGACATAGACTTTGGATTTGTCTATAGTAGAACTGGGGATTACATAATGATGTTAGTATTGATTTTGTTTGTATTGGCAGGGGTGACAACCTACGTCATAGCAGAGATGCCGTACCCATTTCTGGAGCGGCCATTTTGGTGTAAATAGGGTAAATAAAATGCTTCAAACTAGATATGTATATTACGAGTCTTCAGAAAACACACTTCAGCTGGTAACGAACACTATTTGCATCCCATCAGTAAGCTAATTCCACCTAGAAACATTGAAAACGCTTCGATAGCTTCGTCACAAGATTTGATTCGGCGCTGTAAACAATGGTAGTTCCGACATCATTGCCAAATCAGCTTGTGTCGAGTTATTTAAAGAAAGGGCCACATTTCTGAGACATATTTCTGTACGTTTGGTTCTTTTATGACCCAATGCACCGACTGCGCCTACTTGATGTGGCAAATGCCTTTTGTGTAGTCAACGCCGGCAAACTTACGAATGGTTATGACGTCACTGCCAACTGCCCTTCTTGAATCAGCTGGAGGGAGAGAATGACCCTAGAAAAGATTTCATGATCAATCTCCACGAAAGAATGTTGCCGACCGCGGCAGGTATCAAGTATCGAACCCGCGTCCTCCTGATCACCAGTCAGACGCGCATCGGACTGATATACCGATGCCGGCTATGTTAGTGTTGATGCAAACGTTTATGGATTGTTGATTGGCCAAACGGATGATTGGCCAATGAACGGACTAACAGTCGGAAAACCCGACTCCTATATCGCATCATGCTATACAAATGAAAAGGCGTGATGAAAAAGCGCAATATTGCGCAGTAAAATTCCCGAATTTAGACCACCTTTGGGACTGTTCAAAAGTGTACTTAAGATCACTTTTGAACAGTCTCAAAGTTGATCTCTTAATAGCCTAAATAATAAACAACTAAAACCTTCTCAATAAGCTTTTAAAAGCAGAATAAGAATTATTTTAGGCGGTCTTAATAGTGGAATTCTGCTGTATTCCATTATAAACACAAATTTACTCGATGAAAAGTTGGGTTTTTTCAAGGCTATTCATTACATGGAATTGTTAGCATGATAAACTGTTCTCGAAACAACTTCTTTCTGTCAGTCTGTTGACACGCCAAACTGTACATGTAATTCTCAACACTCTATTCACCATCCGGTTGATGTGCTGGGGAATTTGAATTCTCAACACATGTAGATTTCAGTTCTACCACGCAATCAGTTCCAGGATATGGTGGCAAGTTTAAATCATACTTCTGTTCTAGTGTCTTTGGTACAAAGCGGCCTCCTAGATAATGATGTTTCCCTCTGAAAAGCTTAGCACAAAGTTTAGGGGCTGTGAGGGATATCAATAGTTCTGGTTTTATCCCTTCATCGTCTCCCTTTTCGATATCCCAGCCTGAAAAAAGATTCACAACACATGATTTTTTTCTCATTTCTGCTCCGAACATGGATTGTGGGTGCTCCTTAGATTCCCATCATACATGCATTGTGGGTGCTCCTTAGAACCGCCTCATTGAGGCGAGATTGAGGCGGTTCTAATGAGTACCCATAATCCGTGTTTTAGTGCAAGAATAAGTAAAATAATGTATTCCCTTGTAAATCCCACTTTCTCTATATTAAGTGAGGGTATACAGTGTTTATTTCACGTACGTGTAACATGATGATTTCAGAAATGTCATAATATATTTTACATTGTCAGCTGTCTAAATAAGCTTTGTCATAACGCCATGGCTTACAAATGTACAATCAAACATATCATAAGACAAGATGCCATCACTAATAATCATATAACGTCGTTGTCATTTAGTGGATAACGTCATCATAACGTTAACAAGTCCTAGAAATGAACACTCCTGTAAACCCCATTTTATAAAGAAAACAAAACTGGGGTTTATTGGGTATACATTATTATTCTTATTTCCTCTCCAAGACATAGGCTGGGGTACTCGTTAGAACCGTCTCATTCGCCTCAATGAGGCGGTCTTACGGGCACATACAAACTATGGGTCGTGTATAAAATAGAGAAATATCACAAATTTTTATCAGAAAAATACCCTTTGGGAGAAATATGAAATAATTACTAATAGACATGGAGGTGTTATCATAATGATGTCATAAAAGTGATATAACCACAAGAAGTATAATAACCCGTGGTTACTGGCTGTAATCCCGTGAGGCTTTCCGTAACAACGCTATGATTGCTAATACAGAAGACCCGCTTTATAACAACAGTATTTGTTCCCTATTATTGTGCCGTTATAATGAGTTTACCATTATAAAGAATCAAAGTTAGGATTATGATCGAGGCGATTCTAACAAATGTCTATAACATTTTGTTTCTTGGAGTATTAAATTACATGACTCTTTCATGACTATGATTCGATTTGGGCATTTCCAACCCAAGGGAAGCCCAAGCCGCTCACCTTAAGCTAAGAATTCATTCCATTGAAATTGTCGTTATAACAAGTTTTGCGGTTATAACGAATGTCTTTATAACGCGAGTACTCTGAACAAGTGTTTTGCAATTAAATCCGATTTACAATTGTTATATGATAAACAGAATCTTACAGCGGTGGTCATTTCATATAAAATTTATGAAACTCGTCAAAGGCTTGTTTCATACATTACCTATGAAATGATCACTCGTTTAGATATTCTATGTTCGCCCATCCCATTGGGGATTGAAGAAATATATGGGCTGCATGATGCTTCCACCCAGAGCTGAATCCTTCCCGCACACTAGTACTGGTAAACCGCTTAGAGGATCTAAGCCTGTCCAGGAACCGCGGTGCGAGGCGGACCGTCCATGCTAATAAACCCTATTGGTTTAATTGGGCGACAGGGCTTGAGAAATCATTTCATCTCAATGTCGGGTAAAAGTCCCACAACCTTGGCAGCAGCGTCTCCAAAATGACCTGTACAGTGTTGACGAGGATGTTAAACCTAAAATCAAACAAAACAAAAATGTTCTATGTTGAAATGGAAGAAAATGTCAGGTGTCTCCATTCCCTTTAACAGGTTAACCCTTGACCTGTTGAATATTTAAATATGCCACACCCACCGTTGATTATTAACCAACCAGATTACCAGATGTAAATTATTGCAACAAATTCATAAACTGAATGAGAAACCATGAAGATCCTGATCAGATGGCTTCTTCAGAAGCCATCTGATCTGGATCTACATTGTTTGAAAGATAAGGCATATCCGGGCTTAGCAGGACAAAGGTTAAGAACCTGCCTAATAGCGTGGGTTTAGCTGTCACTGGAATAAAACAAGCTGATGCCGTAATGCCTTGCTATTGTGTGAAAAACCTATTTTTCAAGGCCCACTTAACAAATTCATAAAATGTTTGAGAAACAATGAAGATCCTGATCAGATGGCTTCTTCAGAAGCCATCTGATCTGGATCTGCATCGTTTGAAAGATAAGGCATATTCGGGCTCAGCAGGACAAAGGTTAAGAACCTGCTTAATAGCGTGAGTTTAGCTGTCACTGGAATAAAACAAGCTGATGCCGTAATGCCTTGCTATTGTGTTAAAAAACCTATTTTTCAAGGCCCACTCAACAAATTCATAAAATGTTTGAGAAACAATGAAGATCCTGATCAGATGACTTCTTCAGAAGCCATCTGATCTGGATCTACATTGTTTGAAAGATAAGGCATATCCGGGCTCAGCAGGACAAAAGTTAAGAAACTGCTTAATTGCGTGGGTTTAGCTGTCACTGGAATAAAACAAGCTGATGCTGTAATGCCTTGCTATTGTGTTATAAAACCTATTTTTCAAGGCCCACTCAACATATTCCATTACATAATCTGCATAAGTGAACCCATTTCCGTGGGTAAAAAGATGTTAAGAGCATTCAATTATTCAGAAGATCTAATGCAGTTCATGAAACAAACAACAGACCTGTCATTGAGAAAAAAAAGGCTTTTGATGTTTCCATATCAGGACAGGCTTTTGATGTTTCCATATCAGGACTACGGTCATGCATTTTTGTTTTTTATGCTATAAATGTTTGATGGGACCGCCAGATTATTCAGTAGACGCATCATAAATTAAATGAGAAAAATTACTTCAGGCACTGATCAAATTAGAACCAAAAGCCTATCCCAAACATCAAACAGAAAGACGCACAAACACATCTTAACCAACAATAAATCAAAGGGCATCACTTGAACAAGTCCGTGAAATGAAGACCCCCCTTTACCCCACTTTATATAGAGAAAACTGGCGTTTACAGGGGTAAACATTTTTTTCTTATTTTTGCTCCAAGACATAGGTTGTGGGTACTCGTTAGAACCGTGAGGCGGTTCTAACGAGCACCCACGACCTATGTTTGCAGTATTTATAAGAAAAATATTAAGGATTTTCATCAGAAAAGTAGCCATTTTGGAGATGAGAAAATGCACTATGTCGCACGGGTGTGTTATCGTAAAGCGACCAGCCGAGTTAGCAGCCCCAAAACAGTAACTATTACCAGTGTGTGGGGGTGTTTTTCTTTGTTTGTTTGTATTTGAGTTTAACGACCCAGTCGACACTATTTAGGTCATTTTTGAGCCGGCCAGATTGCCTATCCACACTTTTCCTGGGCAGGCTTATACGTAGGCAGTAAAGCGCACAATGGACATTCTTTTCGTCAGAAACTGACAACTGCCCTCCTTGGACCAGCGGAAGGGAGAGAATGGCCATAGTAAGTTTTTTATTAATGATCGCTCCTGGTGAAGGATTGTCTAAGGAGGTGTCACCAGTAAACAATTCTAAACAATTCTGATCTTCGAGAAAGAATGTTGCTGGCCCCGGAAGGTATCGAACCCACGTCCTCCTGATCACCAGTCAGACGTGCATCAGACTGAGCTACCGAGGGCGGCATATTATCCGTGTAAAGAACACTTATGTGCTGTGGTTGTTTGATTTTTGTTTTCTCGGATATGTTGCACTGAGGAGTTAGGAAGCCTTTGTGTGGACTGCAGAAATTATTGTATAAATTGCGATCGAAGTAAGGGCGAGGATTGTTGCCGCTTAAAATCGATTTACGCCCCCAAATATCACCCCCCCAACACACACACTAGTGAAATTCCGTTCCAAGGCCGTTCTTCTGTCATGGATTATATTTGTTATAGTCCGTCTTTGAATGTGTGTAACACTTATATATTTTCGTTCCAGATAATCAAATCGAACATTTTGTCTGACATGGATAACAATCTTATATGGGAGTGATGGGTGGATGGGAAAATCCATCCCAAGGGTTACGAGACAGTGAATCCGAGGGACGGACTTTTCTATCCACCCCTCACATCCATAAAGGATTCTTTTTCTTGCATACATTCCATTTCTTAGCACGGATTTTTAATGCTGCAGTCACTTCGGTTACCAGCGACCGCCATATGGTGATGACACTACAGAAATGTTTAGTGACGTCACGTAACATGCTGTGACGTCAACCTTAACGACGGCGCATATGAGGTCGTATTCAACCAGTGCATTTATCAAACACGCGAGAATATTCGATTTTGGTAAGAACATTAGGGATAGAACAGAATTTCTATCCCAAGCTAAATCTATGGATTTTCTTATCTGGCATGCAATAATACAGTGTACTTACCGGAAGGAATGTCGACACTACAAATTGGTGATTCTACTTTCTTCAAGGTTTCCATGACAGCAGCAAACTCTCCACGAATGGGAGCTGAAAAATATAATTAACCCATAATAAGCCAATCACAACAATTGTCTGCCTTGTATTTGTCTAAATCGCGATGGAAGGGCGAGGATTGCGGCCGCGTAAAATAGATTTAAGCCCCCCCCCCCCCAGTGGAATTCGTTTCACTGACCGTTCTATGGTTGATTGATTATTGTGTTCTCGGAGATGTTGCACTGAAGAGTTAGGAGGAGGCCTTCATGCGAACTGAACAAATTATTTGTCTTAATAGCAATGGAAGGGCAAAGATTGCAGTTGCGTAAAATCGACCTAAGCCCCATCCCGCTGCCCCCTCCCAAAGACCCGACCCACCCCCCAACCCTCCTCCAGTGGAATTCGTTTCACTGACAGTTCCAATGCGTTTCTTCTGTCACAGTTTATTACTGTTATGGTTTGTTTCGAGTGTGTGTATCGCTTATATTTATTTTTTTGGATAGCCAATTGGCCATTTTGTGGGAAAGTAGCTGTCCGTTTGGCTTTCCGCTATTGATGTTTCCATTAGGGTCTAGTTATTTCATGTTTGTGTTTCTTTCCCTATGGTGTCTCTGATGGGTGCTGCGGGTAAACTGTATCCATTCATCAAATATACAACTTATCTGTTGATATGATTTTATCATCTTAGCGTAGATTGTAGATGCGTGCTGGAATTGCCGTTTTATCGAGTACTTCTGATATGTGTACTTGTATCGCGCATATGTGATAAATTTCTTATTTTCTAATCATTCTTTGAACTTCCTCAACCAGGCGAGTCTAACGGGTACCCGCAATCTATGAGTAACCTCCATCCTGCTGAACACGACGCCCCTACCTTTGCAAACAATGTAGGTCCAGATCAGATGGCTTCTGAAGGACACATCAACTCTTATCCCGTTGCATAAATTAATTAAGCCACTCCCGTTGATATATTTTTTCATTTCATAAACCAAATGACAAACAGTGTAGATCCTGATCAGATGGCTGGATGTTCGCTGTTTGCAAATGTAAGGATTGTAGGGATTGTTGTGAACAGTAGGAAAAGGGTTAATGAGAACCGGGCATTAATCAACAGATCTACTGAGTCTTTGAATCCTCACTCTAACACATATTATACAAACCATCGACACATATATTTTAGTTCACTATACAAAACAACATGATATTTCAGTAATATGTGGAACAAGCTTGGCATAAGAAATATTTATACATGTATGTGGTATAGATATCTTTTTCTCTAAGCCCCGAAGGTGGGGTGGGGTGGAGATGATGTGCCCGTGTATGTCCCCTTTTCTCTTTTAAAAGACTCATTATCATATTTATGAGAACAGAGTATTTTTCACCCTCAATGGACCTGTCGTGCCCTCACGTATCTAATGCACACCAAAGACATACATTTCCATATAGGTCACTGTAGTCATTACAAAAACACGCCTATACAAATACATTGTAAATTTTACTGCCCAAAAAAACAGATTTGAAGATGACAAATTGTGATATTTTTCGTATTTCTGCTCAAATATAGAACTAAGAAAGATCCTTTAAAGCCTAGTTTTACTATATAAAATCGGGGTTAAGGGGGTAAAAATTATATAGGCATGTTTTCTTGAAGTGTACAGATCAACATGACACTTCAATTAATGTGGAATAATTATAAGAGATAATTACTGGGCTTGGCGGGTTATCTGGGGTGCTGCTTATAAAGAGTCCAAAAACTAGACGCTGTAACAGTTTTTCTTTCTGCAATACGAGCCTTGTTTCCAAAGGCAAACTGCATGGCTTTGTCAAACTAAAAATAGGATCGTTTTGCTTTGCTCCTAAGCGGACTAATTATAGATAAAAAGACATTTACCGTAGCCTCAGGAAATGCTTCTGCCAATTAATGTCAGTTATCTGGTACAGAGTACATGCTGGACTTAACAATGACAGAAATATAAACTAGAATATCAATGACCTCCTGGCCAATACCTTTGCCTAACAAAGTTATATTCCTGGCTAAAGTCGGCCAACTTGTGAAGGGTAGGTATGATATTCCACCCTTCCCAGAAGATGAAGGGTGAGTGTTGACAATTTTCAAGAGAGGTAACCGCTTCAAAATTGCATTTGTAGCCTTTATAAACAAAGATGGAGACGTAGCACAGATATTTTTTTTTTCATATTTCTTCAGAAAACTAGAAATGCGTCCATAGGACACTGATGCCCCCGCCCGAAAATATGTCTATGTTCGTATTCATCCATAAAAAGTTATTGACAGTGTTTAAGTTTTGGACCCTTTTTATGCCATTTGACCTCTAAGTATGACCTCGGAGGTACGGATCTGGGTTTGCAAGTGACACATTGTCTCATGATGGTTAACATTTCTTCAAAATAATTTCAAAATCCATCCAAAAATAAGTAAGTTATTGGCTGCGTTAAGTTTCGGACCCTTTTTTTTACCTTTGACCTCCAAGTATGACCTTGACCTTGGAGGTACGGACCTGGATTTTGCATGTGACACATCGACTCATGATTGTTAACATTTCTACAAAGTAATCTCAAAATCCATCCAGAAATAAGAAAGTTATTGACTGCGTTTAAGTTTCGGACCCTTTTTTTTGACCTTTGACCTCCAAGTATGACCTTGACCTTGGAGGTACGGACCTGGGTTTTGCACGTGACACCTCAACTCATGATGGTTAACATTTCTCCAAAGTAATTTCAAAATCCATCCAGAAATAAGAAAGTTATTGACTGCGTTTAAGTTTCGGACCCTTTTTTTGACCTTTGACCTCTAAGTATGACCTTGACCTTGGAGGTAAGGACCTGGGTTTTGCACGTGACACGTCGTCTCATGATGGTTAACATTTCTGCCGAGTAATTTTAAAATCCATCAAGAAATAAGGAAGTTATGGGCTGCGTTTAAGTTTCAGACGCACGGACGGACGGACGGATGGACAGGGGCAACGCTATATGCCCTTTCCACCATTCTTCGAATGGCGGGGGCATAAAAAAACAACTTATGTTGCGGGTATTTATTAGAATCGTCTCGATGTTATGGATACTTGTTAGAAATGTCTCATCGAGGTGATTCTAATAAGTACCCATAACATATGGGCCCCGTCAAGCGATTTTGGTACTTATCGCCTATGCGAGCAGCGAAGGTTCAGGCGAGCCTGCGCATCCGCGCAGTCTCGCCAGAACCTTCGCTGCTCGCTCATACAAGTAGTGAATCAAGAGGAACCTTCAGACAGAAAGCCATATCCCTGGCCTCTCTGAATGGCTGGGCATGCGCAGTTAAAATTTGTCATGACGGAATGCTCGAAGACACAAATTCGCTTGGCGGGGCTCATATATAAAATTACTGGCAAGAAATGAAGAAAATTATCCCTTAGGTCAGCGGTCTACCTTACAGGGAGATAACCAACTTGTTTGTTTGATTCGCAGTTTAACGTCCCAATCAGCACTTTATAGGTCATTTTGTAGACGTTGTTTTCAATTATGTGGGACTTCTACCCAACATTGAAATGACATGTCACCTCAAGCCCTGTAGCCAACGAAACCAATAGGGTTTATAAGCATGGACAGTCCGACTCGCACCGCTTTTCTTGGGCAGGCTTAGAAACTCATAGCGGTTTACCAGTACTCATGTGCGGTCGGTTTCAATTCTGCGTGGAAGCATCATGCAGCCCACCTTATTCTTCAGGTCTCGATGGGCTGGGGCCGGAGTTATTATCCTAATCCCTACCTGTATGAATAGATTCCCTTAGACGGGATCAACTGATCAATGTAATAGTAAGCAGGAAATTCTTATATAGTTTCATATTTGTATTGGAGTTAAACGGCCCAGTCAACACTATTAAAGGTCATTCAAGCTGGTCAGTTTAGCTATCCACACTTTTCCTGGGCCGGCTTATACGTGCACATTATTTCGCTGCCCTTGTTGAATCAGCAGAAGGGAAAGAATGACCGTAGAAAATATTTCATCATCAATCTCCACGAAAGAATGTTGCGATAGTGGGATCTCTCAACGGGTAATCCTTCTGAAGCAAGGACTATAAGTCAAAAGAGAAAACCACAGATTGTACAAGTCTTTTCCTGAATTTTTCAATTTGTTTGCTTGATTTCAGGTTTAACGTCCCCATCAACATTGTAAAGGTCATTTTGCAGATGTTGCTTCAAATTTTATGGGACTTTTAATCGACATTGAGATGAAATATCATCTCAAGCCCTGCCGCCCAATGAAACCAATAGGGTTTATAAGCATGGACGGACTGACTCGCACCGCTTTGCCTGGGCAGGCTTAGATCCTCTAAGCGGTTTACCAGAACTTGTGTGCAGTTCAGTTTCAGCTCTGCGTGGAAGCATCATACAACCCATATATTTCTTCAAGCCCCGACGGGCGGGGGCCGCCTAAATTTTTCAATTTGCAATGAGAAGGCAGAAGGATATTCAGCATACTTAATTGTTTGTTTCAGCATTCTACAGGCGGAGCACTTTTAGGACTATGACAGAGGTATTTAAATGCGCCATTGGTGTGTGACACACTGGTCTCGCCAAAGGTAAAAGTTATGGCTAAACTGATTTGAAAGAACAATATATGTTAACAAGACGAAAACACGCCTATATATTTCTGACCCCTTGAAACTCCACTTTTATATTGTAAAACTGGGGTTTACAGGGGTAAACCTTATTTGTCTTATTTCTGCACTAAAATCTAGATTATGGGTACTCGTTAGAACGGGGCGGTTCTTACATATACCCACAATTTACATTTTGAGCAGAAATGAGAATAAACATCAACATTTTTCATCATAAAAACTTCAGTTTTCGGCGAAAGAATTTACCAGGTATGTATTTGTATAGGCGTGTTTTCGTAATGTGGCCCAGGTGGCCAAAATCACTCACCTGAATAAGTTTCATGAGATGTTACATTGTACCATGATCACCATTTTGGCTATCAGATCAGATTGCTTTGAGCAATTTGGAATCCACATTTTGCCTTGATGCACATGATAAGTTTCTGAACAGCTCAATCGGAACGTAACGGTTTGAGCAATTATGAATCTCAATGTGGTTCTGATTCCTCATTTAACCAACTGCATGGTGATCACCACGGTAGTCAACTTGGATATCAGTATGCAACAATTCAGCAATTCTGAATCTCCATGTTGCCCACGTTTTTCACCAAGGAGCAGCTCAATAGGACGTATGATTCTGGAGGAGATATCGGAAATGTAAAAAGCTAGAGAAGAAGGGATAGCAGATGATGGACAACAGACAATTACGCTCCAGGTCAGCGTATAAGTATAGATATATACACCAAGATAAAAATCAGTGCCATTCATAATCATTAATTTGCACTTCTGTCTTTCCTACAATTTCACTCCCGCTTATTCAAGAAGTGAAGCTATCAGTATCTTGTACAAGTATGCGCACTGAGCTATTCTAATGTAATTTAGTATGTGACGTGACATGTGACAGGAAAACGCCAGAAACTTGCGACTGTATATTCTGCGATATACTGTCTGAAACCCGAAGTCATCACGTGACGTCACTTTTCATTGGCTGGGATTTTGTTTTACGCAGCTCACAACGCTTGTCGTTTTGTGCAAAATAGTACAGTATAAAAACAACCAAATAAGTGCATTAGAATGGGGATAACTGTACCGCAATATTGTCATTTGGTGAGGTAAATCGTCGGCTTTATGGTCGTAAATCCCGTTTTACGGCTCCGCTAACGCCGTAAAACGAAATTTGCGACCATAAATCGCCGATATACCTCACTAAATGACAATTTTGAATCCATGTATCCCTTAATTATACTGGTTAAAAGCTTATGTGTAAGTTTGCATAAAAAATATGTTTTGGTGGACAAACCAGCTCGACCTGACCTTAATAGTGTTAACTAGATCTTTAACAAAGAAAGCAAACAAACGTAACTACGGGCAGGCATTCAACGTTTAATTAACCTTGAAACAACATTTTTCTTTCAACGCCGAGGCAACCATTACGAAAACATGCCTATATAATTTTGACTCCATTCAACCCCACTTTTATATAGTAAAACTGGGGTTTACAGGGGTGTACATTATTTTCTTATTTCTGCTCAGAAACATAGATTGTGCGTACTCGTTAGAACCGCCGCGCGGCGGTTCTAACGAGTACTCACAATCTATGTTTTGAGCAGCAACATGAAAAATATCAGGATTTTTTTGGTGGTAAAAATTTACCAATATATTTGAATAGGCGTGTTTTCGTAATGGTTATATGCCTGCATAGTTTATACTTACGTTTAAAACTAAAGCCGAAGAGGGCATCTACTACGAAGTTGTAAGAATCTGTGATCAAGTGTGCTTCAGATGGGAAAAAAGAGAGCACAGGCATGTCCATTCCTTCACACTGTTTGAATAAGTTGTCGTATAGCGGTTTGTTGGTTCTCTTTGGATAGAATATCGTTGGTTTATAACCCTAAAACAGGCATAAAACAATGGAATATAAGAATTTTACATGGCTGTGAGGGGTGGATGGAAAAATCCGTCCCGAGGGTAACTGTCCGGCATAACTCTGCGATGTGTGGGAAAATCTGTCCCTAGGGTCACAGTCCGGGATCCAGAGGCTTGCCTCGTGATGCCTGACAGTGATCCCGATGGACGGATTTTCCATCCGTCCCTCACACTTATGTAGGATTTTTTCTTGCATAACTTCCTTTTCTGGGAGTGGATTTTTAATACTGCAGTCATTTCGGTTGCCGACGTCCGCCATATTGCGATGACACTACAGTGATGTTTAGTGACGCCATGTAACGTGCTGTGTCGTCAACCATAACAAAGGCGCATATGAGGTCGTATTCAACCAGAGCATTTATCAAACACGCGAGAATATTCGATTTTTACCCAGTCCCTGAGTAAGAAACCAGGGCTAGAACAGAATTTCTATCCCAAGCTTAAACTGCGGATTTCCTTATCTGGTGTGCAAGAATGCGTCTTATATAGCTTTATAGCTCCTTCTTTCTATGTCTTGAAAAGGTTTTTATCATATGACGTCGCGTCTGAGAGTGTAATAACGCCATGTAATAAATTCGATAATCCACTGCTGGATTAAATATGCAAATAAGTTGGAAACGCCCCGTAACGTTACATGTACGACGCTGCATTTACTAATGGCGGAATAATGACTTTTTTTTGTAAACAAAACTTGAATGAAATGTGTTTTAAATGTCATATGCAAAGCCTCGCATTTTATCCCTTTTCCTCAACTCGTTTGATAAATTCAATAATACATGAACACTCATGTAAGATCCTCTATGTTTTGTGTACTACAATCAACATTCTTGAATTTTACAGGAGATTAAATGGATATTTTTTAATCGTACAGATTATCACTCATGGCCTGGAGCTAAAGTTCGAACTACACCTATCATGACCAAATTTCAGTGGTTCAAAAAATGCGAGTTTTTTTATGCCCGACTGTTTTAAGGGGAATGGATACAAATTCAGGCAAGGCAACTCCTGCGGAACTATTTTGTATCCCATGTCAATAGCGGTCAACTCTTTAAGAAAAAAAACGACCCTTTTTCCGTGGGACAGAGACCATAGAAACGCAAATAGGAAGTCCCGAAAGTTGTCTCCCTTTGAGAAATTTTGGGAAAATCTGCCCGGTATATCCACTCTCCTTAAGAAATGAAATGGAACTTGTAATGTTTTAGCACTATCTCGTGGCATGTTTGGTTGTGTATGTTTTTCAGATACAAACAGTACATAGCTAGCTAATGATAGCGTGTGTCTGGACAATACACACAATCATCATAGCAAAAAGGAGACAGGAATGTATGCTTTTATATATGGGCCCCGCCAAGCGATTTTGGTACTTATCGCCTATGCGAGCAGCGAAGGTTCAGGCGAGCCTGCGCATCCGCGCAGTCTCGCCAGAACCTTCGCTGCTCGCTCATACAAGCAGTGAATTAAGAGGAACCTTCAGACAGAAAGCCGTATCCCTTGCCCCTCTGAATGGCTGGGCATGCGCAATTAAAATTTGTCATGACGGAATGCTCGAAGACCCAAATTCGCTTGGCGGGGCTCATATAATGTTTCACTGGGGAGCATCAGGATAATCCAAACTGTTCAGCAGCATCACGCAATGCCACGTTAATGATCTCTTGGAAGAAAGACATGTTATCATTATTTATTCACACCTAAGACATATCTTCTGGTAAACATTATTTTGTTTGTTTGAGTTGAAGTTTAACGCGCCCCGTCAACACTGTACAGGCCATTTTGGAGACGTCGCTTCCAATTTTGTGGGACTTTTACCCGAAATTGAGATGAAGTGACATCCCAAGCCCTGTCGCCCAATGAAACCAATAGGATTTATAAGCCTGGACCGTCTTAGATCCTCTAAGCGGTTTACCAGTACTCTTTTGTGGTCGGTTTAGCTCTGTGTGGAAGCACATTGCAGCGCATCTATTTCTTCAAGCCCCGATGGGCGTGACTGTCTGGTAAATGTTAATGAGCAAATGTATGTAAATACCGTATGTAACATCTCACAATCATATATAATGTACAAGAATATATACGTAACAAATTACAAGAATACATACGTATATAACAAATTACAAATATAAAAACAAACAACCATGTGATGTGACTACAAGACGGTTTAAGTCCTGAGATTCCGATAAACTATTACGGTAAATGTTCTATATAAGACCACTTTTGGGACTGTTCAAAAGTGGTCTTTAAGACCACTTTTGAACAGTACCAAAGGTGGTCATTGTCCAGAAGACACTGTCTGCAGAAAACGCCAAGAAAGAATAACTGCAACCTACTGAATAAGATTTTTAAAGCAGGATAAGTCGGAATTTTAGGTGATCTTAATAGCGGAATTTCATCGTACATTACAATTGGTAGAGTGTCCGCTCCGGGGAACGGGAGGTCTGGGGTTCGACCCCGGGCCGCGACATACCAAAGTCGTTAAAAATGGTACTAGCTGCTCCTCGTTTGGCACTCAGATTTACGGGGTAGAGCTAGGACTGGTCGATCCAGTGTCAGGATAATGTGACTGGGTGTGGTATCATGTAATGTGTCTGGGACATGATACTTCAGTGAGGCAGCACTATAAATGTGAGCATTGAGCTCCCTGTCGCAACCAGACACCGTCGTGATATGACTGAAAAATTGTTGAAAGCGACGTTAAACCCGAATTCACACACACACACACACACGTACATTACAAATTACAGCTCAAAATTCTATATCTTGTCTGATTACGTAACGAGTCCTGCTGAAATCAGCAAGCCATATAAAGGTCTTACATGGGTTATAGGATGGATAGTAAAATACAACCCGAGGGCCAAAGTCATCACGAGGCATGTCGAGTGTTGACGGACTTTGAGCCCGAGAGAAGGATTTCTTTATCTACCTCTCACATCCATGATATTTATTTTCTTGCGTATCTTGAATTTCTAATCGTGATTTATGTGCAGTTACTTTGACTGCTGATGTACGCTCGGTTATGATGTGACATAACTTTGACGTTTAGTGGCGTCATAAAATTCAGTGACGCAATTTAGTGACGTTATAAAACATCAATGACGCAAACTCTAACGACGACTACTGAGACGTCTAATTGTCTCGATTTTTATACTATCCCTGGTAGGATAACCTATGTAGGATAAGAATGTCCAGGCAAAAAGCGATGATTTTCGTAGGTCGGCAAGAGAAACCGTATTTTCAACATGAAATTCTGTATTAATTTCTATGGTAGTTGCCAACGTAGGCCATACTATACTTACAAACATTTTAAGATGTCTGGCGCACACAAGCCCGTCCCCTCCATTGTTTCCCGGTCCACAGCACACCAACACTGCACAATTGTCTTTGGTCATCTTTTCAGGAGGGTAACACTGAAATATACAATATTAGGACACGTCTATATTAATTATTATGCTCTTGAAATCTTAATGATGAAACAAATACACATCTTCGCCCTAATCATGCTGAATATCTGAATATAACTACACTCCTCCCGAAATTTCAGCCATTTGTGTAGCACTTTCACCATGGGTTTGAAATTAGTTTAAACCAGCATAGACTCTTATCAGCTGGCTAAGCCAGCTGATCTGAATCTATACTGTTTTCAAAAAGATCATATCCTGGTTCCGGCCCCGCCCATCGGGGCTTGAAGAAACAGACAGCCTGTATGAAGCTTCCACGCACAGCTAAAACCGACCGCACATGAGTACTGATAAACCAGTTAGAGGTTCATAGTCTGCCAAGGAAAAGGTCTCCAAAATGACCTATACAATGTTGACGTGAACGTCAAGGCTCAAACCAACCAACCAAACAAACAAACATATTCGGATTCAGCATGGTGAATGTTAACGTCAATGAACAAACTTCCAGCACTTTCAGGGGAGGCAATTATTGTATCTTTCTCAAATTCAGCCAATCAGTCAACAGTATGCTACAAAATGTTATAAACTTTTAAAAGTACAAGGGTAACTACAAAAGCCTACTAGTGGCAAAATAAAACAAGAAACTTTCTCGTTCGTACGAAGATTTTTCTCGATTGTACGTGTCTTACATGTATGAACCAAGTCAGAAAAGAACCTGCATCACGAAAACATATTCTTGCACACCAGACAAGGAAATCCGTGATTTTACCCTGGGATAGAAATTTATGTTCTGACCCTGGTGTTCCGACCCCAAATCGAATATAATCGCGTGTTTGATAAATGCACTGGTTGATTACAACCTCATGCGCGGCGTCGTCATGCGTGACGTCACTAAATATTCCTGTTGTGTAATCACAAAATGGCGGACGTCGGTAACCGAAGTGACAGCAGCATTAAAAATTCGCAATAGAAATGGAAGGTATGCAAGAAAAAGAATCCTATATGGGTGTGAGGGGTGGATGGAAAATCCGTCCCTCGGGATCACTGTCCGGCATCACTCGGCAAGCCTCGTGATGCCGGACAGTGACCCTCGGGACGGATTTTTCCATCCACCCCTCACACCCATATAAGATTCTTATAATGTTGACCCCCTGGAACTCCACTTGTATACAGTAAAACTGGAGTTCACATGAGTAAAATAGAAGTGAAGGCAATGATCAGGAATCGATACAATTAACCCACAGCTCCCATCAGAGACACCAAGGGAAAGATTTTTGTTTGCTTGCTTTGATGTTTAACGTCCCCGTCAACACTATAAAGGTCATTTTGGAGATGTTGCTTCCGATTGTGTGGGACATTTACCCGACATTGAGATGAAATTACATCTCAAGCCCTGTCGCCAAATGAAACCAATAGGATTTATAAGCATGGACGTTCCGACTTGCACCCCTTTGCCTGGGCAGGCTTAGATCCTCTAAGCGGTTTACCAGTATTCGTGTGCGGGTCGGATTCAGCTCTGCGTGGAAACATCATGCAACCAATTTATTTCTTCAACCAAGGGAAAGAAACACAAACATGAAACAACCAGATCCCAATGGAAACATCACAACCGGAAAGCCAAAGGGACAGTTACTGTCCCAAAAAATGGCCAATTAGCTATCCAAAGCAAAATAATATAAGCGACACACACTCATAACAAAAATAAACCACGACAGAAGAACCGCCTTGGAACAGTCAGTAAAACGAATTTCACTGGGGGGGGGGGGGGGGGGGGCTTAAACCGATTCTACGTGGTCACGATCCTCGCCCTCACTTCCGTCGCGATTTAGACAAATAATTTGTTCAGTCCGCATGAAGGCCTCCTAACCCATCAGTGTAACATCGTGAATACAAAAATCAATCAACCACAGAGACGAAACAACGGTGAGAACTCGACAGCAAGAAACCACTGAAATGCTGGAGCAAAAGAAAACCAACAGTTAGACTGCGATGGGCCCAACCAAAGACGGAGCATCAGGCACCAACCAACATTACATACAATTAGATTCTAATTCTCAGTAAGCCGTTGCGCTGGAACTGTAATAGAATCTGAGGCCTGACCCACCGGCGTGCAATTAAAGAGGGAAGCAGAGTTGTCAACCGTGAATGGGCTACTTAACATGCATGCAGTCTGTCGTATAACATTTATGTAGTATCCTATCTTTTTTATATCGAAGAATGATTTTACGGAATTGGGTACTGAAGTCATTGCAATTATATATTTTTCTGAACTTATATACTAAGCCATCATAAAATTCGGGTTCCGATTGACCTTGATGCAGAAGAGATTTAAGTCCAACATGGAATTTTGAAATTAAATCGTAATGACGTCTATAAAATTTTGAAGTCTTTGCGTAGTTTATGATACCGATAACCCTGATTAAGAAGTTTAGCAGTTAACAATTTATTACGAGTGTTAAAGTCAGTTACATGACTAGACACTCTGGCAAATCCAATAAATTGCGAAATATAAACGCCGTAGGATGCCGCACGAGGAACATCACCATTCAAGAAAGGAAAATTTTTACAATTTCAAAATCAAAATCATCACGTTTATCATAAATTTTGCAAGAAACAAATCCATCTACAAAAGATAGGGTGTAAAATCCAACAAACGTGGCCTCGGTATCAGAAGAATTTAAATTTTATATTTCTTACTTCTGCTCTGTAAAATAGATTGTGGTTACTCGTTAGAACCGCCTCGATGTTGTTTTGAGCAGAAATAAGAAAAATGTCGCAATTTTTCATCTTTAATTTTTCATTTTCTTTTTCGCGGTAAAATTTACTCTGTATTTGTATAGGCCTGTTTCCGAAATGGCGTTTGTCACTTGCGAACAACAAGAGGGCAGATCAGACTGCGCATACGAGTCTGTCCCTCCGCCCATCGGGATTTGGAGAAGTACATATAGATTGGGATTGGGCTGCATGATGCTTCCACGCAGAGCTGAAACCGACCGCGCGCATGTAGTACTGGTAAACCGCTGTTAAGGTTTAGAAGGTTTTAGCTTACCCAGGCAAAGTGGTGCGAGTCGGACCAGGCATAGAGGTGCGAGTCGGACCGTCCCTGCATATACGTTCTATTGGCTGCATTGGGCGGCGCGGCTCGATATGTCAATTCATATCAATGTCGGGTAAAAGTCCCACAAAATTGGAAGCATCGTCTCAAAATGGCCTTAATAGTGTTGACGGGGACGTAAAACATGAATTCAAACAAACAAAAAAGATGTACAGAAGACTCTCTTTATGACGATAGTATCAGTTCCCTAGAGATTGACTGCTATAAGGAAGTTCCCGTTAGAAAGAGTAAACAAGAGCACTGCATGCGGGTGCCAACGCTCGGCTGCAGCCACTTTTCATAATGAACAACTAGTCCGAGTTTCAAGTAAATATGTTCAGTAATGACAGAGATATTACAGAATGTCCAAGTTTTTGCACGACGACGCAGACGACGCCAGAGCTATGACAATACCTCGTCGTTTTCTTCGAAAACAGCCGAGCTAAAAATGTGTGGCATTAGAATATTAAACCCTAATTACTCCAAGTAATAAAGTCTGCGGACATTTGTTTGTTGGAGTATTGAAAAAAAAACGTCTTGTTTATCTGCTTTCCGTACGTTCAATATAAGGATGTACTGCATCTGGTGTTAAGGGAATGTGTGGCGGCCGCACAAAGTCTCCCTGCCATTCATCACAGTGTAGTTTGCATTTTCTTGTCCTTTGGAATCATTGATTCCATTGTCAGTTTTGAAAATATTTAAGGGTCACTGAAGAGGCCTAATTGGCCGAAACTAGCTAGTCTGACCCAGAAATACTTTTGCACTCCATACTTTTCAGTTCAGCTGTGTACTCTTTGCTTCCAATGGATATATCTTTTATAGAACATATTCAACGCCACTACAACTGGTGTTAAGAGAATGTGTGGCGACCGTAAAAAGTCTCCCTGTCCTTCAACATAGTGTATTTTCTTGTTCTTTGGAATCAATAATTCCATTGCCAGTTTTGAAAATATTTAAGGGTCACTGATGAGGCCTAAATGGCCGAAAGTAGCTAGTCTGGTCCAGAAATACTTGTACACTCCATACTTGTATTCTCTGCTTCCAATGGAGAAACCTTTTATTGAACATATTTGTTCCATTAATATTGCCGTTACAACAAGTTTTGCCCTTTTATCGAATGTCGGTATAAAGAGGACTGACTGTAGAAATAGAGAATACCAAGTGAGTGTCTTTTGATATCAAGTTTATCAGGCAAGGCTTCGAGAACGCTCAGAGAATCGCGAGGCTTGCCGAGCGATTCTGCATGCTTTCTCGAAGCCGAGCCTGATAAACTTGATAGCAAAAGACACGAATCTGGTATTCTATTTATCAGTTTATCCCCTTGTTAACTCTTTAAATAGACAATTTACGATCAGTCATTGCGTTCCAGCATTTCGGCGCGGGATATATAATGGGTCAGTATATTTACTATCAGCTGACCGTTATTTTTATTTATTTTTTTAAAATCATTTTAAATGTAATTGTTCCAATTTTTCTAGTAATAATAACTTTTTAGCCATTTTTGCCGGGAGTCCGTTTCATTCATAAAAGTGCTATGTCATGTCGACGTGATAAAGCTCACTTGTCCTGAGATAGCATATCTTTATCAGGTCAATGAGTTACAAAGCAATATAAGGAGGTAACTGAAAATTAAGACTAATGGCGCACATGAAGTCGGCTCGTTAAGCTGAGCAGACATTAGGAAAATACACCTATTCAAATATATTGAAAATTTTACCACCATCATTACGAAAACCCGCCTATACAAATACATTGCCATTTTTTGGCCAAAAATTAGAAATTTTAAGATGAAAAATTGTGATGTTTTTCTTATTTCTGCTCAAAACATAGATTGCGGGGACTCGATAGATCTGCCTCGTTAAGGCGGTTCTATTGAGTACCCACAATCTATGTTTTTGAGCAGAAATAAGAAAAATAATATATAACCCCCTTGAACCCCACTTCTACTGTATAAATGTGGGGTATGAGGGGGTCAAAATTATAAAGGCGTGTTCTCGTGATGAAAATCACAATTTTCAGATAAAAATCACCGATATTTTCATATTTCTGCTGAAAATAGATTGTGGGTACTCGTTAGAACCGCCTCCACAATCTATGTTTTTGAGCAGAAATTTGAAACATAATGCACATATGTAATGTACCCATGTAATGTGCCCATGTAAACCCTAGTTTACTATATAAAAGTTGGGTTTCAGGGGGTCAAAATTATAAATGCGTGCTTTCGTGATCCAGGTTTGTGTTTCTGCTGGTTGTTAAACCCCGAAGAGAGATTTTCCTTTGATCGAGCACAGTCTGTCGTATTTTTGTGCAAAACGTTTAACATGAACGGTTCCCTAGAGTTTTTAGAGTTTTGATAATCGCTTCTGTGCCAGACAGTTATGCCAAAACTGCAATTTTTATGTTTGTTAAATGATCAGATCAAAATTATAAGGCCTGTTTTACACGCATTAAAGACATACGTCAATTCAAATCACCGTCAAAAATGAAAACCATGCTTTGCTGCACAGCTAATAGCGTAATTATTACAGTTATTAACGGTCATAGCATATCGAAATGAAGCAATAAACGTCGCCTTTGTAAACAATGAACATGTTACAGACATAATAAAAGGATTCCTGGTTGTATTGCAATTGTACATAGGCAGTAATGAAAACGGCAAGAAGCTTTCGCCAATGACCGTACACATATCAAATTGCAAAGATACACAAAATGCATTCACTGATATAAAAGGATTTTTGGTTCGATTGGAGTTAGAAGTCGCAGTATATGATATCGAAGCGGTCTGATAACGTCTGTTTGTTATTGTTTGTTTTAGATTATTTAAAGCCGATCAGTTTAGCATATCACATTTGTCCATGGTTTTGTTTGTATTTAAGTTTAACGGCTCATTCAACACTAGTTTTAACACGGGTACTGGTAAACCGCTTAGTGTATCTAAGCCTGCCCAGGCAAAGCGGTGCGCACGAGTCGGACCGTCCATGCTTATAAACCCTATTGGTTTCATTGGGCGACAGGGCTTGAGATGTCATTTCATCTCAATGTCGGGTAAAAGTCCCACAAAATTGGAAGCAACGTCTCCAAAATTACCTTTACAGTGTTGACGGGGACGTTAAACCTCAAATCAAACAAACAAATCAACACTAGTTTAGGTCATTTTTGAGCCGGTCAGTTTACCTTTCCACACTTTTCCCGGGCAGGCTTATACGTAAGCAGTACAGTGCACAATTTCCCTTCTTGAATCAATTTCCACACAAAATGCTGCCGACCCCGGCATGTATCGAACCTGCGTCCTCCTGATCACCAGTCAGACGCGCATACGACTGAGCTTATGAGGTCGGCTGCAGTGGTGTTCTCTAGCCATGCATAGCGGAAGGTAACTCGCTCTGATTCTCTATTTCTGTATCGGCTCCATTTCTATCAAAAACATGTGGTCATTTGCAATAGGTTACTTTGATCTGTTTGCTTTTGCTACAGGCTCGAAAGCCATTTCACAGCAATACGGTATCACCATGTGTCCTTCCATTCATTTTAATTGAAATGATAAACAAGAGGCTCAATTAGCCTAACCGCTCACCTGAGGAACATTTTAGTTAGCTGTTTGTCTCTTGGTCTCTGAGCATTTTTTTTTTTTTTGAAGTTCTTGCTAATGGGACACGGCATTGTCAATTTGGACCCTAGGAGCATGTTTGGTAGGATTAATGTAGGGGACCACTTGACATTGCTACATGCTTAATATGTAAGCTTCGGGCCTAGTGGTTTCAGAGAAGATTTTTGAAGTTTTTTTCATTGTAAGTCTATGGGGGCTGAGGGGCCCCGGGGCGTGGCCAGTTTAGACCCCAGGGGCATGATTGGCACAATTTATGTAGGGGTCACTTGACATTGCTACATGCTTAATATGTATGCATTGGGCCTAGTGGTTTCAGAGAAGAAAATTTTTTAAGTTTTTTCCTATTGTAAGTCTATGGGAGCTTTATGTTGCCATGGCAACACCAGTTTCAATCTGAATTGTCCCAAAACGTACTGCATCTTTTCCCCCAACCGGATAATGCTTCTCATGAAATTTAATCATGATTGGACAAGTGGCTTTAAAGATATACTTATTTGAAAATTAGAATGGACGCCGGACCATTGGCACACTAATACCTCACATGAGCCTTCGGCTCAGATGAGCTAATAATACGGTTTCAGAGAAAAAGATTTTTTATGCTTTTCTTCCATTATAAGTCTATGGGGGCTAAGGGGCCCCGGGGTGTGGCCAGTTTAGACCCCAGGGGCATGATTGCCACAATTTATGTAGGGGACCACTTGACATTGCTACATGCTCTATACGTAAGCTCAGGGCCTAGTGATTTCAGAGAAGAAGATTTTTTAAGGGTTTTGTTTTTTTTTTCATTTATTAAAAGTCAATCGGGGCTAAGGGGCCCCAGGACGTGGCCAGTTTAGACCCCATGGGCATGATTGGCACAATTTCGGCTCAGGGAGCTCAAAAGGTCAGCTATAATATCAGGTGCAAATAAATACTTACGTATGCAAATGCGTGCATGGTAAAGGATGGTTAGACTCTAAAGTTCAAGTTCAAGTCAACTGAGGTAATGGCCAAATATGACCGACTCAGTATGAGAAGATAGATAGATATGAACGCTGATCAAAATATACCTTTGCTCACCTATGCACAATTTGCATATGTGCCAGTTTGCTTACGTATGCATATTGGAGTTTCGAGTGTTTGAGCTTTACGTCCCACGAACAGCTAAGGTCATACGGAGACGGGACTTCGGTTTAAAGACTCCTCCTCCGAAAGTCTGGAGAAGCCCGGGATCGATCCTGCGACCCCTGGTTTACAAGGCGAGTAGCGTAACCACTACACCACGGAAGCTTCTAAATATGCATATTGGAACATGTGAAGGATCGTAATGATAAAATTGTTGTTTTAGTTCTCCATTTTTTATCCGCACTTAGAACACTGAATAGTAAAAGTTCGTCTGTCATTATTGACAATGACCAATCTTAATCGCATTTTGAGAACACTTCCACAGAATAACAGAACACTGACACAAAATAACACAACACACACACACACACAAACACACACACACCGCCCCCCCCCCCCCCCCCACACACACACAAACACACACAGAATAACAGAACACTGACACAATAACAGAGCACTGACACAGAATAACAATTGATCCCAAGAACAAATTGTCCGGGTTTTAAGATGGTCCCAGGATGAAACGCTCTGTTACTGCGGTATCGGTATTTTGCTTGGTCTCCCCTGGTGTATTTATAGCTATTCTAAACCAGACCAACTAGAGCTGTCAGTGAAACTGACTAGGGCCCCGGCAGCGCTATCAGAGGAGTAGGAAAATGTTGATGTTAAAAAAGACGTTTTTTTTTCCTTTCACCTCTAAGTATGACCTTGACCTTTGAGGTACGGACCTGGGTCTTGCGCGTGACACACTGTCACATTATGGTTAATATTTCTGCTAAGTAATATTTAAATCCATCCAGGTATAAGAAAGTTATAGATTGGACACAATGAAAAAGACGCTTTTTTGACCTTTTATCTCTAAGTATGACCTTGACCTTTGAGGTACGGCTGTGGGTCTTGCGTGTGACACTTCGTCACATTATGGTTAACATTTCTGCCAAGTAATATTTAAATCCATCCAGGAATAATAACAAAGTTATTAATTGGACACAGGAAAGACCCTTTTTTGACCTTTAACCTCTAAGTATGACCTTGACCTTTGAGGTATGGACCTGAGTCTTGCGCCCAACACTCCATCACATTATGGTTAACATTTCTGCCAAGTAATATTTAAATCCATCCAGGAATAAGAAAGTTATGGAGGATAAAAAAATTTGTGGACGGACAGGCGGACAGACGGACAGACAGACAGACAGACAGACGGACGGACAGAGTGATGCCAAGTAATATTTAAATCCATCCAGGAATAATAAAAAGTTATGGAGGATAAAAAAAATTGTGGACGGACAGACGGACAGACAGACAGACGGACGGACAGAGTGATTACTATAGGGCACCCACACTTTCAGTGCGGGGCCCTAATAACGTAAACCTTTAACCCATTTCATACAGAAGGGAATCTTCCACCTAATATATAACACAAGTCCATATCAAAATGTAGGTGTGTCATGCGTTTTCTTCAAAATTTATTTGGAAAACGGCCATAACGTGTTTTTTTCAAATGTAGGTCCTGATCAGACGCCGCGTTCTGCGGGGACTGATCGTTTGCCAATTGCCCGTTTGGGGTTTTTCGTACAAAATGGGTTAATTTGTAATTTGTACACGTACGGCCAACTACGATGTTTTCATTCATATATTGTACACGGAGAAATTAGTCCCTGTGTAAAATTCATAATTATTATTGAATAAACAAGAAGACAGGTGCGATCATGAAATTAATTGACAGAAAATACAAATAATTATATTCAGCTCCATCGACAGTTTCAATTTTAGATATGAGGAAATTTTGAAACTGGTTTGACTGCGGAGATATATTTCCTCACGGATGTCTCTTGCTAAGAGTTTTGGCCGTGATTAGGCCATCTGCATAAGGCGAAAGTTTAATCTTATGATAAATATGGGTCGATTGTCAATTACAATCGGGGTCCTTCCCGGGCTTCTCCAGACTTTCGGATTAGTCTTTAAACCGAGGGCCCGTCTCCGTATGACCTTAGCTGTTGGTGAGACGTAAAACTCAAACACTCACTCACTCACTCGATTACATTCGACTCAAAAAGGATATGTATGCCACAGAACTTCGCTTGGGCTCTGACAACATTTCTGTGTATTAAAACTCAAACTGTTCTGTTTCGTAGCATAGCATCACGCAAACAGGCCTATATTAGTTTGACCCCCCTCAAACCCCAATTTTATACATTATTTTTTTCTTATTTCTGCTCAAAAACAAAGATTGTGGGTACTCGTTAGAACCGCCTCGCTGAGGCGGTTCTAACGAGTTCCCGCAATCTATGTTTGGAGCAGGAATAAGAAAAATATCACAATTTGTCATCTGAAAATTTTCGTTTTCTTCGGCGTTAAATTTACAATGTGTTTGTATAGGCGTGTTTTTGTAATGGCAACCGACAAGAGCACTGACTGCGCATGCGCAGTGGGATCTAAGCTGTCGATGTCAGAAGGAGCCTCTCGTTCATCATATAGGCGTTCCATAGACAAAGCATTTACTAAAAGCTTCTTATCAACCATCGCACAAAATTTGTCGTGAGTCTGCCTAATTATGAAAACCATGGACTCCAATAACGTCTGGGTTGTATAAGAACAAATTGCTTTAAGTATCAAATATCTTCTCAAAGAGAATCTGAACTTTTCATCGAAACGGAGACTTTGAACATGCAGAAAACCAAAAACAAAAATAAAGTTTTATCAAAGGACGCATTAAAACAAAGCCAAATACCGCTTGAATCAAATGTCACAACAAAACACCACAGGCAAATACGGAAGATTAAAAGAATGGAAAAGAACAAAAAATATAATTACTGTACTGGATAACAGGAATAAGACAGTTCACCGACACGCATTTTGGAGACAGTCCACTGACAGTTCACCGACAACTTTTTCTTGGAGTTTTCTTTTTTTTTAGTTTCATGCATCAGAATGAAAATATTACTAGATATATAAATACATTGTATATATAACACACCCTTGTATACTCGAATTTTCCTAGATTCCGCCAGTTCGAGAAGGGCAGCTGTTAGAAATGCTGGGGTTATGTTATATAACTACAATAAGTTGAGGGCTCGGTGAACAATAAGTTGAGGGCTCGATGAGCTGTCTGCTTTTCTTTTCCGATATTTTCTGATGTATTTCCTCAGCGAATTCCGAACTACAGTCGAACTTCGATGGCTCGAACACCGATGGCTCGTTTACCATGGCCGAGTCGAACCCGTTTTTGAGTCCCTAGGAAATTCCTCTACATAAGATATAGTGGGAGATAATTTAGGAGATTTTCGTCTTTTATCTTGCAAATGTATGCTGTGTGTACTCATTAGAATCGCCTCATTGAGGCGATTCTAATGAGTACACACAGCATACATTTTCATTATAGAGCACCGAAAAGATGCCCAAAAGTATCTCGTTATCCCTCCTGGTAGTAACCCTCAGTGACTCGCACTACCCCTGTCTCGAACATATTTTCGTGGTCCCAAAGGTGTTCGAGCCATTTAAGTTCGACTGTAGTTTATTTTTAAGACTTCTTTGATTGATGTTAAATCATGTGCTCTCGCCAAATCCCTTGTAACACGTTTCATTAACTGCTGCTTCGAATGGCCCCCGCCCATCGGGGCTTTAAGAAATAGATGGGCAACATGCAGTTGCTTCCACGCAGAGCTGAAACCGACCCCCACACGAGTACTGGTAAACCGCTTAGAGGATCTAAGCCTGTCCAGGCAAAGCGGTGCGAGTCGGACCGTCCATGATTATAAACCCTATTTGTTTCATTGGACGACAGGGTTTGAGATGTCATTTCATCTTAATGTCGGGTAAAAGCCCTACTCCGGTAATAGCTGATAAGCCAGGTGCGGTACATTATCTGCAAGCTTCAGAGCCAATACACTATATCTGGCATGGTGTTACATTGAGGTTAAGTATCAAATATCTTCTCAAATATCTTATCAAAGGACGCGTTAAAACAAAGCCAAATACCGCTTGAATCAAATGTCACAACAAAACACCACAGGCAAATACGGAAGATTAAAAGAATGGAAAAGAACAAAAAATATAATTATTATTACATATTAAAATCCATTCCTGGATAGAAAATGTGAGAAAAGTTCAAGCACATTTACATTCTTTGATTTGTCTTTGCATATGTACCATGAAATTGTGTAGATTTGGTGTGTAAAATGCTTTAACGATGGTTACAAAACGATAGGCCTGGGGCTAATGTAACAGTGAGATTAATGCTTCTGTAGTGTCATAAGCCACATATGCAGGGAGTGACCTTCATTCCTATCCCAGAGCCAGGAGTAGACTATGAAAAATGTAGGTTTAAAAGATTGAATAATGGAATAGTTAATAGATTGTTTGGACTGATAAATTAAAATGACAACATTTGATATTCTTTTGTTCTTGTAATATCAACTTTTTTCATCAATATGCAACCAATCATTGAATGCCTGACATAGTTTACCCAGAAGGCACAGAACGTCGAACTAACATCGATGTTGAATAGATGATGTAACGGCGTTTGCTTCTATATATCGAACAGCCATCATATCTAGTTGTCAGTATTAACCCTTAAGATGCCGAGAAATATTTCATCTGTAAATGTCGTCTGGTTATGTTACTGCTGAATCTTCTTGCAAACTTTGCAAACAGTGTGGACCCAGATCAGAATGCTCCCCTACTCCTGCTAGGGGAGCAGTCTGATCTGGGCTCGTGTCCGCTCCGGGGAACGGGAGGTCACGGGTTCGATCCCGGGCCGCGACATACCAAAGTCGTTAAAAATGGTACTAGCTGCTCCTCGATTGGCACTCAGATTTACGGGGTAGAGCTAGGACTGGTGGACCCAGTGTCAGGATAATCTGACTGGGTGTGGTATCATGCAATGTGTCTGGGACATGATACTTCAGTGAGGCAGCACTATAAAAGTGAGCATTGAGCTCCCTGTCGCAACCAGACACCGTCGTGGTATGACTGAAAAATTGTTGAAAGCGACCTTAAACCCGAATTCACACACACACACACACACACACACACACACACACACACACACACACACACACACACACACACACACACACACACACACACACACACACACACACTGATCTGGGCTCACACTGTTTGCAAAAATGACTTATGTTGTCTGCTGAATCTTCTTGCAAACTTTGCAAACAGTATGGACCCAGATCAGACTGCTCTGACCAAATACAGTAGAACTTCGATGGCTCGAACGCCGATGGCTCGTTTCCCATGGCTGAGTCGAACCCGTTCCTGAGCCCCTTAGGAAATCCTCTTCACAAGCAATAATGGGGGATAATTAAGAAGATTTTTAGTCTTTTATCCTGCAAATGTATGCTATGTGTTCTCATTAGAATCGCCCCACCAAGGCGATTCTAATGAGTACACACAGCATACATTTTCATTACAGAACATCGAAAAGATGTTCAAAAGTATCTCGTTATGCCTCCTGGCAGTAACCCTCAGTAGCTCGAACTACCGCTGTGTCGAATAAATTTTCATGGTCCCAAAGTGGTTCGAGCCATCGAAGTTCGCCTGTATTATCCCTCCTCTGCCACTGTTAGTCTTTGCCATTGTTAGGCAACTAGATGATGGAATGTTGTGATGGGAAATGGACTAGATATTAAGATCGATGTGTTTTTTAAAACCTCATCCGCCCTATTCTCTACAAGCAAATCTTAACTCGGTCAATCGTACTTTGGGTGTGTTCTAATTCATCAGGAAAACACGCCTATATAATGTTTACACCCTAAAACCCCAAAGTCATGTAGTAAAACTGGGGTTAGTTAACAGCGGCATCACGAAAACACGCCTATATAATTTTGACCCCCTTGAACCCCATTTTTATATAGTAAACTGGGGTTTTCAATGGTAAACCTTATTTTTCTTATATCTGCTCTAAAATATAGATTGTGGGTACTCGTTAGAACCGCCTCGATGAGGCGGTACTAACGAGTACTCACAATCTATATTTTGAGCAGAAATAAGAAAAACATCACAATTTTTCATCCTAAAATTTTCATTTTTTCGGCGATAAAGGTGGCAATGTATTTGTATAGGTGTGTTTGCGTAATGGTATACGATATCTTCCTTATTGCTGCTAAGATAAATAGATTCGGTGAGGCGGCTCTAACGATGCCCACAATTTATGTTTTAAGCAGAATTATGAAAAAGATCAGATTTTTTCGAGTTATGGTGGTAGAATTTTCAATATATGTTAATGGGCGTGTTTTCGTAATATGAGACTCGAAAGCAATATTCCAGTAATAGCTGACTTTAAAAAACTCACATTACAAGTACTCGATTTCCCTTGAGATACCAAAATGTGCAGAAACAATATATATATCAACTGTAATGATCTAATGGCAAAATACAGAACATGCAACATAAGCAATTGACCCTAAAGGGGAATGTCATCACAAAAACACGCCTATATAATTCTACCACATCGAAACCCACTTTTATACAGTAAAACTGGGGTTTTCGGGGGTATTCCTTATTTTTCTTATTTCTGCTCAAAAGTATAGATTGTGGGTACTCGTGAGAACCGCCTCGATGAGGCGGTTCTAACGTGTGCCCACAATCTATATTTTGAGCAGAAATAAGAAAAATATCACAATTTTTCATCATAAAATTTTCATTTTTTCGGCGATAACGGTGGCAATGTTTTTGTATAGGCGTGTTTACGTAATGGAATCACCTGGCAGATCTGGCGTTTTTTCAAAGGGAGTCAACTTTCGGGACTTCCTGTTCGCTTTTCTAAAGCCCTGTCCCGCTGAAAAAGGGGTCTACTCTTAAAGAAAAGAATTTGCTTCCTTTAAGAGTTGACCCATATTGACATGGGAGACAAAAATACTTTTGCAGGACTTGTCTCCTCTGAAGGTGTTCCAATTCCCCATTAAAGAGATAAGGAAATTCGAAGCAGACCGCACCTTATGCTCTTGTTTTGTCAGACAGTTTTGTGTGCGTGTTTATTGTTTTGTTTCTTTGTCTGTTTGCTTGCTTGATTTGGCTGTTTGCTTGCTTGATTTGGCTGTTTGTTTGAATTTAGGTTTAACGTCCCTGTCGACACCACTTAGGTCATTTTAGAGACGCTGCTTTCAATTTTATGGGACTTTTACCCGCCATCGAGATGAAATGACATTTCACGACCTGCCGCCCAATGAAACCAGAATGCTTATATGCACTGAACTGTCTGACACACACCTCTTTCAACACTATTTAGGACATATGAAGCCGTTCAGGTGGCCTAGCCACACTTTTCCTATGCATGCTTATACATAAGCTGTTAACCAGTACAGAGTATGTTCTTACGATAGAACTTGACAACTGCCCTTCTTGGATCAGCGGGAAGCAAGAGAGCATGGCTATAGAAAAGACTTTATCATCAATCTCTCAGAGAGGCCGTTGCAGGCCATGCAGGTGTGGAGCCCACGACCACCCTGATCATCAGTTACACGCGCATCCGACTAAGCTACCGAAACAGATCTCTACGAAATATAATGGCAGGAAATAAGAGACAAACATTTTGGACTGTTCAAAATTGGTCTTTAAGATCACTACTAAACAGTCCCAAAGATTGTTATTGTTAGGAACTTTACTGTACTTTAAGGGGAATGGGAACATCATTCTGTCAGATTTTTCCGCCATGTTTCAAAGGAAGACAACTTTTGGGGCTTCGTGTTCGCTTTTCTCTGAGCCCTGTCCCGCTGAAAAAGGGGTCTACTCTTAAAGGAAAGAATTTGCTCCTCAGGAGCAAATTCTTTCCTTTAAGAGTTGACCCCTATTGACCTGGAAGACAAAAATACTTTTGCAGGAGTTGCCTCCCCCGAAGGTGTACCCATTCCCCTTAAGACTACTGCTGGTCTATGTCGCTGAGCAGGCTGGTTTGTGTCTGACCTTGTCACGTGACGTGGCTCATTAAAACCATCTGGAAACTTTCAAATAAATGTTTTTTCCGTCTTCTCCCTGATTCGGAAATCAAACAGACGACGAACGATTGATGTTGTTGCTTTAGCAAATGCCATGGACAAATACTTTATCAAACAGTGCTTGAATTTAAACGTTTGAAGACGATCTTCGCTGTTTGAAGACGGCACGACAATATGCACTGAATACGCGGGAAATTGAAAAAAAAAACAAGAGCTGTCATCAGAAAGCATAGCTCACCCGGGAACGTGCCCTGGGCATAGGTGGGGCTTAAACCTTTCGACCCTTTATCTATCATCATACCAAATCCAAATATAAACTAAATCCATCTCAGATTTAGGAAAATATAAGCTCTAAAAACTTGAAACGTAAAATTTCTAAGTCCTCGACCCTGACCTTCAGGTTATCGGCATGGGCGGGGAATTGCTAAATAAACACTTTGGGCCTATATCTTATCATCATTCAAACTATGAACCAAATCCATCGTATGGTTTGGAAACTATTGGCTCTAAAACATTAACATAAAAATAAGTATGTGGCACTGACCTTAAGGTCATGGGCTCAATATAAGTTTGGACTTAATTCTATCATCATACAAAATACGAGTATGTATGGTTTGGAATATATAACCTATTAACAACTTTCAACATAAAAATTCCAATCCATGACCTTGATCTTGATACCATGCGCATGGGTAGAGGTATAGCTGAATGTAATTTTGGACCAAAAATATAAATTTTCGAATATGTTTGTGTTTGAGTTTTACATTCCATCAACAACTAAGGTCATGTGGATACGGGAACTCTAAGCCCTTAGTGGAGGCAACTCCTGCAAAAGTAGTTTTGTCTCCGATGTCAATAGGGGTCAACTCTTAAAGGAAATAATTTACTCCTGAGGAGTACGAGTAGAGGGCAGGGCTTAGAGTTTAAAGACTTCATTCGAAAGTCTAGAGAAGCCCGGAAACAAACCCACGGCCCCTGGTTTATGAGACGAGAAGCTTATCCACTACATCGCAGGGGATTCTATCTGTCGAATCTGTATTTTAATCACTAGAATATACAGAGGACCCGCGTTATAACGGCAGTATTTGTTCCCTATTATTGTGCCGTTATAATGAATTTGCCGTTATAAAAAATCTCAGTCAGGAGTATGATAGGTTATAAAAGGTCTTTTCCACATCATTACTCCAAGAAACAAATGTTACAGACATTTGTTAGAATCGCCTCGATGGGGCGATTCTAATAATATCTATAACATTTGTTTCTTGGAGTATTAAATTACAAGAAGCTTTGAAATTCATGACTATGGATTCGATTTGGATATTTCCAACCCAAGGGAAACCCAAGCCGCTCGGATTGAGATTAGAATACGTTCCATTGAAATTGTCGTTATAACGAGTTTTGTCGTTATAACGAATGTCTTTATAGCGCGGGTCCTCACTAATATATAATATATATTCTTGCACACCAGACAAGCAAATCCGTGATTTTACCCTGGGATAGAAACTTGTCTTCTGACACTGCTGTTCCGACCCAGGCAACTAACATAAATGCGCTTCAATTCTATTCAACTGCCGGAACTACTTCCGCACTTCTTTTATTTTGTAAACAATATGCATGTGCTAGCTGTCAAAACTAACCGGAGGTGTTGTGCAAGAAAAATAATCCAATATGGGGTTCTGTTGTAGATGGGCGTTTCAAACCCTCGGGATGACCGTGCTGAGCGGAACCTCGGCGTAGCCTCGGTTCCGCTCAGCACGGTCACCCCTCGGGTTGGAAACGCTCATCTACAACGGAACCCCATATCGGATTCTTATATGCCTACACCGAACGTCGAAGTGATACTCTTCACAAATTTTCCTTGATTTCAAAGATGTTTGAGCCCCAAGATGTCCACTGCATAATATGGGGTTCATAGAAGTCGCACACAATACAGTCCAGACAATTATCTCTGTAGCCCATAAACTTCATTCAGTTTATTTTTCTATCGGCCATTTTTGACAAATGTTTGGCATAAACAAGCATTAGAGATAACCCTTTTCAGTTCTGACACATAAAGAACAACTTCCGTCGTAGAAAATCTATCTGTAAAAGCTTATAAAGATTTATGGTGGACATAAAAGGAAAACGAGTGAAAATAGGTTACTAAGGAAAAGCCCCATCCAAGGTCACAACCATACTTAGTAACAATCATAGGACCAATGGTCCTGAGCCGCTCACCTGAGTGCTGAGAGTTTATGGAGCCATTTGTTTTCTGAGAAGATTTTTAAAGGTTTTTACCATGGTACATGTATCCATCTTAGGCATGTGACCTGATAATGGGTCCATTAGTTAAAGAAAAGAATTTTGAAGGGGTTTTGCCTTATATGGGCATGGCATACATATTAAGCATGTGACCAAAATTCATATTAATACATTTTCATTTGTTTGCTCCTAGCAGCTTTCATATGAATTTGGTTACAAATGGAGCAGTGGTTTCTGTGAAAAAGAAATATGTTTTATTTTTCATATATGGCTGACCTTGGGCCAAGGTCAGAAAATGCCCTTGACCTTTAATACCCAAGTAGTTTCACTCACTCAATTAGCTACCTGCATCTACCAATTTTAGATCACATGCTGCGATAGTTCCGAAAAATACACTTTCTTAACTTTTTCCCGTACGAATCTCTATTAGCTTATGTCTATGCGACTAAATTTGACCTTCGCGTAAAATAAGTCAAAGCCATCAAGGGGCCATCATTTGAAGAACCTATAATGGGCCCAGGTCCCCAGTGCTACATACTAAGTTTCATGAAAATCAGCCCATTGGTTGCAGCGAGTATTTCTGAAATGGGCATGGTGGTCAAATTGGTCATGTTGCCATACTAATATATCTAAAATTTTCATTTTCTTGTTTCTATAAATTTTCATATAAAATTCTGTCACAGACGGTCCAGAGAAGCCAGAGGAAAATAAGTTTTAATCTCCATATTCGAAAGGCCTTCAGCCAAGGTCAAGGAATGACCCTGACCTTGAATACTCATGTTGTTTCATCCCCTCATGTAGCTAACTGCATCTACCAATTTTCAGATCAGAGATTGCAATAGCCTCCGAAAAAATACACAAATACAAAAGCCCATGTGACCAAATTTGACCTTGACGTAAAATAGGTCAAGGTCATCCGAGGGTCATCATTTGAACAAAATATGATGGGCCCGATGCTACGTGCCCCGTTACTATATATGGGTATGATGGCCATCTTGGTCACTGACCGGGACCCCGCGATTACACTTTCGTTTCCCCATCCCATGGATGTTCCGATTGAAATTTGACTTCAATCGACCCAGTGTTTTCAGAGGAGAAGATGTTTGAAAACGACAGACAACAGACAGACAGCGGTGCCACTCACCTTAGCGACCTATGAGCCTCGGCTAAGATGAGCAAATAAAGTGGGTTTTCTGGTCCAGAAAACATGCCCAATTCATATTTTTCAGTTCTTTGGTGTATTCCTTGCTTCCAAAGGATAACCCTTTTAAAGAACATACATTGTATTTAACGTCACTACAGTTGGTGTCCGGGAATGTGTGGCGGCGGTAAAACGTCTTCCTACCCTACATCATAGTGTAGTTTATAGTTTCTTGTCCTTTGGGATCATTGATTCCATTGTAGAATTTTGAAAATATTAGATGGTCACTGATGAGGCCTAATTGGCCGAAACTAGCTTGTCTGGCCCAGAAAACATGCACAATCCGTATTTTTCAGTTCTGTGGTGTATTTCTTGCTTCCAAAGGACAACCCTTTTATAGAGCATATTTAACGTCACTACAGCTGGTGTCTGGGAATGTGTGGCGGCGTAAAATGTCTCCCTGCCCTACATCATACTGTAGTTTATATTTCTTGTCCTTTGGGATCATTGATTCCACTGTGGAATTTTGAAAATATTTGAGGGTCACTGATGAGGCCTAATTGACCGAAAATCTCAAGTCTGGTCCAGAAAACATTCACACTCCATATTTTGTAGTTCTGATGTGCATTCCTTGCTTCCAAAGAATAATCCTTTTATAGAACATATTTAACGTCACTACAGCTGGTGTCTGGGAATGCGTGGCGGCGGTAAAACGTCTTCCTGCCCTACATCATAGTGTAGTTTATATTTTCTTGTCCTTTGGGATCATTGATTCCATTGTGGAATTTTGAAAATATTTGAGGGTCACTGACGAGGCCTAATTGGCCGAAACTAGCTAGTCTGGCCCAGAAAACATACACACTCCATATTATTCAGTTCTGTCATGTATTCAATGCTTTTAAAGGATAACCCTTTTATAGGACATATTTAGAGGGATGTTCATGACACGGACTTGTTTACTTGATGTATCATCTAGACGCAGTGGCAACAAAGCCATTGAAGTGAGACTAATAAAGATGCTGCATACGCAGGGACATTGTCCAACATTCAGAAGAACCTCATTTGAATTTGTATAAGTCTGTTTCCGTAACCATTATTGGAAAAACATTCAGGATCGAAATGCAAACGTCTGGAAGGGGATAAAATTACAGACCTTTTACTTAATAATGTGTTGCTTTATTAGCAAAACCTCATAACCAACTACGAGGAAATAAGTAAAACTTGCAATGGGATTTGGCGTAGGAATTGATTCTCTGTCATTAATAGTCTCATCGCAAGAAACAAACCGAAAAGGTGTGCAGTATCCAAAAGTCGGGTGCAAATACATATTTATCATATGCCGTCGTGTCTGAGGTGTAATAACGCTATCATATGACGTGGCATTTGAGACGTTGCATGAATGTATTGTTTATATATTTTTCGTTTTTATTTTGGATAGTCGTTTGAGGGAAAGTAACTGTCCATGAGTTGTTTTAATTGGGGTTTGGTAAGTGAGTGAGTGTTAAGAGTTTTGCGTCCCACCAACAGCTAAGGTCATACGGAGACGGGATCTCGGTTTTAAGACTATCCGAAAGTCTGGAGAAGCCCGGGAATCGATCCTGCGATCCCTGGTTTACAAGGCGAGTAGCGTAACCACTACACCACGTAGGCTTCTTATTGGGGTTTGGCTGTTTCATGTTGACGCATGTTGGCGTTTCTTTCTGTTTGGTGTCTCTAATGGAAGATGTTAGGTAGTTGTGTCGATCCGTGATCATTGTATTCACTTCTTATAATGATAACAAATCTGTGAAATAAGACCCCTCTTAATCCCACTTTATATAGAGAAAACTGGGGTTTACAGGAGTACATATTGTTGGCTTATTTCTGCTCGTAGACATAGGTTTTTTTTTGTTTGTTTTGTTTGTTTGATTTGAGGTTTAAAGTCCCCGTCAACACAGTATAGATCATTTTGGAGACGTTGCTTCCAATTTTGTGGGACTTTTACCCGACATTGAGATGAAATGACATCTCAATCCCTGTCGCCCAATGAAACCAATAGGGTTTATAAGCATGGACGAACCGACTCGCACCGCGGTTCCTGGACAGGCTTAGATCCTCTAAGCAGTTTACTAGTACTAGTGTGCGGACGTTTCAGCTCTGCGTGGAAGCATCATGCAGCCCATCTATTTCTTCAAGCCCCGATGGTCGGGGGCGGAGACATAGGTTGTGGGTACTTGTTAGCCTCAAGGAGCACCAACAACCTATGTTTGGACTATAAATAAGAAAAATATCTTTTTTTTTTTTCATTGCAGAAGTGTCATTTTGGAGATATGAAAGAACACACTATGTCACACGTGTTTTCTAGTCAGTATCAGCCAAGGGTCATCCATTCCGGTGGTAGAAATTGGCTCAGTGGTCAAGGAGATGTCAAATAATCACAGACGACGGCCACCGGATAACTGGCCTATCAAAACAATTCACAGCTAAAAAGGGTTCAGTGGAAGGAAAAGAAACACGAAACATTCGATGTCTGAAATTTGCCGACTCGGTTTCTTCAATCAGTCTGTTAATGGGAAATTAAGAGAGAGATAAACATCTTTCATTTTACCTATGAACCCCTAAAGTGCAATTTAATTTTCATACTAACAGTCTGATACGCATCGAAATAAATTTTCTGCCATTGGAATGTCCAAATGTATTCTGTTTATGCTGTATAACAGTATTATTGTATTACATAGAATTCCACAGAGGGAATATAGATATCATTTCAGAGCAAAAATTGTGCCATTGTTTGATTGCGATGAGGTTTAACATCCCCGTTAACTATAATTGTCATTTTGGAGACGTTGCTTCCGTTTTGTGTGTGTGTGTGGGAGCTCCGCGCAGATGCATCATGTAGCCAAATCTATTTTCCAAGCCCAAGTGGACGGGTGCGCGTGTTACATGTATTGGTTGGTCTATGAAAGTTTTTTTCCGCCATTTTTCAAAGGTAGACAACTTTCGGGACTTCCTGTTCGCTTTTGTATACATCCTGTCCCACAGAAAAAGGGGTCTACTCTTAATGGAAAGAATTTGCTCCCATTAAGCAAATTCTTTCCTTTTAGAGTTGACCCCTATTGACATGGGTAACAAACATATTTTTGAAGGAGTTGTCTCCCCTGAAGGTGTATCCATTCCCCTTAAATCATAAAGGATTTAGAGGGACTAACGCCTCGAGTCCTCAACATGCTGAAAATGACAAACCCTACCTTTGCGAACAGGGAAGATCCATATCAGATGGCTTCTGAAACCATCTGGTCAGTATCTTCACTGTTTGACAATCAGATGGCAAAGGCGCGGGTGTCCATAAGACCCCTTTTCTGTCCCTTAACCAAAGTATTCATTATATTTTGCATATAGTGTAACTTTTACTTAAAATAGTATTGGTTTTGCAACGTAATCCTTAGTTATGGAGAAACATGAATATCAAATAGTGGGTGGGGTAATTCAGCATTAACCTGAGGTATCATGTTTTATGCACCGTTTCTTGTTTAAAATATACCACACCCACTCATACTTTCCTCTGTTTGTTACACAAATGGCTTAGGAAATAGCCTATCATACTTTTCTTCCGTTAAAGTAAAATACTGCATCTGCAGTGAGTATTTTCTGAAGATCAACAATTTATGTTAATTTTGCATCTTCAAATTCAATAGATCAAAGACTGTCTCCAAAACTAAACGGCACCTTATTTTCAAAATTACTTGAATTTATCACTGTAAGAGTACAAAGGTTTTTGGTGACCATGATCTAACGTTCAAGGTCACTTGGGAATCCCCCCACTACCACAACAGACTGAAACATCATATCGATGCCAGACAGAATTGGGTGTGGCTAAACAAATCTCTTCAGCAGGATTCGCCCCCGCAAATCGGGCTTGAAGAAATAGATTGGGCTGCATGAACCTTCCACGCAGAGCTGAAGCCGGTCGCACATGAGTACTGCTAAACCGTTTAGGGGTCTAAGCCTGCCGAGGCAAAGCGAAGCGAGACGGGCGGTCCCTAAATATTAACCCTTTTGATTTGTTTGGGCTGTAGGGATTGAGATGTCATTTCATCTCAATGTCGGGTAAAAGTCCCACAAAATTGGAAGCCACCTCTCCAAAATGACCTAAATAGTGTTGACGAGGACGTTAAATCTCCATTCAAACAAACAAATCTGTTCAGCAGGATATGGACTAAGTAATGGACAATATTCCCTCTCCCCCGTTAAATATACCAAGGTGACAACGTATGTTTTAATGTAGGAATAAGAACTAACTTCATTGAGCAAGTTCAGTTGACCAACTAGGGTTAACTCTTCTGACGTCAAGACTCTACTCTTGTCAAATGTCAACAAAAACAATCGGGTAAATCGAAAGTGTAAACAACATGGCGGACGCAAATGGCATACTCGCACTATTCATTTTCAGTCGATTGTAACAGTAAATAACATGTTTTTCAAGTTGGATGTGTAAATTTTGCAAAAATTGCCTGTAAATTCAGAGACAAAATTTCTAATAATTGGCATATGTACCCGAGTTTGAAATGATCGAATTTTGGATTCCACCGTCCGCCATGTTTGTTGTTGTTGTTACTCTTCCAACTCTCATACCAAGCTGGGTTGAACTCGAGTTAACTCTAGTAGTCACAAGATTCCTACTCAGCGCTTTTCAGTATAACCCTAGGTCAACTGAACTCTCTCGTTAGAGTTCTAGATGTCACATTGTTAACAGATGACTTACAAACTGCGCAGGCTGATCTGAGTTTCCGCTGCCTGCAAATGCGAATTTATGCCTTTATACCTTTTCCAGTGCAGGGTCTCCGGTCATAAATGTGGTATCATGACATCATTCGTTGTCTTAAATGTGTGTTTATATGTCTGAACTTAATATCAGAAAATGTCGATCTTATTATCTGCTGTTTTTGTCTGTCTTTGCCTGATTTATAGTGACAGAAATGACGGTTGGCTAAATCTGGTGTGTCTCGAGTTAATGGGATACACACTGATATGTTTCCACCAACCTTTGGAGAAGGTTGACAACTATGGCTTGTAGCGTGTTACTATACTTATTACTGCTCCAGCCCGGAGTGAAAAACCTTCTACGCTTAATCTAAGAAATATATCAGCTCTAAATGTGATTTGCTGAGTAATAAATCACAGTTTGGAGGTCAGTAGCAAAGTAGATCAAATCACGAGCGCGTAGCGTGCGTGATTTGTGTCAGTTGTAAAGTAGATCAAATCACGAGCACGTAGCGAGCGTCATTTGTCTACTTACAACTGACCGACAAACAGTGATGTATTACTCAACCAATCACAAACTATACCTGATCTATTTAGATTCTAACAGGCTGAAAATCGGCAAAAATGCTGTTGTTTCCTTCAAAATCTCACATTTTTGCGCCTTTGTTAGAAGTCCCGCTAAAATTATCGACTGAAGCACATGCATTTATATCCTTTCTAACGTTTTCGGTGCGAAAATATGACGTTACACCGTCTAACGTCAATGAAATCAACTAGTGACATAATAAATTTGCAGTTTTTAATGACGTCACTCGTCACGCTATTCCTTGTCGTGATTTGTTGTAGAATAAAACACAGTTTTTCCATTGCCTATATAGGCGCGATGTGTTAGAAAATTCGATATATGGGTAATTAGTTCGAGCCAATGAGGGTTAATTGGCTGTACGATTATGATGACTTATACTTCAAGTCAATCATTGTTATGACGTAATGCAACATTTCGATTTTGTTAAAATAAAAGTATGTTGTGTGTACACATCGGAGTATGCATTACATACATTTACAAGTACAAATAAGTAAAAATATTTACGTTCTCATTGCATTTACAGAAAACCCTTACGGTTAACTACTGAGATGCAACGTTCAATCACGCGATGGTTCGCTTTAATATGATTGGACGATGGTGACGTTATAGCGCCGCCAACGGCACTGTTCCGCTGTCAATAGGAAAACTGCGTGAAATTGATTTCTTTCATTTTTTGCCCTTAAACAAGCCCTTTTTGTCGTACATGTATACTGGGAGGACCGAAGTTCGAGGACGTAAGCGACTTGACCGGTTTATATTTCTATAAATAGCAATATATTAAAAAGTTGGTAACAAATTAATCAAACAACATTTGATGAATAAACTGTCGGAAACAAACATGAAAATTAAGGAGCAAACATCGGCAGAGCTTATTATTTATCGAATGACCCATTTTCTAGTCATTTTCAAAATGGCATTTAAGTTTGAGGATGCTGTTGTCATTGGGATCATTAAGGTGCTGTGCGGGGTAAAAATAAAATGAAGGTATGTAATTGATAACAAAACGGGCCTCCGTGGCCTAGTGGTTAAGAGCGCTGACTCTTGATCATTAGGTTTCTCTCCGCTGTGCTTCGAGCCTCGCTCGGGTCATATGTGAGACGCCAAGTTCTGCAACGGAAGGTCAGGTAGTTTTTCTCCGGGTACTCCGGTTTTCGCCCACCTCTGATTAACGATCGGCTCGATATGAGTGAAATAATCTTGAAAGGGCCGTAAAACCAAAACTAAAAAAAAAATGATAACAAAATACTTTTATTATAAATAACATACATTTTACTGGAAATCATTTGGAAAATGGTGATTTTTTTTCACTCATTCTCAATTTGTGCTCAAAAGTTTATTCTTCTTTTTGACATCTGTTTAGTTCATTCCGATCTATTCCATACGAGTCCAAAAAATAGCTGCATTTTTTAATTTGTGAACTGATATCTACTTAAAAGGAGAATTAGATGTCCCAAGAACAAGAACAATTACCTTAAGTTTTGATTATCAAGGTTTTAATATTTCTTAATAGCATCACGTTCATTACTGCTCTCCAGTTCCCAGAAGGCAAATGAGGCCTCTGAAGTAATAAGGACAGCATGTATGTTTAGTTCAAGATTTTTCCCACATTGATCTTCATACGAAAATAATGAATGAACAGGCCTGCTGGTATGTGTCAACAGTAAACAAAGGACGCTTGATATTTCTGCCAGAATGTGTATGAATGAAGAAATCATTGGGTTAAAGCTGGGTGTAAAAGTATTAGCAAAAATGGCGGTTTTTTTTTTTTTTTTTTTTTTTTTTAACTTTTAAATGTCTCAAGCAATATTCATCTCTCTGATCGGCATCGCAAGAATATTATACTGCCAAAATGTTGGCTTGTATTTCTGGTTTGTTATTGTTGATTCACGAGAGAATAGCATCAGTAGTAATCGCTATATTTAAATACAAATGACGTCATCGAACTTGCGTCACCCTCGAAAGTGCATGACGTCACTATATGATGGATGGGAAATAATGTAAATATAAGTAAAAAAGGTAATTTATGTAACGTTCATCGAATTATGAACGATATCGGGTCACGAGCAAAGTTTTAGTGAACTCCGACGGTTGTTCATTTCACGGACTTGTTCCCGTAATGAAGCAAAGTAACTGAACCCCTGTTCCGGGTTCACTTACTTTGTGCGTGACTCTATGTTTTATATACATCGATGAGCGTAAAATTGTCTCCGATTTTCAAAGTAACCAGAATGGGGTCAATGATCCCAAAGGAAAATAAAATATAATCTACACCATAATGAAACACGGGGAGACTTTTTACGGCCGCCACACGTCACTTAACACCAGCTGCAGTGAGGTCAAAGAAAAAGCTAAAAGGTTGCCTTTGGAAACAAAGAACACATAAAAGAACGAAAATCGGCGGCACATTGTAACTGTTTTGTTTTTTTAGTTGAAATTACGTCCCCGTCAACACTATTAAGGTCATTTTGGAGACGTTGCTTCCGATTTTCGGGGACTTTTCCCGACACTCAGATGAACGACATCTCAAGCCCTACCGTCCAAAGAAATCATTAGGAGGGGTCCACCACTTTTCCTGTGAGGCTTGGACCTAACTAAAGGTAACCAACGCACCGAATTATATTCCTTTTTGGCTGTTCATATTTTATCAAACAAATCAACAGATTTAGCTCGACTTCATTATTTGCTCAAAAAGTATGTATACATGATCACATATCTTTGCTCCGCTAAGACGCAAATTCTCATACATGTATTTGTTTAGGTTGCCATGCTATTAAGTTGCATTTTCTATGTAGGAGTCATGAACTATACCATAATCGCACATGGGTGTGCTACCCAAAAGATAGCTATGCTTTGTGCAAATTCAGATACTTCGGCCATGCTGTTGTAGGAATAGGGCATCAGAATTCTGAATTGATACTGGTGACACGTAAAATGACATTCATTCACCAGCCTTCCCCTGGGTTAGTGTCAATAAATGCGTCTTCATAAGGAATGGCTATATATGGTTTTGGGGGTGTGGGATCTGAATCTGAGCTATTTAGCATTATATGAGCTAAAGGGAAAGGGCATCTCGCCATGGAGCCCCTTATTGGTTTCATTCAATGCGTCGTACCATAAGGAACAGCAAAATATATGATTAAGAGTGTGCATCATATGGTTTTTGAGATTTTAAGCCCTATATTAAATGGAGCCGGTGGGCATGCCCCTGAAGACCCATGGGCCATAATATGAAACGCCTGAGACAGACAAAGATTTTAAGGAGGATTCCATATATACATGTACTATAGAAGTGAAGGCAATAATCAGGAAACGATACAATTAACCGACAGCTCCTACCAGAGACACCAAGGAAAAGAAACACAAACATGAAACAACTGTAAGTCTGTGTAATATAAGCGATACCTGGGTCGGGGCCAGTTTTGACCCGGTGGCTTTTGGTAGCCGTCCACTAGATGAAACAACAAACAAATATCAAATACCTTAACCTTCTGGATTCAGCCTAGAAATTTTAAAATTTATCCTATCTGATCATTTTTGAACAAGTGACCCTGGGACAGGCCCACGTTTTGACCCCGGGGCCATAATTTGATCAATCTTGGAAGAGGTCCACTAACAAATACCGAATGCATTGGCCTTGTGGTTTTAGTCAGAACATTAAAAAAGGGTTTCCATTTTTAGGTAAAAGGAAAACAGGTGCGATCAGGGGCGGGCTAGAATTTGGCTGCAGGTCTATATGGGCCCCGTCAAGCGATTTTGGTACTTATCGCCTATGCGAGCAGCGAAGGTTCAGGCGAGCCTGCGCGTCCGCGCAGTCTCGCCAGCACCTTCGCTGCTCGCTCATACAAGCAGTGAATCAAGAGGAACCTTCAGACAGAAAGCCATATCCCTGGCCCCTCTGATTGGCTGAAAATTTGTCATGACGGAATGCTCGAAGACACCAATTCGCTTGGCGGGGCTCATATACTCTTGGTAGAGGTACACTAGATGAAGCTATGTACCATATATCAAATGCCAGGGCCTTTTGGTTTGCCAGGGCCTTTTGGTTTTTAAATGTATCCCTACATAAGTCTATGCAAAACAAGTGTCCCTTAGGGCGAGCCAATTTTGCCAACAGGACCATAATTTGAACAATCTTGCAGGAGGTCCACTAGATGAAGATATTTGTTTTAGATAATAAAATATTCCACAGTTGTGGCTGCTTTTCATCTTTTTCTTGCCATGGTAACCGGAATTTCGCATAACTCTCAAAGAGCACCACCCAAAGATCATTTCTGTAACGTTTGGGTGCAAAACCATTGTTTGCTTGAGGAGATATCCTTAAAAGAAATCGTGGAGGGACATAGAAAAGGACGGAAAACATTGGCTTCGGTAAGCTAAAGATTGATGGGGCAAATTAATTTATTAAGTGGAACAATGGTAAACACACATGACAAACAGGATCCCCACTTAACAGCTTTGAATACCCACATAAAGTACAATTCCTATATTCAGACCACCTTTGAGACGGTTGTAACGAGTACCATGGAGTGGGGTTTAGAGGCCCCCGCCCATAGGGGCTTGAAGAAATATATGGGCTGCATGATGCTTCCACGCAGAGCTGAATCCGGCCCGCACACTAGTACTGGTAAACCGCTTAGAGGATCTAAGCCTGCCCAGGAACCGCGTTGCGAGGCAGACCGTCCATGCTGATAAACCCTATTGGTTTCATTGGGCGACAGGGTTTGAGATGTCATTTCATCGCAATGTCGGGTAAAAGTCCCACAAAATTGGAAGCAGCGTCTCTAAAATGACCTTTACAGTGTTGACGGGGACGTTAAACCTCAAATCAAACAAACAAATTAGAGGGATATTTATTCCAGGGACTTGTTAACTTCATGGATTCCGTCTAAACAACTGTTGTCTATACTTACACTTGACAAGCACCAGAAAAGCTTACAACAGAGACAAATGTTTGATGTTTTGCCAATACAATAATCATAACCCTATTCCCTGAAACTGTTCCGTGTTCTTTTAAAAATACAAGGAAGATTTACAAACACTTTAAAGAGAAACAGATAAGAACTCTTAGACGATCAAGCCTTTATTTATTTTCTCTTAATTCTGCCAGAACAATCCCATGTGGCCTAGCGTTTTAAAGCATCGTCTCTCAAACAATAGGTCGGTACCTGCCGTGGGTTCTAGCATCATTCGGATCACATGTAAGGCACAAAATTCAGAAAGCTGTTGAGCTACCCGTATACGTCACAGAAATGTCAAGCACTTCCCTTACCGTGCAATACATATTTTGTTGTAATAATAGGACCGCAAATACTGCATGATTCCCCACACACTTCAGGCCAATAACATGCATTTTTAAGCAGAAAACGATAGAAATCGAACAACCAGGATCAACAACCGAACAAGACTTGATACTATCTTTGAGAATAACTTTCTATATCCCCTGGTATTCAAACTACTTTTCAGATATATCAAAATGTACTATGTCACACGGATGTGTTATCGTAATGTTCTATCATTGAGAATAATCGTCTATATTCCCCGGTATTCAACCTGGATTATACCATTTGGTACAGAATCTACAGGCAAAACATACTACCTTTCAGATATATCAAAGGCAGTAAACTAGGGAACTTAAATGGCCAGAGTAGTGGCCTTCAGATACAAAAAGCAACATTTGAACCTAATACATCTGTAAACTTTCATCAAGCTCTTCCATATACTATTTGTACAGAAATGTAGGCCGAAAAACTTATTCAGGCTTTTGATAAGGGCAGATTACTCAGAAATGGAACCGTTCTTGCCCACTATATAGCAGCTTTCACTATAGGCCAAGGCTGACAATGGCCATAACTTTGAGAGCCCAATGTATATGCAAATTTGAAGAAAATTCCTGAAAAACTACTTAAGGTATTGGTCGAAACTCCCACACATCACTTGTTGGGAACTGACAAGGGCCATCACTCTGTCAAAAATGATGGATTTTCCCATTAACAATCCTAACCACACAACGCCGGTATGAAGTGTGTATGCAAAATTTCAATCCAGATTTAGAAGAAAACAACAGACTCAATTTGATTTATCATATGAGGAAATTACAAATGTGACATACCTTAAGCCTCCAAGGTATGTTTGAAGCACAGCTCTCCCTTCGTGGAGATTGATCATGAAACCTCCTCTCCCTTCCGCTGATTCAAGATGGGCTGTTGATAGTTTCTGGCGAGAGAATACACTGTACTGGTAAACCGCTTATGTACAAGCCTGCACAGGAAATGTGTTGGTAGCTACACTGACAAGCTCGATATTACCTAAATAGTGTTGACAGGACAGTTAAATGCAAAACAAACATATACATGTAGATATTTAGTTATTTCGATTTTACGGCCGTTTTAAGATTATTTCACCGAGCCACCAAGAGACCGTTTCCATGGATAATTTCTATGAGTGAAAGATTATATAAACCATCTCAATATTTCCATATTTCCATCATCCTTGATGTTTTTATGTGGTAAGATGTCTGTAATGATACGGATATATGAAATCAAAATGCCAGTCTTTTTGCTATTAGCCGCGGTTTCCTGATTTAAAATCACAAATGCTAGACGAACGGCTGTGTAAATCTGGCGTCTCTCGTTTTAAATGTCAGGCAAAGCAAACAGTTAAAGTACATAGAGGATCTCGTTTAATAAATTCAGTAATACATGCTCATGTATTATTGAATTTATTAAACGAGTTGAGGAAAAGAAATAAAATGCGAGGCTTTGCCGAGCATTTTATCCCTTTTCCTCAACGAGTTTAATAAATTCAATAATACATGAGCACAAATGCAAGATTCTGTTTATCATATGACATTTAAAACGTATTTTATTCACGATTGTTTTCAAAAATATCAATATTCCGCCATTAATAAACGCGACGTCGTTAAGGACGTCGTACATGTAACGCTACGGAACGTTTCTAGCTAATTTGCATATTTAATCCACTAGTGGATTATCGAAAATATTACATGGCGTTTTTACACTCTCAGCCGCGACGTCATATGATAAGGATGGATATCATATGGTTTGGAAAATTTAAGCTCCAAAAATCTTGAACTTTGGGAATTTCTGAGTCTGTGACATTGACCTTGGAGTAATGGGCATTGGCGTGCAATGGCTGAATACAGCTTTGAACCTACGTCTTATCCTTACCAAAATTGAACCAAGTCATCGTAAGGTTTCGAAAATATGAGCTCTAAAAAATCTTTCACAAAAAAATCTCTCAGCGTGTGACCTTGACCTTGAGCTCATGGGCATGGGATGGGTTATTGCTGAATGAAATGTCGGACCTACATGTATATCTATCAACATATCAAATATGAACTACATTCGTTATATGGTTTGGAAAATCAGAATCAGAATTGTTACTGGTGATACGTCAAATGACATTCATAGACCTGTGATATGGGAAGTTAGTCCCTAGGTCCAACCATAGAGGTATACTTAGCTACACAATACTCAGCACCTTCAGCTGTAGAAATAATCGAATCGGGAAGGACATAGAAATCCCTAATGGTTCGGGGGAAGAACGATTCTTTATAAATGTCAGTTCTTGCAGTAAGGGTCTGGAACACCATTGAATGATGCTTTCTACAGTGCCTAGCTGGGGGAACAAGGTCATCTGTTGGGATCTGGCAACACCTTTTTGACCTTTGTATAAGTGAATGTGCCTACTGACTCTTCTCCTTTTCTTGAGAGACTCCCATCTTCATTTTCCTAGAATTTCAGTCATGCTTCCAGTTTCAAAGCAGTAATTGATTGTTACAAATCTAGCAGCTCTATTCTGAACTTTTTTCAATATCTTCATTAAGGACCGCTTCTCTTTGGTCCCAGATGCAACTACCATATTCCAAGAGTGGGCGAACAAGTCCCTAAAATGCTGTCACTTTCACATCCTGAGGACACCGATGAAGATTTCGCCTCAGGAGCCCAAGTGTTCTATTCGCCTTTGTACACATGTTGCTACTGAGTGGATTCCCTCTCAAATCGTGTGTGATTGTCACACCAACGTGTATTTAATGGAATTCACATATACGAGGACCGTTCCTTCTATGGTGTATGAAGCCTCAATTTTATGTGTTCTCTATCTAGTTATCTGCACAATATTGCATTTAACGGGCTGCAATCTCATGCCTCATTTTCGTGCTCAACATCCTAATCTATCTATGTCCTTCTGAAATTTCACTGACTCCTCTGTGCCTCTGATTTCCCGATAGCAAACACAGTCGTCTGAGAACAGTCTTATTGCTGAGTCAATGTCTTAGGAAATATCATTTTACGCACAGGGAGAATAGCAGCGGATAAAAAGCAGTCCCCTGTGGGACCCCCCCCCCCCATAAAACTGGCGCCCATACTGAAGATTCACCATAAACAACAATGCGCTGTTTTCTGAAGTCCTCCAGCCCCCAGTTCTATAAACAAATAATTTGGATATAAGTAGCTCATGAGGTGGGGTGTCAAAAGCCTTCTCGAAGTCTAGAATAAATGTGTCCACCCGCTCCCCTTTGTCCAAAATTTTTACCCAATCATTGATAACAGTGCTCAACTGAGTTTCGCAACTATGCCTTTTCCTAAATGCATGTTGACTGTTTGACAAAAGTTAATGTTCATCCAAGTGGACCATGATGTTTGAGTAGACTATGTGTTCAAGCAATTTACATAGAACACAAGTCAGTGACACCTGGCGATAATTACGAGCAAGAGCCATGTCTCCTTTTTGTGAAAAGTGGACAGATGTTTGCTAGGAGCCATTCGTTCGGGATTTAATCCGTATCGAGAGGTTGTTGGAAAAAGTAAGTAAAACGGGACCTAACTCATTAATTTTGCTAGTTCCTTCAGGACTCTAGGATGAGGCTCATCAGGTCCTAAAGCTTTAGACGGGTTCAAGACTTTAAGAAACTTGATCGCTCCCGCCGAGAATACAACAATATGTTCCATGAAATGGGCCGATCGTCCAGTCAATGGAACCTCGTTGAACTCAGTTTTATTAAACGCATCATTGAATTGACCAATTCCTCTGCCCTTTCAGAATCCGATTGAGCAACCCCGTTCCCTCCTCTTTTATTTAGTGGAGGGATACCGTGCCTGTCTTTCTTCTGGCTATTGATATATCTGTAGAAGTCTCTAGGATTTGCCTTTGCATCACCTACCAAGTTATTCACATACAGATCATGCGGATTTTTATGTGACTTTTAATTTCTCGTCTCAAGTTTTCAAATTTTGCCTGGAGTCACTTAACAACTTTTTGCCTTAGCTACCTTATTTCACCTCCGAATCTTTCTTCTTATTCCTGGTGTGATCCAAGGAAATGAAGATACAGACCTGCTAGTTTTGGAGGGGATATGATTTTCGGACATAGCTTGAATGAAAGACTTTATCAAATCAAAGGTATCCTGGACAGACCGAGCGTCTGAATGACCATTAAAGCATTTCCCATTTGCGAATTTTAAGGCATCCTTCCTCATATTTTCATGTGTGTGTGTGAATTCGGGTTTAACGTCGCTTTCAACAATTTTTCAGTCATATCACGACGGTGTCTGATTGCGACAGGGAGCTCAATGCTCACTTTTATAGTGCTGCCTCACTGAAGTATCATGGCCCAGACACATTACAGGATACTCAACTCAGTCACATTATCCTTACATTGGGTCGACCAATCCTAGCTCTACCCCGTGAATCTGAGTGCCAAGCGAGGAGCAGCTAGTACCATTTTAACGACTTTGGTATGTCGCGGCCCGGGATCGAACCCGTGACCTCCCGTTCCCCGGAGCGGACACTCTACCAACTGAGCTATCGGGGCCGGTCACCTTTTTGATGTAAGTACACCTTTCTACGAGGTTTCTTAATAGGTGGTATAAAGATTTTAAAAATCCAGAAACAATATCATGATCACTTAGTTTGTCCGAATACGGAATATCTTCAAATTGTCCTTGTAAGGTTGTAAGAATCAATTCCAAAGTGTTCTTTTCTCGAGAGGAAAGTTAAAAATTTGTTCCAAGCCAGGATCATTCATGACGTCAACCAATATTTGTCCTTCTGACGGACTCAGCATCGTGCCTTGTTTGCTCGGCCTATCAGGCCAAACGATCTCTCTGAAGTTGAAGTCACCCGGGACATGTACTGCGGGAAGCTTTTAACCCTTATTCTGAGACTTAATGCGATCAAGTTGATCTTTAAATTACTGTCGTTAGGTGGTCAATACAAACCTGCTATACAGTGAGAAGTTTTGTTTGCAAAAACCTTAACCAAAACAGAGTCGTTTCCAGTTCCATGACTGGCATAAGAGAGATGTCTCTCTGAACGAGCAACATCACCCCGCCGCCATGAGTGTCTCCATCTTTTCTGTAGACACTGCATTCACAAGTTTCAGAGAAAATCTCCGAAGTCATAACTGAACTGCCAATCTTTGTTTCCTGAATAGCCACAATATGTGGTTGGTGAGTATCGAGGAAAGCTAAAATTTCAAGTATTTTTCCTCTTAAACCGTTAATGCTTATACTGCAAAGTTTCAAACCTTTTACAAAATTCGGCTTTCTCATGTCAGTAGTCGGAGGTTTAACTCCTTTTTCCTTTGACAGAGGTTCCAATCTGTTTCCTTTTTTTCCAGTTCTATAGGTTCGTTGAAGAAAAGAGTCAGAAAAATTGAAAACCTCGCACCTCGGGCATATCCATGAACAAATGGAATTTACCAATTTGCCATACTCGGCATCTGAAAGGAATGCACAATCCGTGTGAATCCACATTTCACACTGGTCGCACTGCACTGACTTATGTTAATTTCAGAACCTCACCACTACATAGGCAACAGTCTGCTTTGCAATCTTTGCAATACCAAGTTCCAACTCCAATTTCAAGGTCTAGCAATTGGTTTTCATCCAATTGAGAAAATATAATCAGTATAAAAACTTTTAACAAAAATTTAAAACAAACTTCAATATAAAGATTCCAAGTCCATGCATGCCCTTGACCTTCAGGGCGGGGATATCACTGAATAAAACTTTGGACCTATATTAATAGCGCCCAGCATTGACGGGCCGTGCAATACCCACATTATCTGCTTTTGTGTAGTCATGTAACTGACTTCAACACTCGTAATAAATTATTAACGGCTAAACTCCTTAATCAGGGTTATCGGTACCATAAACTACGCAAAGCCTTTTCAAAATTTTATAGACGCCATTCTGATTTAATTTCAAAATTCAATATTGGACTTAAATCTCTTCTGCAACAAGGTCTATCGGAACCCGAATTTTATGGTGACTTAGCATATAAATTCAGAAAAATATATAACCGCAATGACTTCAGCACCCAATTTCGTAAAATCATTCTTCGATATAAAAAGATTGGGTACAACATGGATATTATACGACAAACTGCATGCATGGTAGTTAACCCAATCACGGTTGGCAACTTTGCTTCCCTCTTTAATTGCACGCCGGTGGGTCAGGCCTCAGATTCTATGACGGCTCCAACGTAAAGGCTTATTGAAAATTAGAGAGATAATGTCGGTTGGTGCCTGATGCTCTGTCTCTGGTCGGGCTCATCGGAGTCTAACTGTTGGTTTTCTTTTGCTCCAGCATTTCAGTGGTTTCTTGCTGTCGAGTCCTCACCGTTGTCTCACCTCTGTGGTTCTTTGATTTTTGTGTTCACGGAGATGTTGCACTGATGAGTTAGGAGGCCTTCATGCGGACTGAACAAATTATTTGTCTAAATCGCGGCGGAAGTAAGGGCGAGGATTGTGGCCACGTAAAATCGATTTAAGCCCCCCAGTGGAAATCTTCCACTGACCGTTCCAAGGCGGCTCTTCTGTGGCGATTTATTTATGTTGTTGTTTGTTACTTACTGTGTGTATCACTTGTGTCTTTTGGTTTTGGATGGCCATATGGCCATTTTGTGGGAAAGTAACTGTCCTTATGGCCTTCCTTTGTTTAGGTTTCCATTATGGTCTGGTCGCTTAATGTTTGTGTTTCTTTCCCTTTGGTGTCTTTTATGGGTGGAGTAAGTTAATTGTATCAATTCCTGATCTTTGTTTTACTTCTACTTTGTATTACTTTCCTCGGCATACCAGCATGATTACAAGATTCTATTTGATAGACTGAAAAGCCGTACATTGACTGGCGTGATAATTTAATAGAAAACGGTGATCTATTAAGTAATATATACAAATACCAGCTGCGTCCACGATACCAGCCAGCTGATGGGAAAACATATTCTCTGTCATGTGCGAATAACAAAGAGGATGATCAAACTGCGCTTTCTGATCAGCGTCTTTGTTGTTCTGTGATTTAGATAGCATGTCCCGAGTTCCTATAGACTGTACCTAGCCGTTTACCTTAACAGCTACTTGTTCGTAAACTTCGAAGAGAGGCTTCCCCATCCAGGGCTCACACTTTGCTTTTTCTAACCCTTTTTGTACCAAATGGAATCTTCCACCTTATAAATAGCAGGAGTTCATTTCATAATTTAGGGGTGTCAGGTTGTCTTTTCTTCAAAATTTATTTGGAAAACGGCTGAACTTTTCGCAAACTGTGTAGGCCCTGATCAAGTTCTGCGGCGTCCGATCTGGGCCTGCACTGTTTGCCAGGCTACCCGTTTTGGGTTTCTGGTGCAAAATGGGTTAATGGAAATCAGTAGAATATATAACACTCCCATAAGACTTCCGTATAATTACGTTAGTAATTTTCAATTAGTCACACCCTAGATAAAACTGATATAAATACATGAGACTGTTAGCTGCATAAAGGTATGTCCCGTGTACGCATTACAACACAATATACATTTTCAAGTTAAAAAAAGAGCCCCGTGATGGCCCCCGGATCGCTCACCTTATCCATATTTTACAAATGAAATGTTAAGCAATATATAGTGAATTGGAGGGTTTGAGCAATTTTGGCTGCCGGTGACCTAAGAGATCGTCTGTTAAATTATTTCTAAATCAGTCTGGCTGCTTGGGAGTAGAAGTCATTTTTTGAAGCTGAATGTTTCAGCTCTTGTGGCCATCATGTTCAGTTGAGAAATTTGGTTAGAGGGTCAGATATAAAATAGCTTCCTTTTAGAAAAGGAAATCATTCAAAAGTTTTTTTTTTTCATTTCTTGTGGCCATTTATTCCAGCAGAGTGCTGCAATTTTGACAGATGGATACCACAAAAACATTCCTGTGACAGCACTTATCAGAACGGAACCGTTTAAGCAATTATGGTAGACGGGCCAACGCGGAAAAAATGCCAAATCCCCGTTAACAAGTTCGCGAAATGAACAACCATCATAAACCTACTTTATAATTATAGATTTTTTTAATCTTTACATTCAGCATCCTCATAATAGTTAATACTGTTTGACAATCAACTAAGACTGACACGATTAATCGTATAATCGATTAATCGATCGATAGATTCCAGAAAATGATTTGCTTGTAATCGATTACTTGACAGGTACAATTTACTAACCAAAGTTATGCCTAAAATAGCTGGATGAGTGGCAAACAGTGCAGACCCTGATGAGACGCCGCAGAATCTCATCTGGGTCTACACTGTTCGCTCAGGCCTGTCTGTTCAAATAAACATATAGTAAAGTACAACATATGGTAAGAGACATGCTCAGACAGGTAAAATTATGAGAAAAAATATAGCGATTACTAATCGACTATCGATCGCAATGTCATTACCGATAATCGATTATCTTTTCAGCTCCGATTAGCCAGCCTTACAATCAACCTTTTTGACGCTTGTGACACACAAAGACGGTTGACTTGTCGTTTAACACGAACTCATCATCATTCTCATGGAGAAAAGTGGGGTTTACGGGGTTATTCATTGTTTGACTTATTTTGCTCAAAAACATAGACTGTAGGTACTCGTTAGAATAGAGTTCTAAAAAGCATCCATAATCTAGATTTGGGCTAGCAAAAAACACAAATGCACACTTTTTCATCTGAACAATGCTAGTTAAAGAGATACATCACGAAAACACGCCTATATAATTTTGACCCCCCTCGAACCCCACTTTTATATAGTAATATGGGGTTTACATGGGTAAACCTTACTTTTCATATCTCTGCTCTAAAATAAAGATTGCGAGTACTCGTTAGAACCGCCTCCATGGCGGTTCTAACGAGTAGCCACAATCTATAATTTGAGCAGAAATAAGAAAAATATCCCAATTTTTCATCTTAAAATTTTCATTTTTTCGTTGATAAAGGTTACAATATATTTGTATAGGCGTGTTTTCGTAATGTGATGTCAAAGGAGATCGGGGTTCTTACCTTAGCTATCGCAACAGCACAACTATATCCAGCCAGTTCCATCAACTGGTCAACGCTGAAAGCATATTCTGTAAATAGTTCCTGGTCAATATCTTGGGCCTCCTTTTGGCTGAAAACAAAAATTGCACGTCATGAATAAGTATGATTTTGAGTTTCATTTCATGTACAGTTCAACCTGTATTTAGCAAGTCTCTAAGGGATAATCAAAATGTACTTGCTTAAGACAGGTGCTTGCTTAATACAGGTGAGTGTTAACCCTTCTCTTGCTGAATATTCATTTAAGCCACACCCATTTCTGTCTATCAACCAATCAAATTACTTGATGTAAGTTATTGCTACAAATTCATAAACTGAATGCCAAACAGTGTAGATCCTGATCAGATGGCTTCTTCAGAAGCCATCTGATCTTGTTCTACACTGTTTGCAAAGATAGGGGTTGTCGTGAACAGCAAGATAAGGGTTAAAACATTTATAGGGATGGCCATTATGATTTTACTGTATATCTTCCTGACTAAATATAGTAAACAAATCCAGGGTTTCCACCACTGGGTCAGAAGCCTCCGTGGTGTAGTGGTTATGCTACTCGCCTTGAAAACCAGGGGTCGCAGGATCGATCCCAAGCTTCTCCAAACTTTCGGATGAGTCTTTAAACCGAGGTCCCGTCTCCGTATGACCTTAGCTGTTGGTGAGAATTAGAACTCAAACACTCACTCACTCCACCACTAGGTCAAATCGAAACGTCACTGACTTTCCACTGACTTAAATTTTCATTTTCGCTGACTAACATACCCGGATCTAAAAACCATCGCATATGATCCGGTATTCGCGGCATTGTCTATAAATGATTGGTCACATCAATAAACTGTATGCATCTGTATACCCTGCCGACACAATTTGCTTGCATCCGATTATGAACCTACAAAATATATTCTTTTCAGAACGATGTCAGGGTGTTATAAATTCATGTCTGATATGGGCGGACGGACTAATAAATCACGTGATTAAGATCGTGAAATGAACACCCCCTAAACCCAACTTTATATAGAATAAACTGGGGTTTAGGGGGCTTTAGATTATTTTCTAATTTTTGCTCCAAGACATAGGTTCTTGAGGCGGTTCTAACGAGCACCCACAACCTATGTTTGCAGTACAAAATAAGAAACATATCTGGGATTTTCATCAGAAAAGTAGCCATTTTGGAGATGTGAAAAAAAATACACTATGTCGCACGGGTGTGTTAGCGTAATGATAGACACTCTTCGGCACGTGCAATTCCAGTTCAACGGGGAAAAGCAAAATAGAAGGGCTGTATGGTGCCTCCGCGAAAGATCTGCAAATGGAATCGAAACTTGAGTACCGGTTTGCCGTTTAAACGGCCTAAACCTGCAAAGGCTAAGTGGTATGGGTTGGACAGTCTGTACACAAAACGGACGGTAAATGGTATGATTTTTTTTTCAGGATTTGTATGACATTCATTCTTTGCAAGCCGGATACAAATCCTACAAATATCAGCGTCTCCAAAAACATTCTGACCTTTTTCTGACCTTTTTTGAAATTCTAAATTTCTCGGACTTTTTCAGTACTTACTGACTTTTCAATGACCTAGAAAGTGATCACATTTCCCTGACTTATCCCTGAAAATGGCAACCGTGGCATCGAGCAACGGTTTTAAGATAAAATAATAAAAGAATCTCAAACATGTGGCTACTTCACACAAAAATATGAATCTAGCCAAATACTCGTTCCATCTGTTTGATAACAACGTCAATTAGTCTGAGATCGTCTGTGGCTATTTCTTAATATTGCCACCATTCATTTATTTCTTGCAAAGCAGAAAGACCCCTGCATTGTTTTCAGATGCCTTGTCAACAGTTGAGAGACCATCACTGCCTAAACATTTCCTGTTGTCATCAAGGATTTTCAGAAGTCATTATGTTGTTGTTACTGGCCTTCCTTTTGACGTGATATAACATTGAACCACGCCAAGGGAAAACCTGTTGTTTTGCCATTTGCGATTGAGTGATTGTTTTGGGTTTACCTACATGTCAACCCTTGTGGGTCATTTTGTGTCGTCTCCCAGAGAAAGGGCGAAAACAGATACATGTAGAACAGAGGAGATGAAAGTGACTGTGAGGGACGGAGGAGAGAGAGGAAAATAAATGGAAGTGTAGAAACAGAATAACACCCCCCGCCCTCTACCCTTACCTGCTGCAAGAACAGCAGGCCTTGTCCAACATTACGCCAATATCAGATGGACGCCCCAGTGACGCCAAATACATGTCACCTTTGCCTCACCCAACCAACCCCGAATCAGCCTGTGTATGCATTCTGACATTTAAAGCATGTTCTAAATGTTCGGTCAAGGAACACCCATACAGCATCCAGCGAAGACTCGCGAATGTGCAGACTGATCTAAATCTTCGGAGGGAGCATATGCTCATGGGCCCATTGTCGCTCATTGCGAACAAACGCCTATACAAAAACATTGGAAGCTTTACCGCCTAAGAATCGAAATTTCCAGATGAAAAATCGTGATATTTTTCTTATTTCTGCTCAAAATATAGATTGTTGTTACTCGTTAGAACCGCCTCAACGAGGCGGTTCTAACGAGTACCCACAATGTATATTTTAGAGCAGAAATAAGAAAAACAAGGTTTACGCCTGTAAACCCCAGTTTTACTTTATAAAAGTGGGGTTCAAGGGGGTCAGAATTATATAGGCGTGTTTTCGTAATGTGGCACGTTCCAAACCGTGAAGGTCGACGTTTAGTACGAACAAGTCGCAGAAATGAAGACCCATTAGCCGTAAAACTGATCTTGAAACCATTTCAAGTATTGGAATAACACCAAGTAATGACCTGGTCCCCGCCCATCGAGGCTTGAAGAAATATATGGGCTGCATGATGCTTCCACGCAGACCTGAAACCGCCCCGCACACGAGTACTGGTAAATTGCTTAGTGGATCTAAGCCTTCCCAGGCAAAGCTTATACAAGAGGGCCCAGAGGGCCCTGAATCGCTCACCTGAGAATCAGTGTCTCTAGTACATTCTTGGCCCAAGGGCTATACTAGGTTAAGCTTCATACCAAATATCAAAGACCTGAGCCTTGTGGTTTCAGAGATGAAGATTTTTAAATATTTTCCATATATATGCCTATGAAAAACCAAAGGGCCCCAGGGATGGGGGCATTTTTGGCCCCAGGGCTATAATTTGAACAATCTTGGTACAGGTCCACTAGATGAAGCTTCACACCAAATATCAAAGATCTGAGCCTTGCGGTTTCAGAGAAGAAGATTTTTAAAGATTTTACCTATATAAGCCTTTGTAAACCCTGAGGCCCCCAGGGCGGGGGCATTTCCGGCCCAAGGATCATAATTTGAACAATCTTGGTAGAGGTCCACTAGATAAAGCTTTATACCAAATATCGAAGACCTGGGCCTTTTTGTTTCAGAGAAGAAGATTTTTAAAGATTTTCCCTGTATAAGCCTATGTAAAAACCAAAGGCCCCCGGGGCGGGGGCATTTTTGGCCCTGGGGCTATAATTTGAACAATCTTGGTAGAGGTCAACTAGGTGAAGCTTCGCACCAAATATCAAAGACCTCGGCCTTGCAGTTTCAGAGTAGAAGATTTTAAAGATTTTCCCTACATAAGCCTATGTAAAACGAAAGGCCCCCGGGGCGGGTGCATTTTTGGCCCTAGGGCTATAATTCTAACAATCTTGGTAGAGGTCCACTAGGTGAAGCTTCACACCAAATATCAAAGACCTGGGCCTTGTGGTTTCAGAGAAGAAGATTTTTAAAGATTTTACCTATATAAGCCTTTGTAAACCCCGAGGCCCCCAGGGCGGGGGCATTTTTGGCCCTATGGCTATAATTTGAACAATCTTGGTAGAGGTCCACTACGTGAAGCTTCACACCAAATATCAAAGACCTGAGCCTTGTGATGTCAGAGAAGCAGATTTTTAAAGATTTACCCTATATAAGCCTATGTAAAACCAAAGGCCCCCGGGGCGGGGACATTTTTGGCCCTAGGGCTATAATTTGAACAATCTTGGTAGAGGTCCACTAGATGAAGCTTCATACCAAATATCAGAGACCTGGGCCTTTCAGTTTCAGAGAAGAAGATTTTCTAAAGATTTTCCCTGTATAAGCCCATGTAAAACCAAAGGCCCTTAGGGCGGGGGCATTTTTGGCCCTAGGGCTATAATTCGAACAATCTTGGTAGGGGTCGACTAGGTGAAGCTTCACACCAAATATCAAAGACCTGGGCTTGTGGTTTCAGAGAAGAAGATTTTTAAAGATTTTACCTATATAAGCCTTTGTAAACCCTGAGGCCCCCAGGGCGGGGGCATTTCCGGCCCAAGGATCATAATTTGAACAATCTTGGTAGAGGTCCACTAGATAAAGCTTTATACCAAATATCGAAGACCTGGGCCTTTTGGTTTCAGAGAAGAAGATTTTCAAAGATTTTCCCTGTATAAGCCTATGTAAAAACCAAAGGCCCCCGGGGCGGGGGCATTTTTGGCCCTGGGGCTATAATTTGAACAATCTTGGTAGAGGTCCACTACGTGAAGCTTCACACCAAATATCAAAGACCTGAGCCTTGTGATGTCAGAGAAGCAGATTTTTAAAGATTTTCCCTACATAAGCCTATGTAAAACCAAAGGCCCCCGGGGCGGGGACATTTTTGGCCCTGGGGCTATAATTTGAACAATCTTGGTAGTGGTCCACTAGATGAAGCTTCATACCAAATATCAGAGACCTGGGCCTTTCGGTTTCAGAGAAGAAGATTTTTAAAGATTTTCCCTGTATAAGCCTATGTAAAACCAAAGGCCCTTAGGGCGGGGGCATTTTTGGCCCTAGGGCTATAATTTGAACAATCTTGGTAGAGGTCCACTAGGTTAAGCTGCACACCAAATATCAAAGAACTGGGCCTTGTGGTTTCAGAGAAGAAGATTTTTAAAGATTTTCCCTATATAAGCCTATGTAAACACAAAGGCCCCGGGGCGGGGGCATTTCTGGCCCAAGGGCCATAATTTGAACAATCTTGGTAGAGGTCCACTAGATGAAGCTTCATACCAAATATCGAAGACCTGGGCCTTTTGGTTTCAGAGAAGAAGATTTTTAAAGTTTTCATTTCAAAAATCTATTTTTAGCTCCTGTGACCCAGATGTGCAATGGACCGGAACCATTTGAACAACTTTGAAAGGGGACCACCTAAGGATCATTCCTGTGAAGTTTGGTCAAAATCCGATCAGTGGTTTAGGAGGAGATGTCATTTGAAGAAAAAGTTTACGCACACACGCACGCACGCACGCACGCACACACGCACACACGCACGACGGACGACGGACAAAAAGTGATCCCAAAAGCTCACCTCGTCACTATGTGACAGGTGAGCTAAAAAACTATTGGTTTCATTGGGCGACAGGGCCTGAGATGTCATTTCATCTTAATGTCGGGTAAAAGTCCCACACAATTGGAAGCAACGTCTCCAAAATGACATTTACAGTGTTGACGGGGACGTTAAACCTCAAATCAAACAAACACAAACCAAGTAATGACCTGATATTTTCGTGTTCGTATATGTTTCGCTTTTTGTATGACATCCATAATACACAATGAACATTAAGTATTCAACGCAATCACTAGTGCGGCCAAGAAGGGCGGGAATCTTTTTCCGTGAAAAGTGTGGATTTAAGACCATACAAGACCATATTCAAGACGTTTAAATTCCACTGCAAATATGTACTATAAAAGAGTTATCCTTTGGAAGCAAGCCATATTTAAACGTGCGGATACAATAAATGTAGCTCATTCATTCGTGAAAGAAACAACAGCAAAACAAATCAGACACTTAGCATGAGCCTTTGCCAAAACAAGTGAAGTTTGCAATAATTAGGCTGGACGCCGGCATGTTTTGCTTGATTGGATTGTTTTACGTCCCCGTCAACACGTCAAAACTATTTAGGTCATTTTGGAGACGTTGCTTCCAATTTTGTGGGGCTGTACCCCATATTGAGATGAAATAACATCTCAAGCCCTGCCGCCAAAAACATCAATATAGTTTATACACATTGACAGTCCGGCTCACACCACTTTGCCTGGGCAGGCTCAGACCTTCTACGCGGTTTTACCACTACTCATGTGCGGTCAGTTTCAGCTCTGCGTGGAAGCACCTTACAGCCCAATTTATTTCTCCAAGCCCCGATGGGTGTGGACCAAGACATCGGCATGTAAAAATGATTGCGCTGTCCTATTTATCTGAAGTGATTGCAGACATCCAATCAAACAAACAAAACAAGTAGCGAGCAGGATTGCGCTGATAACCCTTTTTTCATGACATGGCTTCTTACATTTATGTCTATTTAGAATCTGAATAACCATAAATTGCTTCTCAGTATACCAAAACTTTTTTTCAGAATTTCTGCGAGATCTTACTGGTGACAGAAATTACTGTTGTAGAAGAAGAAGAAGAAGAAGAAGAAGAAGAAGAAGAAGAAGAAACAGGTTTGTCTAATCTTCTTTGCGTGGTTGACATCGTCTTTTGTGTGAGATGCTTACTATTAAGACGGCAAACATATATTTTTATACCCGCTTTTTCGAAAAAAAATAGGGAATATTGGTTTCGTACCACAGTTCACTCCGGCGTCAGTCAGTCCGTCCGTCCGTCCGTCTGTCCGTGCGGCCGTCCGTCCGTCAGAACGTGCGTCCGTCCGTCACGTTTCTTGTGGTTGGATCTCCTCTGCAACCACAGAAGTTACTATTTTGAAACTTTGCATGTGGATAGTACATGGAATGTAGATGGCAGTGGGCAACTTTTTGGTGACCTTGACCTCAACATGACCCCAAGGTCAAAGGCCAAAAATTATGATTTGCCATATCTTCTAAACTATTGGAGTTACACTTCTGAAACTTTGCTTATTGGATGGTCCTTGGAATATAGAATATGTCAGGTTACTTTTGGTGTGACCTTGAACCCAAGGTCAAAGGTCAAAAAGTATAATTTTGCCATATCTTCTAAACTATTAGAGTTATACTTCTGAAACTTTGGTTATTGGATGGCCCTTGGAATATAGAATAAATTTGGATACTTTTGGTGTGACCTTGACCTCAACAAGACCCCAAGGTTAAAGGTCAAAAATTATGATTTGCCATATCTTCTAAACTATTGGAGTTACACTTCTGAAACTTTGCTTATTGGATGGCCCTTGGAATATAGAATATGTTGGGCTACTTTTGGTGTGACCTCGACCCCAAGGTCAAAGGTCAAAAAGTATGACTTTGCCATATCTTCTAAACTATTGGGGTTACACTTCTGAAACTTGGTTATTGGATGGCTGTTGGAATATAGAATAAATTGGGATACTTTAGATGGACCTCAACATAACCCCAAGGTCAAAGGTCAAAAAGTATGACTTTGCCATATCTTCTAAACTGTAAGAGTTACAATTCTGAAACTTTGCTTATCAGTTAGAATGTTCTTTGCAACTTTTTTTTAACTTGCATGTAGTTTTGGCTGGCTCATACATAGTCATTAGTGTTATTAATAGAAAAAGCGGGTATTTGCGATGGTATACCATCGACTGCAGATCTAGTTATTATTATTTTTTTTTTGGTGGTGGGGGGGTTTACGACCCTTTAAAAAATATTTCACTTATATCGATCCTATCGTTTATAAAAGGTGTGCGACAACTGGAGTACCCAGAGAAAAAAAAACACCTGACCTTCCGTTGCATAGTTAAACATAAATCACTAGAAAATGACAGAAAAATATCAAACTGAAATGACGGTAATTTTCTAGCTCAGCTGTTCAAATAAAGCATGCGAAAGCAAATATACTTAATTGGTCAAATGCATTCGTGCAAGGAAAAACTCTTGTATAATGAGCAGTTTTAAACATAAGCCCAAAAGCATACAAGTAGTGAAACTTGCCTTTTTCATGGCTTATTTCACTCGACCATTATTTTTTTCTTATTTCTGCTAGAATAAATACACCGTGCTTCCTCATCAAAACCACTTTAATGAGGCTCTTCTTATCCTGAAACCATCAACACACAGCAGCTTACACGAGCAAGCACTTAATATGAACTTTACAAAATGAGCCAATCGCGAGTTTCATTATAGAATGAATTTCATTTTTGTGGATTTTACCGATGTGTTAACTCCGGCGAATAACTCACAAAATGCATGAAGCCTGAAAATGGTAATTTATTTTTTATAATTCCAAGTACAGACCAGCAACCGGTATAACTCCATATTTCTTGTTTCGGGTCGACAACGACTAACGCGAAATCGGCTATTTTCTCCGCGAAACCGCGAGAAAAAAATAAAATGAGCGAGATCCCAGTTTCGCGGCGAAAATTCGCGGAGATTCTTGGCGAAAATCTGACCGATTGCTTTCAATGAAAATTAATTTACACGCGTTTCACGGAGGAAAAATTTACCCGCGTTTCGCGGAGGAAAAACAGTGGGCTTGCGGGAAAGTAGAAGTCCAAATTTCGGCTTTTGGAACGTGGGAAGGTTCTCACTACCAGGTTGATATACCAGGGTATCAAAAAACCAAACTGGTATCAACACTAAAGAAGTTCTTTGGGAGGCACGCACCATGATCTTGTTGATCCGTACAATGTGGCCATTTCGAGAATTATTTCTGATATGTTTGCGAATGGAAAGCCATAGGAAGACTTCCAAAATCTCGGACATACCCTTCTCGGATTTTTTCTCATTTTCGTCGTTCGGGTCGATGGGCATGGTGAGCGAAGCTTGCTAACCAAGTAATGTTTACTATCCGCGGACGCCTGGTTACACTCTTCTGGAGTCCATGCTGGTTGATCTGAACATTGATATTTGCCATTTTGTCTGTGGTTTAATGATTTTGGATTAACGGTTTGGTACTACGACCTAAACTACTTATTCTTATTTCTCTGTTTGTTTGGCGTTGTTGTTTTTGTTGGAAACGAAGGCAAATGGTTGTCACCGTTAAATTATAATTATAAAATTCTTATTTCAACCGATCAAATCGCTCGAAATTTAAAAATAATGCTGGTGATTTGGAATTATAAGCTCGTAACAGTCATACTAAGCGGGTGAGCATTGAGGCGGTTATAACATTACGCAAACACGCCTATACAAATACATTGCCACCTTTATCGCCGAAAAAATGAAACTTAAATGATGAAAAATTGCGTATTTTTCTTATTTCTGCTCTAAAAGATAGATCGTGGGAACTCGTTAGAACCGCCTCATCGAGGCGGTTCTAACGAGTAACCACAATCTATATTTTAGAGCAGAAATAAGAAAAATAAGGTATATCCCCGGAAACCCCAGTTTTACTATATAAATGTGGGGTTCAAGGGGGTCAAAATTATATAGGCGTGGTTTCGTGATGATTCCAATTCTCCATCATTATGGATATTTTGAGCGATTTGAATGGTTGAAATAAAAGTTAAATACTTCGATAAATTCTATGAGAAAGATTCTCAGAACTATATCACACAGCGACAGTTAGTAATATAGCGTGACGTCAAAGAGCACGCTAAGAACCCGCGCGTTACCTCATTGTACATGAAACGACGTCAACGGCGATCGATTAAAAGATGGAAAACTATTGAAAACGTAAATGTTAGAAGACAAATAAACTGGATCTAAAGACTTAACGTTTTTTTTGTGTGTGTTTGTTTTTTTTTTTTTTTTTTTTTTTTTGTTTTTTTTTCGCTTGGGTTTCTTTTAAAGATGGCAGCTTCATATTGAAGAATCATTCCGTTGTGGCCGTCGGTAAGTCCATTCTTACGCTTTTGAAAGAATTCCTACAATTTTGGCAATGTTTACTTTGCGGTTTTTTTTTTTTTTTTGTTTTTTTTTTTTTTTTTTGTTTTGGTTTTACGGCCCTTTCAAGATTATTTCACTCATATCGAGCCGATCGTTAATCAGAGATGGGCGAAAACCGAAGTACCCGGAGAAAAACCACCTGACCTTCCGTTGCAGAACTTGGCGTCTCGCATGTGACCCGAGCGGGGCTCGAACCACAGCGGTGAGAGACCTAATGATCAAGAGTCAGAGCTCTTAACCACTAGGCCACGAAGGCCCGTTTGGGCTTCTTTTAAAGATGGCAGCTTCATTTTGAATAATCATTCCGCTGTGGCCGTCGGTAAGTCCATTCTTACGCTTTTGAAAGAATTCCTACAATTTTGGCAGTGTTTACTTTGCGATGACAAAGTTGGAATCATAACATAAGAATTATTATTTTTTGTGGATTTTATCGGTGTTTTAACTCCGGCGAATCACTCACAAACGCCATGTAGCCGGAAGAGGGTTTCATACAGTTTGTGATTCGCCGGAGTTTACCACAAAAAGAAAATTAATTCCTATCATAATGAGTGCCCGCAATCTATGTTTTAGAGCAATAAAGAAAAATAATGTATGCTCCAGTAAAACCTACTGTTCTCTATATAAAGTCGCGAGCTAATTACATAGACTCATTAGCCTGAGGAGAAAACATACATGTCGAGCTGGTTCCCAGTTAATTTGTACGCAATTAATTTTGTATCATTTTGGTAATTTCGCACTTTTGTCGCACCTGCTTTCAGCATGTCGCAATAAAGAAGCCTAATGTTCCGCCCATTCGTTCATTTGTCAACGCATTTGCGTGCACGTGGCTGGCAATGTCTAGCCCATTCGATCAAATCCTGAACAAATATACTTCATGTTTGGCCAATACATTTGCGTGTATCATTCTTGCACATTTCCCATTATTCCGCGTTGACTTCCAAAACAGCACGCGGAAATAGAGGCAAAACCTGGTATCAAGGTTCCACATCAAGAACAGATAAGAAATTGCTATCATTAATGTCACCTTATCCCCTACTGACCAAATAAAAGAGCAGCGATAAAATATTCCAATTAATCATTGACTAGCAAACTCGATTATCTTTCGCTGTTTTACGCCCCATGTTCCCCTCTGGGTCCGATAAAGACGAAACAAGAACAAATAGGAGGATAAGATACATTTTGTACCTGATTGGATATGATAAAATGTCTCATTACGAAAACTTGCCTATTCAAATATAGTGAAAAAATCCACCAAAAACGGAACATTTTAGGACGAAAAATTCCGATATTTTTTCTATTTCTGCTTTAAACATTGATTGTTTGTACTCGTTAGAACCGCCTAATCGAGGCGGTTCTCACGAGTACCCACAATCTAAACTTTAGAGCAGAAATAAGAAAAATATGTTTTCAACACATTCGAAGAAATATTGGTATTTATATTGAAAACAAGAACATTTTCTTTTCCTTTTATACGAAAAACAAACCAAAACGTAAATTAGTCCGGGCTGCTACTGTGAAAATAACATGGTCAAGGGTGTTTTATTATTTTTTCTTTATTTTTTCACAGTGTGAAAAGTGTGAGAATATTATTTGTTTTTGTTTCAGATATGCATTGATTTGTCTGCTAAGTATAAAAAATTGTTTTTTTTTTTTTTTTTTTGTTTTTTTTTTACTTTTTTTTTTGTATTTTTTTTTTTTTTTGTTCTGTATTTCCAGGTTACAGCGTAGACTTTTAAAAAATAATAGGCGTTGCATTCAGCTAAGTCTGAATTACTTCCAGTCTTTGCAATGGCCTCATTTTGGGACGCTTAGCATATGTAGGTTCTCTAATTAAAGACTGAAATACAATTTCTGGTAATTGCGGGTCCTTTATTTCCATCGTGTTAGGCTTATTTTGTCGATTATTTGTCAATCGACCCAAAATTACTAAGCACGGTGGCCTTACGTTGCTGTGACTATCACTGAATTGCGCAAAAGCAAGGTAACAGTTTATTTACATTGTGACGTAAAGAACATTGACTCGGAAAATATGCTGGGACATTGGCCCCATTGATCGAAATGCAAGATTCGTACTTCCAGAATTACCATGCAAAAGCTTTTATCTCTTTGAAATTCAACGTTTTATTCGATTAGATCACATATTTCTATGAAAGTTTACTACATCGTTTCCGACTTCTGTGTGAGGACTAGCGCAAATGTGTTTTTGAGACTCGGCCCTGGGTATCAACTCAGTCATATTGCATTCTAACCTGTTTGCATGACGAAGTTTGGGGTAAAAGGTCATTCATAAAGCGCACAGCGAAGACTCAGATCAGCCTGCGCGGACGCGCAGACTGATCTGAGTCTTCGCTGGGCGTACATGCCCAATGACGGATTCTCGCCTGTCCCGGTTCTTGTTTAACGTCTCTATTCCCACAACAGTCGCTAACAATATCGTTCATCTGTGCTCACAGTGTGCAATCAAAATTCGATTAGTGTAAATCATTGTCACGTACGGTATGCATGAAGTGAAATTCTTAGCACAATCAAATCAATTTCTCTTTATAAAGCTTTCTGGAAATTTTCTAAAAATACTCCCGGTGGATTCTATAATTATATAACAGAATGCGTAATCTGCAAACTTCGCCAGCGGATTCTTTTATCATTTTTTATCAGTTATCCTTCTGTATATATTGCATTGAAATGCATTGACCTGACAAAGATATGCTATCTCAGGACAAGTGAGCTTTATCACGTCAACGTGACATTGCACTTTTATGAATGAACCGGACTACTGGAAAATGACAAAATCTGTTTTTGTAACTGGGGAAAATGGCAATATTACTACAAAAATTATCATAGGAAAACATGGTCAGCTGATACTAAATATATCGACCACCAGGATGCTTGGACGCACGGAGGACCATCAATAACTGACCGTAGATTGCTAATTTAAGAGTGTACACGGGGATAAACTGATAAATAGAAAACCAGATTCGTGTCATTTGATATCAAGTTTATCAGGCTCGGCTTCGAGAACATATGTACAATTGCTCGGCAAGCCTCGCGATTCTACAAGCGTTCTCGAAGCCTTGCCTGATAAACTTGATATCAAAAGACACGGACCTGGTATTCTCTATTTCTTGCACACCAGACAAGGAAATCCGTGATTTTACCCTGGGATAGAAATTTATGTTCTGACCCTGGTGTTCCGACCCAAAATCGAATATAATCGCGTGTTCGATAAACGCAGTGGTTGATTACGACCTCGTATGCGCCGTCGTTAAGGTTGACGTCACAGCAACGTCACTAAACATTCATGCAGTGTCAACACAATATGGCGGACGTTTGTAACCGAAGGGACTTTAGCATTAAAAATCCGCTTTAAGAAATGGAAGGTATGCAAGGAAAAGAATCCAATATGGGTGTGAGAGGTGGATAGAAAAATCCGTCCCTCGGGATCACTGTCCGGCATCACTCGGCAAGCCTCGTGATGCCGGACAGTGTCCCTCGGGACTGATTTTTCCATCCACCCCTCACACCCATATAAGGTTCTTATATTCTGCCCCCTAAAATAGTCATATCATGCAAAATTAATTCCTTTTACGTCTTGTAAATAACCTTCAGACAGGTACACGCATAATCAATGCCTCAGAGACTCAGTTAGGAAACCTCTATTTGAGTTGACTTTGAATACCTTTTGAACAATACATGTAATTTAACCTAAGATTAAGATATTGACCCTGTAAAATCATGAAATCGTTCTAAGGTCGTGGTTCTCGTGTTTTTTTTTGTGTTTTTTTTTTTTTTTTTTTTTTTTCTATTTTAAAAGTTCATATCGCAAATGAAACTCGCTTTTAATGGGTAGAAACACTGCGGTCGATGTACGGCGGGAACTTGAACATTTGAATGCAACTTATCATAAGGAATGAGAATATGTATGGTTGATGGGTGGGGATCTCAATGGTTTCTGAGATAAATGCCATTTAATGAAGTGGAGGGGGGGGCATGTCCCCGGCACATCCCGGGGGACTCACAGGTTTGTGTCACTTGATGTGTCTTATCATAAGGAACAAGAATATACATGGTTTAGGGGTGGGGATCTGAATGGTTTCTGTGATAAATGGCCTTTTATGAATTTGAGGGGTCGGGGCATGTCCACGGCATATCCCAGGGGACCTCCAGGTTGGTGTCACTTAATGCATCTTATCATAAGGAACAAGAATATATATGGTTTAGGGGTAGGGATCTGTAAGGTTTCTGAGATATAAGGCAATTTATGAAGTGGAGGGGGCGGGGCATGGCCCCGGCACAACCTAGGGGACCCCCAGGTTCGCAAAAAAACATAGGGCTAAGAGAAGTTTACTCAAGGAACATTTCTATTAAGTTTTGTCAAAATATCTACAATGACTTGGCAGTAAATGCCATTTTTCAGTTTTCCCCATTATAAGTCAATGGAAACTCTAAGTTGCCATAGCAACAAAACTAAAAGGTCAAATTTCATATAAAACACAAAACCTGTTAAGGCAAATATGGTGAATATTTTCATTAAGTCTCTGCCTTCTAGAGCATATGGTTTCTGAGGAGATGATTTTTTAAGTATTTTTTTTTCTATTTTTTGCATTTTGGTTTCCATGGCAACCAATAACAAGAGGCCCAAGAGGGCCTGTCGCTCCACCGGCTAACTTCAGACAATTGTCATATTTATTACATTAACCAATGGTATACTAGTAGACTCTTCTATTGCTATATGTTGGACCAGTCCATTTGTCATATAAGGGGTGTCAGGCCTATTTTGTTTCTATTTTTGATGACAAATTCTGTTAGCAAATAGTGCAGGCCCTGATCATACATGGTGTTCTGTGGGGTCTGATCTGGGCCAGCACTGTTTGCCAAGGTACCCATTTACGGTTTTCCCGCATGCAATGGGTAAAAAAGAAACAAGTGATCCACCCAAGGAATGTCCATTCTATATTTTTTGGACCCCAGAGCCATGGTTGGCAGGATTTCTGTGAGTGACCATTTGGCATTGCTCCGTTCTAAATATCTAAAGCTCTGGGCCTTATGGTTTCAGAGAAGAAGACTTTTTTTTAAGTTTTTCCTATTATAAGTCTATGGGAACTAATATGCCTCTGGGCGTGACCAATTTTTTACCCCAGGGGCATTGTTGGCAGGATTTATTTGAGTGAACACTTGACGTTGCTGCATACTTAATATCTAAGCTCTGGGCACTGATGGTTTCAGAGAAGATTTTTGTCAGTTTTTCCCAGTATAAGTCTATGGGAGCTTATGGGCCTCAGGGTGTGGCCAATTTGGACCCCAGGGGCATAGTTGGCAGGATTTATGCAGATGAATACTTCAAGTTGCTACATACTAAGCTCTTGGCCTTATGGTTTCAGAGGAGAAAAGTTTCAAGATTTTGTCATTATTAGTCTATGGGAGCTACTAAGCACCGGGGCGTTGCCAATTTGGACTCAAGAGTCATAGTTCGCAGGACTTAGTAGGTGACCACATAACTTTGCTACATACTACAGTTCAACCTGTATTAAGCAAGTGCCTAAGGGATAGTCAAAATATGCTTGCTTAAGACAGGTTCTTGCTTAATACAGGTGAAATTTAACACATCTGCCTTTCTTGGGAACTGAATGCCTGCTTGCTTAAGACAGGTTGCTTGCTTAATAGAGGTGGCCACTAAGACAGGTTTTACTGTAAATGTCTTAGCTTTAGGCTTTATGGTTTCAGAGAAGAAGTTTTTTCCGTTTATTGGTCTATGGAAGCTAATGAGCCAAAGGTGGTGGCCATGGCGGCCATGTTTTATGTCTGATCAAAATTTCTTCAATGAATCTGACAATGGTAGACACAAGGAACATTCATGAAAATTAAGAACGAAATCCATTTAGCGGTTTTGGAGGAGAAGATTGAAAAAAAAAGATCCCTTTATGAGTCTATGGAAGCTAATTAGCCAATGGGCGTGTCCATGGCGGCCATGTTTTTTGTCTGATCAAAATTGCTTCAAGGAATCTGACAGAGGTTCATCCAAGGAACATTCATGCAAAGTAAGAATGAAATCCATTACGCTGAGCGGTTTTGGAGGAGAAGGTTTTTAAAACTTTTCCCCATATAAGTCTTTGAAAGCTAATGAGCCAAGGGGCATGGCCATGGCAGTCATGTGGGGCATGGCCATGGTGGCCATGTTTTTTGCCTGATCCGAATTTCTTCAAGGAATCTGACAGAGGTCCACCCAAGGAACATTCATGCAAAATAAGAATAAAATCCATTGAGCGGTTTTGGAGGAGAAGATTTTTAAATATTTTTTTTGCTTTCGATGCCATTTTGTTCTGCATGTAACAAAATTCTTTGAAGGAATTCAGAAGAGGACTATGTGAGAAACATTCCTGTGAAGTTTGGTTACAATCGACCAAGAAGTTAAGGAGGAAATGTTTAAAGAAAAAAGTTAACGCATGGATGCACAACCGCACAGACGCACAACAGACACAGGGCCATAACATATAACATAAGACCCGCCGGTCTTTGGCCAAAGGAGCTAAAAAATGAACAGATTTATGTTTTTATTTATTTCTTTATTTAGTTATTTTTTCCTTTCCTCCGTCGGATTCGGTATGCCTCCCTTCAACTAAGCCATTTTAACCCTCAGGGATCAGGAGAACTGTTGACACTGTAGTATAATTAGGTCTAATAAATCAATCTCCCTCAGTATTTTGAATTTATTTTGAAACATCAAGTCGTATAAATAGAGTTTGTGTTGAAAACATCAGTTCTATCACCAGTGTGATGGGCATGTGGAATTTCTGATGTTTTGAATTTTAGAATGACAATTTGTAGGTGGACCTCTATAGATATGTGATAGTCAGCAAAATTGGAGGAGATTAATTCAGATACAGGAAGGTACTTTTAAATAAATAAATAAATAAACAAGAACTTTTGAAGAAGAGAAGACTTTTTTAACATTACACTACATGTTATATAGTGAAAATAAACCCCGCCCACTGCAGCCATGTTTTATGTCGGATCAAAATTTCTTCAAGGAATCTGACAGAGGTCCACCCAAGGAACATGCATGCCTAATAACTATGAAATAAAACAAGAACTTTTGCAGAAAATATTTTCAGCATTACACTATATATTATATAGTGAAAATAAGCCTCGCCCATGGCGGCCATGTTTTTTTGTAAGATCAATTTTTTTTCAAGGAATCTGACAACAGTCCACCCAAGGACAATTCATGCAAATTACAATGAAATTCCACAAGTACTTTTGCAGAAAATGTTTTTTAGCATTACGTTATATGTTAAATAGGCGGCCATGTTTTTTGTCGGATCAAAATTTCTTCAAGGAATCTAAAAGAGGTCCACCCAAGGAACATTCATGCAAAATAAAAACAAGGCATCGCATGCGATACAAATCCCCTCGCACTAGACAGCTTCGTGTGTGGAAAACACTGAAATGGCAAACGTCCAACTTGCTTGAGAAATTATCATATGCAACATTTGTGTAAAGTTTGTTTAAAAATCCTCCAATAAATGTACATTCTAGAGTGATGACGTTTCTCTAAAAATAGCCATAGTGACCTTGACTTGAGGCCATGACCACGAAAGTAGATCTTGCTCAAGATATTATCATAAGCATCTTTTGTGTGAAGTTATATTAAAATCTGTTAATAAATGTAGGCGGTAGAGCGATGACAAAGTTTTTCTAAAGATAGCCACAGTGACCTTGACTTTGAGGTCATGACCTTGAAAGTCGAAGTAAGTCGAGATATTATCATAAGAAACATTTGTGTGAAGTTCTATTACAATCCATCATTAAATGTAGGCGCTAGAGCGATGACAAAATTTTTCTAAAAATGGCCACAGTGACCTTGACCTTGAAAGTCTAAATAGCTCGAGATATTGTCATAAGGAACATTTGTGTGAAGTTATATTGAAATTTGTGAAAAAATGTTGTCACTAGAGCAATAACAAAGTTTTTCTAAAAATAGCCACAGTGACCTTGACCTTGAAAGTCAAACTCGCTCGAGGTATTGTCATGAGGAACATTTGTGTGAAGTTATATTGAAATGGATGAAGAAATGTAAGCGCTAGAGCCATGACAAAGTTTTTCTAAAAATAGCCACAGTGACCTTGACCTTGAAAGTGGAACTCACTAGAGATATTGTTATAAGGACCATTTGTGTGAAGTAATATTGAAATTGGTGAAAAAAATGTAAGCGCTAGAGCAATGACAAAGTTTTTCTAAAAATAGCAACAGTGACCTTGAAAGTCAAATTCGTTCGAGGTATTGTCATAAGCAACATTTGTGTGAAGTTATATTGAAATCAGTGAAGAAATGTAGGCGCTAGAGCGATAACAAAGTTTTCTAACAATAGCCATAGTGACCTTGACCTTGAAAGTCGAAATGGTGAGATATTGTCATAAGGAACATTTGTGTGAAGTTATATTGAAATCGATGAAGAAATGTAAGCGCTAGAGGGATGACAAAGTTTTTCTAAAAATAGACACAGTGACCTTGACCTTGAAAGTGGAACTCGCTAGAGATATTGTCATAAGGAACATTTGTATGAAGTTATATTGAAATTGGTGATGAAATGTAAACGCTAGAGCGATGACAAAGTTTTTCTAAAAAATAGCCACAGTGACCTTGACCTTGAGGCCTTGACATTGATAGTCGAACCCGCTTGAGATATTGTCATAAGGAACATTTGTGTGAAGTTATATTGAAATCAGTGAAGAAATATAGGCGATAGAGCGATGACAAAGTTTTTTCTAAAAATAGCCACAGTGACCCTGACCTTGAGGCCATGAGTTGGAAAGTCGAACTCGCTGGAGATATTTTTATAAGGAACATTTGTGTGAAGTTATATTGAAATTGGTGAAGAAATGTAGGCGCTAGAGCGATGAAAATGTTTTTCTAAAAATAGCCACAGTGACCTTGACCTTGAGGTCATGACCTTGAAAGTCCAACTCGCTCAAGATATTGTCATAAGGAACATTTGTGTGAAGTTATATTGAAATCAGTGAAGAAATGTAGGAGCTAGAGCGATGACAAAGTTTTTCTAAAAATAGCCACTGTGACCTTGACCTTGAAGCCATGACCTTCAAAGTGGAACTCGCTCAAGATATTTTTATAAGGATCATTTGTGTGAAGTTATATTGGAATTGGTGAAGAAATGTAAGCGCTAGAGCGATGACAATGTTTTTCTAAAACTAGCCACAGTGACCTTGACCTTGAGGTCATGACCTTGAAAGTCCAACTCGCTCGAGATATTTTTATAAGGATCATTTGTTTGAAGTTATATTGAAATTGGGGGAGAAATGTAGGCGCTTGAGCCATGACAAAGTTTTTAAAAAAATAGCCAGAGTGACCTTGACCTTGAGGTCATGACCTTGAAAGTCGATCTTGCTCCAGATACTGTCGTAAGGAACGTTTGTGTGAAGTTATATTAAAATCGGTCAAGAAATGTAGGCGCTAGAGCGATGACAAAAGTACGTACGTACGTACGTGGCGCTAGAGCGATGACAAAAGTACCTACATACGTGGCGCTAGAGCGATGACAAAAGTACGTACTTACGTACGGGACAAATGCTATATCCCCCCTCACAACTATGTTGTGCGAGGGGGTAATGAAATCCAACAGGTGGGTTTGGAGGAGAAGATGTTTAAAGATTTTTAATTTTTTGTGAGGTTATGTTGCCATGGCAACCAGAGTTCTGGGTGTAACAAAATTCTTTGAAGGAATTTAGAAGAGGACTAAGTAAGGAACATTCCTGTGAAGTTTGGTTACAATTGGCCCAGTAGTTTAGGAGGAGAAGATGTTTTAGCATTACACTATATGTTAAATAGGGAAAATAAGCCCCGCCCATGGCGGCCATGTTTTTTGTCGGATCAAAATTTCTTCAAGGAATCTGAAAGGGGTCCACCCAAGGAACATTCATGCAAAATAAAAATGAAATCCAACAGGTGGTTTTGGAGGAGAAGATTTTTAAAGATTTTTAATATTTTGTGTTGTTTTGTTGCCATGGCAACCAGAGTTCTGGGTGTAACAAAATTCTATGAAGGAATTTAGAAGAGGACTAAGTAAGGAACATTCCTGTGAAGTTTGGTTACAATGGGCCCAATAGTTTAGGAGGAGAAGATGTTTTAGCATTACACTATATGTTAAATAGGGAAAATAAGCCCCGCCCATGGCGGCCATGTTTATTGTCGGATCAAAATTTCTTCAAGGAATCTGAAAGAGGTCAACCCAAGGAACAGTCATGCAAAATAAAAATGAAATCCAACAGGTGGTTTTGGAGGAGAAGATTTTTAAAGATTTTTAATTGTTTTTGGTTTTGTTGCCATGGCAACCAGAGTTCTGGGTGTAACAAAATTCTTTGAAGGAATTTAGAAGAGGACTATGTAAGGAACATTCCTGTGAAGTTTGGTTACAATTGGCCCAGTAGTTTAGGAGGAGAAGATGTTTAAAGAAAAAGTTAACGCACGGACGCACGGCGGACACAGGGCCATGACAATAGCCCCGCTGGCCTTCGGCCAGTGGAGCTAAAAATGAGCAGTAGGCCTAAAATCATATGGCAGATAGTAGATTGCCTAAGGAACATTTCTATGAAAGTTTTGTCAACATATCTGCAGAGGCTTGGCAGTAAATGCCATTTTTCAATTTTCCCCATTATAAGTCTATGGAAACTAAGTTGCCATAGCAACCAAACTAATGAGCCGTTTTTCATAAAAAAAACACAAACTTTCAATCCCCCAGCCCAAGAATCATACAGATAAAATTTGGGCCCAATCGGCCCAGTGGCTTCAGAGGAGATGTCGTTTGAAAGTGTTGACGCAGACGCAGACGCCGCAGACGACGACCCGGAGCCTTCGGCTCTGGTGAGCTAAAAACTATATGCTTTGATTCCGGGGGCATAAAAAGTGTACGGATATAATATAATATTACATTTTTGCGTATGGCTTTTTTATCGAGTAAAAGGGCGAGACACAGTGCCTGAAATGTTGTTTTTAGTGTTGTCGGTGTCAATTATCATTACTGTTGTCAATGATTGATTCCACTCCGCTAATATTCGAAGCATACGCTTTTTTTTGTAAAAACATCACGAAAACACGCCTCTATAATTTTGATCCCCTTGAACCCCATGTTTAGGTTTATAGGTGTAAACCTTATTGTTGCTTATTTCTGCTCTAAAATATCGACTGTGGGTACCCGTTAGAACCGCCTCATTAGGCGGTCCTAAATGAGGCGGTTCTAACGAGTACACACAATCTATATTTTGAGCAGAAATAAGAAAAATAGCACGATTTTTCATCTTAAAATTTTCGGGTTTTTTTTCGGCGGTAAAGTTTAAAATGCATTTGTATAGGCATGTTTTCGTAATGGATGTTGTTTTTTTTTTTTGTCGAACGCTATTTCTCCGTTTTCATTCTTTTATTTTCTTGCAAAGCCTTATATTTCGTCCCGTCTTTTCGTTGAGCTCTTACACTGAAGCCAAAGAAGGAAGTAATAAGAGCCTTTATGGGCTTCTGCATTGAAATGAAAAAATCACATTACAAAGGGTTTTGGTTTCCATTTTCATTTTAATCTGTCTTCTCTTTGTTCCGACTGTGACAGATTAACTTGTTCATGAAATGCTGGGGAAAAATAGGATAACATATGCATGAAAACTAATTCCATCTTTCGAGAATGACTTTTTTCGAACAGAAATATTGGAATTACGTTTTTCTGTAATATACACTCTACTTAGAAACAAACACAACTATCCAAGATAATTAGAATCTAACTTCTTGCACACCAGAATCTGACACATTAAGCTGTTCATGAAATGCCGGGGAAAATTAGGATAACATATGCATGAAAATTAATTCCGTCTTTCGAGAATGACAATTTTTTCAAACAGAAATATCGAAATTACCCTTTTTCTGATTTAGGATAAAATAAATATACCCTCTACTTCGGAACAATCACAGCAATCCAAGATAATTAGAATCTAACTTCTAGCACACCAGGTACGGAAATCCGCGGTTTTAGACTGGGATAGAAATTCTGTTTCGATCCTGGTGTTTGACCCCGGTAGACTACCTAAGTATTGTGCGCGAAAAAAAATGAAAATGTTCGGTGGTGTTATGCAAGAAAAAGAATCTACCCACTCTACCCTTACCTGCTGCAAGGACAGTAGGCCTTGCCTAACTGTAAGCTAGTATCAGTTTAACGCCCCAGTGACGCAAGTTACACGTCACCTTTGCCTCACCCAACCATAACAGACATTAATCGAAATCCGAAGGTTGGCTGAAAAAGTCGGAATCGAGGTTATACCCAGCTTCTGACTTTATCCATTAGCCCGAGGGTTTGAATTTCTGTCTGTGATAGTATGTGTGATTATTTTCCTTATCCACAGTGTAAAAAATTACATTATCATTTGTTATCGCTTTCCTTTCTGTGCCTGTAACAGCCTTTTCCGAACGTCATAAAGGCGCATTAGTGACGTCATTTAGGAAATAATTCTGATGTCACTCCATAGAAATAGTACGGGACCATACTTATAGTTGTGTTGCATACAGAAATAATTTGAGCCGGCGCATGACAAAATCTACAATAAGGCATTGCGACCAGCGAAGACTCAGATCAGCCTGCGCATCCGCGCAGTCTGAACAGAGTCTTCGCTGTTCGTATGAGCCTTCTATAGCCTCTGTGCTATTCATAGAAGAGACAGAATGCTCCGACCAGGCTGACCTGACGAGCTGGCTGAACAGAGTCTTCGACCATAACATGCATGGGTCTTATTATAGATTTTGTCACGCGCCGGCTCAATTATATGTGCTTGTCCTGCTGAATCAGCATTTGTACCTCCGTTCGCACACACACAGTAAATACAGCCCAGGTGACTTCGAGAAGCCATCCGATCATTATCTACACTGATTGACGTTCATCTGGCATTACGTGAACAAGATCGTGTATTGAACAGTGACACCCCCCCCCCCCCCCCATTACCCCCACTTTATATTGAGAAAACTGGGATTTAAGGTGTAAACATTATTTTTCGTATTTCTGCTCCAAGATATAGGTTGTGGGTACTCGGTGGTTCTAACGAGCACCCGCAACATATGTATAAATAAGTCAAATATGACGGATTTTCATCAGAAAAAGCATCAATTTTGGAGATTTGAAAACAAATTCATTATGTCGCACGGCTGTTATCGTAATGTGAGGTGATGTATGCCCGCACCCACAATCTATGATGGAATTTATAGATTGATCAGTCTTTGAATCGACTGCCTATTCGAAATTCGCAAAATTGCAGTGTTTCCTCTGGCTTTCTTTGCCGGATCATTACAGGGTCACTGATGAGGCTTTATTAGCCGAAACTACGTAGTATGACCCATCTTCTTTCTTGTGAATGTTTTCATTGCTCTTAAAGGAACTCATTTTTGATTTTTATTTACCTCTCGAAATGGTAATTTTCAATGCCTTTCCCACACATTCCCCAATCTAATGCACTTTCCCACACATTCCCCAATCTAATGCACTGAGTCACTTGTAAGAATAAATATTGTAGATTTTTAAAGACCAGTAAACGCAAAATATACCGTTGCATATTTCTGACGTTATCCAATCGGAAGTCGAATTATATGCCCGGAATCAGAATCGCTGTTGTCGTTAGAACGATCTACATAGGGTGGTTTGAACGAGCACGTGGAATTTTATAATTGTGAAGCGCCGTGGTGCAGTGGGAAAGCATCGGATTCAGATCGAGAGGTCGCCGGTTCGATCCTCGCAAGCGCCACGTGTTGTTTCCTTGAGTGAAAGACTTTATCCACATTGCTTAGTACTGGTTCCTTCCCAGGAAAAGAGGGCCACATGGAAGATTAGTACTAGTACTAAATGCGTTACCCTCTATTAACAAGGTCGATTATTATTATTATTATTATATTTTGCATCTATGTGGGACATTCTAAATTAAACTCAAAATCAAGAGAAACAAGAAAGCAGTCTGAGGGACAGCCAAATCTCCCGCTGCACTTTAATAACAAGACCCGACGTTGTGATCTTCACCTATCACCTTGACCTTGAGTTGCCATGGTTTATTCGTGGGTTCTGCACATCAACTTACGGAGGGGGATATATGACCAAAGTATAATGAAAATCCTTCTAGGGGTAAAGGTATGGTGCGCCCTTTTACTATTTAATCCGTATTTATAGATATCCATAAATCGAATTATGGATATCCATAATTCGATTTATGGATATCCATAAATCAGCCGAATAATGGATATCCATAATTCGAATTTTGGATATCCATAAATCGAATTATGGATATCCATAATTCGATTAATGGATATCATTAATTCAGATTGATTTATGGATCCATAATTCGATTTATGGATATCCATAATTCGAATTATGGATATCCATAATTCGAATTATGGATATCCATAATTCGATTTATGGATATCCATTATTGCTCTAATTTATGGATATCCAAAATTCGAATTATGTATATCCATAATTCGATGGATATCTTTTGGTTTAATGATTTCTCCCTAAGACACGTGATTGTTTAATGAAAAAATCTTCAAGGTCTTCATCATCGCTGGAAGATGATGGCCAGTCAAAGGGACCTCTCTGCCGTGCAGCTTGTCAGCCCGTAAGGCTTCCAAAGCAACGGACGCCATACGCAGAACGCCCGCCATGTCTGCAGTTAAATATCGGAACCAGCCGTAAGATCTGCAAATTCAGGCCCTCTGGAATCACCTCTATGAGGACTGCGCACCTAAGGACACTGAAAGTCGGACGTCAGATTATAATGATCCAAACAGGCAATCCGTGCATGCTTTCTGGAGCAAAAATGCACATGGTCGTTATATAGTATCAACATATATCCATCGGCCCCCGCCCATCGGGGCTTGGAGAAATAGATGGGCTGCATGATGCTTCCACGCAGAGCTGAAACCGACCGCACATGGGTACTGGTAAACCGCTTAGAGGATCTAAGCCTGCCAGGCAATGCAGTGCGAGTCGGCATGTCCATGCTTATAAATCCTATTGGTTTCATTGGACAGCAGGGCTTGAGATGTCATTTCATCTCATTGTTGAGCAAAAGTCCCACAAAATTGGACGCAACGTCTCCAAAATGACCTATACAGTGCTGACGGGGACGTTAAACCTCAAATCAAACAAACAAACATATATCCATATAATACTCTGCTTGAGGTGTATGGAGTACCAGGCAGATTCAGATATATCTCCTGGCCCCCGCCCATTGGGGTTTGGAGACAGTCAACACTAATTTAGGTCATTTTTGAGCCGGTCAGTTTACCTATCCACACTTTTCCTGGACAGGCATATTCGTAAGCAGTTAACCAGTACAGCGCACGTTCTTTCGCCAGAAACTGACAACTGCCCTGCTTGAGTCAGCGGAAGGGAGAGAATGCCCGTAGAAAAGGTTTAGTGATCTATCTCCACGAAAGAATGTTGCCAACCCTGGCAGGTATCGAACCCACGTCCTCCTGATAATTTGTCAGACGCGGACCCGACTGAGCTACCGAGGCCGGCGGGATTGAGATGTCATTTAATCTCAATGAAGGCTTAATGCCCAACATAATTTGATGCAAAGTCTCCAAAATGACCTAAATAGTATTGAAGGGGACGTTAAACCTCAAATCAAACAAAACATCTCTCCCCACACCATTGACCACCACTAAGCCTACCCTACAATACCTCCACCTCCATCCCGGCTTTTATTACACCTAAATCGGAAACCTGACGCGATAGTCGAGTTTATTATTTTTTTTTGTCTTTTTTGGCAAAGGGAGCAGTCATTATTCATTAGGTTTATTTGCAGAGGAAAATTATGGATATCCATAATTCGATTTTCGAATATCCATAAATCAGCTGAATAATGGATATCCATAATACGAATTAAGGATATCCATAATTCGATTTATGGATATCCATATTTCGATCTAAATTAATGATATCCATAAATCGATTTATGGATATCCAAAATTCGATTTATGGATATCCATAATTTGATTTATGGATATCCATAAATCAGCCGAATAATGGATATCCATAATTCGATTTATGGATATCATTAATTCAGTTCGATTTATGGATATCCTAAATTCGAATTATGGATATCCATAATTCGAATCATGGATATCCATAAATAATTACGGATATCCATAAATAATAATGGATATCCATAATTCGAATTATGGATATCTATAAATACGGATTAAATAGTAAAACGGCACCCCATATAAAGAAGATACGGAACAGACCCAGAATTGAAGTTTCAAACTCCTGACCTTCACCTTTTACCTTGATCTTGAGTTGCCATAGTTTATTTATTGGTTCTGTTCATCAGCTCACAGAGGGATATATTTGGCCAAAGTTTAATGAAAATCCTTCCAGGGGTAAAGGAGATATGAAACATACACAAAATTCAAAGTTTCAAACTCGTGACCTTCACCTGTGAACTTGGCCTTGAGTCGGCATGGTTTATTTATGGGTTGTGCACATCAGCTCGCAGAGGGGGATATTTGACCAAATTTAGTAAAAATTCTCACAGAGTTAAAGGAGATATGGAACGGACACAAAATTCATAGTTTCAAACTCGTGATCTTCAACTGCAACCTTGACCTTGTGTCGGCATGGTTTATTTATGGGTTCTGCACATCAGCTTACTGAGAATATACTTGACCATTGTTTAATCAAAATCCTTCGAGGGCTAAAGCAGATACAGTAGAACTTCGATGGCTCGAACACCGATGGCTCGTTTACCATGGCTGAGTCGAACCCATTCTTGAGCCCCTAGCGAAATCCTCTACATAAGAAATAGTGAGGGATAATTAAGGAGATTTTAGCCTTTTATCTTGCAAATGTATGCTGTGTGTACTCGTTAGAATCGCCTCGATGAGGCGATTCTAATGAGTACACACAGCATACATTTTTTATTATAGAACACCGAAAAGATGTCTAAAATATCTCGTTATGCCTCCTTACTGTAACCTCAGTGGCTCGAACTCCCCCTGTCTCGAACAGAATTTCGAGGTCCCAAAGGGGTTCGAGCCATTGAAGTTCGACTGTATGGGTGGGAAACAAAATTCAAAGCATCTAACTCGTGACCGCCAAATGTGAACTTGACCTTGAGTCGACATGGTTTATTTGTGGGTTCTGCACATCAGATCACTGAGGGGGTTATTTGTCCAAATTTAATGTACATCCTTCGAGGGGTTAAGAAGATACGGAAAGGACACAAAATTCAAAGATTCAATTGTGTTGCTTTCAACTGGGACCTTGACCTTGAGTCGGCATTTTTTATTTATGGGTTCTGTGCATCAGCTCACTGGGGGCATATCTGACCAAGTTTAATGAAAATGGAACGGACAAAAATGCAAAGTTTCAAACACTTGACCTTCAGCTGTGAGCTTGACCTTGAGTCAGCATGGTTTATTTATGGGTTCTGCATATCAGTTCAATGAAGGGGATATTTGACCAGAGGTTAATGGAAATCCTTCCAGGGGTAAAGGAGATATGGAACGGAAACAAAATTGAAAGATGCAAACTCTTGACCCTCAACTGTGACCTTGACCTTCATTCGGCGTGGTTTATTTATGGGTTCTGCATATCAGCTCACTGAAAGAAATATTTGATCAAAGTTTAACGAAAATCTATCAAAGTGTTCATGAGATACGGAGCGGACAAGACAGACAAACCGAAGTACAGACGAATGCCGTTCCTATAATCCCAAAATGGAAGTGCAGGCAATGATCAGGAATCGATACAATTAACCCACAGCTCCCATTAGAGACACCAAAGGGAAAGAAACACAAACATGAAATAACAGACCCTAGTGGAAACATCAATAGCGGAAAGCCAAAAGGACAGTTACTTCCCATCAAAATGGCCAACTGGGTACCCAAAATACAATAATATAAGCGACACAAACACCCAAAGACAAACGATAACAAAAATAATCCGCGACAGAAGAACCGCCTTGGAACGGTCAGCGAAACGAATTATTCCACTGATGTGGGGGGGAGCTTAAATCGATTTTACGTGGCCACAATCCTCGCCCTTACTTCCGTCGCGATTTAGACAAACAATTTGTTCAGTCCGCATGAAGGGCTCCTTCGCGGCAATCACAAAATGTCATTCGTAGGGCCATGAAAAATCATTGTTATGCAGTGTTAATGATTTGAGTTAATAATATCATGTTATTAATCAAGTAATTAACATTTATATTGATTGGCACAATTAAAGAAACGTTATTGATTTTTTACCTCAGTCCAATATCACTTGACCTCGTTTTAAAATTGGTTGACCTGATGTTAACACGAATGACCTCAGATAAATACAGAATAGTCAATGAATAATGTATGTTGGTTGATTTGAGGTTTAACGTCCCCGTCAACACTGTAAAGGTCATTTTGGAGACGTTGCTTCCAATTTTGTTGGACTTTTACCCGACATTGAGATGAAATGACATCTGAAGCCCAGTCGCCCAATGAAACCAAAAGGGTTTATTAGCATGGACGGTCCGCCTCGCACCGCGGTTCCTGGACAGGCTTAGATCCTCTAAGCGGTTTACCAGTACTAGTGTGAGGGCCGGATTCAGCTCTGCGTGGAAGCATCATGCAGCCCATATATTTCTTCAAGCCCCTTTGGGCGGGGGCTGCAAATAATGTATGTTATATCTGACGAAAGAAAATGCACTGTACTGTTAAACCCCTTACGTATAAGCCCGCACAGGAAAGTGTGTATAGGCAAACGGACCGGCTCAAAAATGACCTTAATAGTGTTGACTGGGCCGTTAAACTGGCAATCACTGGCTTCAATGTGAAATAAGGTTAAGGCAAAATAGATTGTCTATTAACAGGCAATCACTTCTTTCATCATTATATGTAACAACCACTTCTTCTATCAGAGAAACAGATATTAATTTTCTTTGCAAATTGAAAGTCTCTGCACTTCTAATTTGACAGTGAAATACACTCTCATTTAGACATGAGGTATGCTATGACTCTAAATAAGTGTCAGCGATCGTAGGGGATTTATTATGCTGTATTCGATTCTTTTCTTGCTAGGGGATCCAAATCAGACTTAATTCTGCAAAAAAACATTATCAGTCACTCATTGCCAGGGAACCTGTGTAGCTGGTTTAGCGTTAATGATGGAAGATATACAGTAAAATTCCTATATTAAGACCACCTTTGGGACTGTTCAAAAGTGGTCTTTAAGACCACTTTTGAACAGTCCCAAAGGTGTGTGTGTGCGTGCGTGCGTGCGTGCGTGCGTGCGTGCGTGTGTGTGTATTCGGGTTTAACGTCGCTTTCAACAATTTTTCAGTCATATCACGACGGTGAGCTCAATGCTCACTTTTATAGTGCTGCCTCATGATCACTGAAGTATCATGTCCCAGACACATTACATGACACCAAACCCAGTCACATTATCCTGACACTGGGTCGACCAGTCCTAGCTCTACCTCGTAAATCTGAGTGCCAAGCGAGGAGCAGCTAGTACTATTGTTAACGATCGAACCCGTGACCTCCCGTTCCCCGGAGCGGACACTCTACCAACTGAGCTATCGGGGCCGGTCACAGTCCCAAAGGTGGTCTCTGAGCAGAGGACACTGTATGCAGGAAACACAAATAAAGAAGTGCAACCTATTAAATAAGCTTTTTATAGCAGAATTAGTCTTACTTCTAGGTGGTCTAATAGCGGAATTTTACTGTACATCTAACTTTTGTTGCCTAGGTAAAGTAGAAGTAAGACAAGGATCAGGAATTGATACAATTAACTTACTCCACCCATAAAAGACACCAAAGGGAAAGAAATACAAACATTAAGCGACCAGACCGTAATGGAAACCTAAACAAAGGAAGGCCATAAGGACAGTTACTTTCCCACAAAATGGCCATATGGCCATCCAAAATTAAAAGACACAAGTGATACACACAGTAAGTAACAAACAACAACATAAATAAATCGCCACAGAAGAGCCGCCTTGGAACGGTCAGTGGAAGATTTCCACTGGGGGGCTTAAATCGATTTTACGCGGCCACAATCCTCGCCCTTACTTCCGTCGCGATTTAGACAAATAATTTGTTCAGTCAGCATTAAGGCCTCCTAACTCATCAGTGCAACATCTCCGTGAACACAAAAATCAAAGAACCACAGAGGTGAGACAACGGTGAGGACTCGACAGCAAGAAACCACTGAAATGCTGGAGCAAAAGAAAACCAACAGTTAGACTCCGATGAGCCCGACCAGAGACAGAGAAGCCTTACTATGCTGCATCAAAAACACTACACCAATACACTTGGAGCAAGCCTGCATGTATATGCACGATCATGAGCTTACAAGTGCTAGGAACCGTCTAAAGCCATTTTCCTCTAAACAAAGTGGGTGTTTATTTTAGACAGAATCGCCTAATCTATGCAGCTCCAACAAGCTAGATATGTAGTGAAATTAAAATAACTAATATTACAATATTATAGCATCACGAACTCACGCATAATACTAACCCCCTTGAACCCCACATTCATTCGGTGAAACTGGGGTTTGGATGAGTAAACCTTATTTTTCTTATTTCTGCTCTAAAATATAGATTGTTGGTACTCGTTAGGAGGCGGTTCTGACGTGTACCCCCAATCTACATTTTGAGCAGAAATAAGAAAAAAAATACAATTTTTTCATCTTAAAAGGTTCGGGTGTTTTTTTTCGGCGGTAAAATTTGCAATGTATTTGTATAGGCATGTCTTCGTTATGGGTAACAGCTGTGTTAGATAATTTTAATAGTGAACATAAATACTTTTTGAAGATATATACTTTAAGGAAGAAATGAGTTTTCGGTCTCTTAACAGCGGTGTGTCTACTTGAAAGAGGTTCTTCGCAAAACTATGTTTGGAATGAATAAAAACTGGTTCGAAGCATATTTCGTCTCTTAAAGGAAAATAAAAATCAAAAATGAGTTCCTTTAAGAGCAAAGAAAACATTCATAAGAAAGAAGATGGGTCATACTACGTAGTTTCGGCTAATAAAGCCTCATCAGTAACCCTGTAATGATCCGGCAAAGAAAGCCAGAGGAAACATACTGCAATTTTGCGAATTTCGAATAGGCAGTCCATTCAAAGACTGATATAAATAAAAATGGGGTCCAAATAATAAAAAACTGTCTAGAATATGAGTCTAAACCAATAGTTTATTTCTGATTTCTCAGAATATTCACGTTGATCTCAAAGGACCAAAAGTAAAATATAAACTGCACTATGGTTGATGTACGGGGAGACGTTTTACGGCCGCCACACGGCACAACACCAGCTGCAGTGAAGGCAAATAAAAATCAAAAATGAGTTCCTTTAAGAGCAAAGAAAACATTCATAAGAAAGAAGATGGGTCATACTACGTAGTTTCGGCTAATAAAGCCTCATCAGTAACCCTGTAATGATCCGGCAAAGAAAGCCAGAGGAAACATACTGCAATTTTGCGAATTTCGAATAGGCAGTCCATTCAAAGACTGATATAAATAAAAATGGGGTCCAAATAATAAAAAACTGTCTAGAATATGAGTCTAAACCAATAGTTTATTTCTGAAACCCACTAATGATGAACAAATTCTTGGCTTAAACAGGACAGATACGTTTCCATACTGATGAACGGCGGGTTGTTTCTGTGTCCGTTTATGCGGCTAATTTGTTTGTTTGTTTTGAGGTTTAACCTCCCCGTCAACACTCAATAGGTAATTTTGGAGACGTTGCTTCCAATTTTGTGGGACTTTTACCCGATATTGAGATGAAATGACAGCTCAAGCCCTATCGCCCAATTAAACCAATAGGGTTTATAAGCATGGACGGTCCTCCAAGCGGTTTACCAGTACTTGTGTGCGGTTGGTTTCAGCTCTGCGTGGAAGCATCATGCAGCCTATCTATTTCTTCAAGCTCCGATTGGCGGGGTTGGGTGGTGCGGCTTATAACATACTCACATCAAACAATGTACCTACATGACTCTCTAAAAATAGTCACAATCCATATTTTCAGCAAAAACACAACCCTTTACATAGTTGTACCAATGCAAAGTTACCGTGACCTTAATTTCAAAACGCAGTTCTTCAGTGCACCATTGCTTTTAATTCAATTTACTAAATGAGCCGACGCACTGCAGATTCTACATGCTGATCCGGGCGACCAGTGAAGACTCAGACCAGACTGCGCATTCGCGGAGTCTGAACAGAGTCTTCACTGTTCGTATGAGCCATCTATAGCCTACGGATTATCCATGAGCAAATAGGGAAGACTGGTCAAACTGGCTTGATGCATATACAGCTGTGTATCCTTGCGTCTTCTTGTAGGATTTGCCATGCTCTGATTCAAACCGAAAACGCAAAATATTCCATAAAACATAGAAAACGTCGTGCAAATCATGCAATGTATGACATTTCTCTTCATATTAACAGTGATTGCTCTTTTATCCCGAATACTAATCTTTGTCAATTCCATTATTGCTCGGAAAATCATTTTACAGTTTTTGCGTTGTAAGATCAATTGAGCCCCGCCAAGCGAATTTGTGTCTTCGAGCATTCCGTCATGACAAATTTTAACTGCGCATGCCCAGCCATTCAGAGGGGCCAGGGATATCGCTTTCTGTCTGAAGCTTCCTCTTGATTCACTGCTTGTATGAGCGAGCAGCGAAGGTTCTGGCGAGACTGCGCGGATGCGCAGGCTCGCCTGAACCTTCGCTGCTCGCATAGGCGATAAGTCGCTTGACGGGCCCCAATTAAGAAATTAAATTCACGAAACACGATCTGAGCACGCATAGTCACTGCTCCTGCAGAACTGGTATCCCTGTTTGTAAGGTTTTATTTCCCCGTCAACACTATTCAGGTCATTTTGGTGACGTTGCTTCCGTTTTTGTAGGACTTTTACCCGACACTGAGATGAAATGACATCTCACTCTCTACTGCCGAAGGCAACCTCTACGGTTTTAAAATCGGTCCAACTCGCAACACTTTTCAAGGGCAGAGGTGTCCTTCTAAGCGGATTACCAGTACTCAAGTTCAGTCGTTTCAGCTCTGCACGGAAGCACCGTGCAGCCCAATCGATTTCCTCAAGCTCTACGAGATTATCGGATCCAGTTCCTTGAAGCCAAATGATTTGTTCTGCCATTAGGTCTTTCACCGCCGTGGGTTCGAATCCCGCTCGGATCACATTGCAGCGTGATAGCTCAGTGGTTAGTGCACTTGCCTCTGATGCTAGAGGTCCCGAGTTCGATACCCGGCAGCGGCGATAAAATTTCGGTGTCCGAACACGCTCCATTGTCATCATTTGCAGGGATGAATGTCATAAAGTGCACCGTCCTTCGGATCGGGACGTTAACTGGAGGCCCCCTGTGCAGGGAGAACCATCCCCTGTGCAGGTTAAAGATCCCTACCGTAATTACATGATTACTGTGTAGGCATTCATCCTGCAAACCTGGGGTTGGTAACTCGAAGCCATCGTAAATATATCACTTTAAGGCATACTTAAGGTGACCACCGTAAAATTTATGGTCTCGTTATGCCGGTAACTGAAAACCTGTCGTATCGTTTCCATAAAGTTACGACCATCTTACCACTTACAAGGACTTCGGAAACTTTGTTAAGACATTTGCCCCGGAAATTATAAAATTCTCAAATTTAACCAAACGAACTCATCACAGAGGCAACTTAAAGGTAACACTTTGTTCTATTATGATATGCATTTTGGTCTACAGCTCAAATATTAATTTTGTTGATTTTTGGTTTAATTGAGTCAAGTTTCTATAAAGTTGCATAGGAAACAGAAACTTTTAAATAAGTATATGTTCCCCCCCCCTTGCCCAATAAAACAATTTGGCATACATTTGTATTTTTAACTTATACATCCTCTGACCAACTGTCGTGTTTGGGCAAGGGGGGGAAGGCTGTGAAAAATCCTAAAAACCAACATGCATGCTTAGCGCTATCATTGAAAAACTTCACAGGATTTGGAACTATACTGTATCATTATACAGTAGGGTTTATTTTTAAACTAAGGACATATTTATGCCTGGCTGAGCATATATAGTGTACATACAGAATACAGGTATGTTATACCTGAATGAGCAGGCTACCTGTCTTCTATAAATAACAGGTGTATATCTAATATTATTATTTATGTACAGGTGTGTCCATTTGTGATGAGCACTGTACCTCCTGGTGTAAAATGCATTGAAGTAGTGCACCTGCGTTTTATGTGTGCATAGCACTATATGTTAAAATTTTGAGTTGTAATAGCCCTAACTTGATATCAACTTGAAAACATGGAATTGTCATTTTTTTACCTTATATTTTTTCAAAAATTATCACCCCCGCCCACTTCAATGTGGAATTTTTCTACTAGTGTGCCATCCTTCTACATTTGGTAAATGCCATGATGTTCGACATACGTCAGTTTTTAGTATACATTAGGTCAATTCCATATATACACACTACAGACGCTTGCAGAAGCTTTCAAAATTGAGGCATAAAACCCCCCATAGTTTCCGAAGTCCTTTACCTGTGTGATTTTTAATCTCGTGCAAAGCGCTTCGGAAACGTTTGTAAGCCAGGGCATAGCAAAATAAAACAACGCGTAACATCTTACTATAAGTGATAATACCGTGGTTTGTTTTACAACAAGGCAGACTTGTTGGAGCCTTTTCTGCTAAAAAGGCTTGCTTGGTAGTTAACCCAATCACGGTTGGCAACTTTGCTTCCCTCTTTAATTGCACGCCGGTGGGTCAGGCCTCAGATTCTATGACGGCTCCAACGTAAAGGCTTATTGAGAAATAGAGAGATCTAATTCAAGGTAATGTTGGTTGGTGCCTGATGCTCTGTCTCTGGTCGGGCCAATCGGAGTCTAACTGTTGGTTTTCTTTTGCTCCAGCATTTCAGTGGTTTCTTGCTGTCGAGTCCTCACCGTTGTCTCACCTCTGTGGTTCTTTGATTTTTTGTGTTCACGGAGAGATGTTGCGCTGGTGAGTTAGGAGGCCTTCATGCGGACTGAACAAATTATTTGTCTAAATCGCGACGGAAGTAAGGGCGAGGATTGTGGCCACGTAAAATCGATTTAAGCCCCCCAGTGGAAATCTTTCCACTGACCGTTCCAAGGCGGTTCCTCTGTGGCGATTTATTTATGTTGTTGTTTGTTACTTACTGTGTGTATCACTTGTGTCTTTTTATTTTGGATGGCCATATGGCCATTTTGTGGGAAAGTAACTGTCCTTATGGCCTTCCGTTGTTTAGGTTTCCATTATGGTCTGGTCGCTTAATGTTTGTGTTTCTTTCCATTTGGTGTTTTTGATGGGTGGAGTAAGTTAATTGTATCGATTCCTGATCTTTGTTTTACTTCTACTTTACGTAGCGTATCATAATAAGCAACTATTGGATGAGAAACAATGACACAACTGGAGACCCCTTCTCTACATTTCCTCCTGATTTGCCATGCCTGAGCTCATATTAGCATCAATTATAGTAGTCGCAGATAAAACTGACTAGGCGGAGCTATCGTTTGTACCTGACTCAGGAATATCCCATTAACAAAAAGGTAAACCCAGTCACCCGATTGTGTTAATTCAACTGTAACACATGCATAGCTGTGGCGTATATGACCATTTCGTCCGCTTGTAGAAAGCATGCGAAAGGCACTCTACCGAATCTTCTGGTGGGCTCAGCGAATTTGACATATATTGACAACACCCAAATAGCTCCGCCTAGTCAATCTTATCTGCGACTACTATACTTGAAAGTGTCTTAAACAAATTGTGCAACAGCCAAAAATATATATCTCTCAAAAATGGCAGAGACAAAAATTACTTGGTCCCTTGAGAAACTTTTTTGATCGATATCATTACATGAAAACTTACCTGTGCACAAAAAAGTGTGAAATAGGAAGCGTGAAATAGGAAGCAGAAATAGGAAATAGGAAGTGAGCAGTCATGACCGCTATTTCTCAAAGACAAGACGATTGTGGTCAGTAGTACACTTATTGTACATGCTACACTATCTTTTACCTTATTTCTTTTTTCTTCTTGTACATAATAATTACGAACTACATATATACATGTTTATCGGAGATGTTTAGATCTTTGTTTACATGTATTTTTATACAGGTAATTCTGCTAAATATAGCATATATCTGCCTTAATACAATACCATGCAAGAAACCCGAGAAAAAAAAGTAGACAGATGTACAACTTCTTTACTTATGCTTCTATGTAGTGTCTGTTTCTTTCGTGATAGTTAAGATGACGTTACGGCATGCCTGAGTTGTCCGTAACTTTACGATATGGTTAAGTTGTCTCCAAAATTACGGTACTTTCGAGTTACTCACACTAATCGCTACGAGGTGATTAAGATATACTTAAGGTCGTCGTAAGCCTTAAGAGAGCTTCGAGTTACCAACCCATGGAGTGTATGTAATGTACACCTGCGGTAATGGCCAAATGTGACCGACGCAGTATCAGTAGATAGATAGATAGATAGATAGATAGATAGATAGATAGATAGATAGATAGATAGATAGATAGATAGATAGATAGATAGATAGATAGATAGATAGATACCGACGCAGTATCAGTAGATAGATAGATAGATAGATAGATAGATAGATAGATAGATAGATAGATAGATAGATAGATAGATAGATAGATAGATAGATAGATAGATAGACGTTAACGGTCCTTTGAACCATTCGGCCCTGCGGATTATCCGTGACATGAATAACGGTTCTTTTTCGTAGGCTATAAATGCGCGCTTTGTTAGAATAGGCAATGGAACGGAACTATACTACTCAAAGTTTGATAGGGATCACTTTTTTAATGCAAAATAATTTTTGGACGAATTAATCAGCTGAATCCAAATTTGATACATAATGATAGAAAACGTATCCTTCACAAAACCTAGTGATTAATTTTGTCAACTGATACTGCATTCAAGCGTGACAATAGCAAACGTCTTGGCACCCCCAAAATTTACCGTAACACGAAGGGATTTGGACAACTGATTTTTCACAAATTTCCAAATTTGTTTAGACAAACGTGCTTAATAACGTGTAATGCGTACAAGGGCATCAATTACAGTACGACATCGCTTGCGCATGCTCGTAATCCGAGTCTGTATCCGGTTTTGTGAAATCAGCTTTCATTCAGCAACCAATGCATCTTGTAAAGTCATCGGATGCACAGGTCGGGCTGAAACAGCACTCTGTAGCATGTCCCGCGCATGCTCAATCGGATTTAAGTGCGATGACCGTGCAGGCCAATCCATACGAACGATTGTCTCACGTTCCAGATAGGAATCAGTGACGTTGGCAGGGTTGGGACGGGCATTATCATCCATCAGAATAAAGTCCGGGCCGATAGCATCTGCATATGGTCTCACAAACTCATCAAGAATCTCATTACAGTACCTCACTGCCATTAACGTTCCGTTTTCAACGACGTACAAGTCAGGTTTACCGTTCACGCTTATCCCAGCCCAAACCATGACTGACCCCTTTCCATAGCGATCATGCTCTGCCACATTCAAGTCATCGAATCGCTGTTTAGACATTCGCCACACTAATTGACGTTTATAAGTGAAGTCTAGACAGAATCTGGACCCCTCAGTAAACAGTACTGGCGTCAAGTCACGAACCGTCCACCTGACGTGAGTTCTGACAAAGTCTAACCGGTCTAGCACGTGCTGTCTCGTCAACGGGACACGTACAGCAGGCCTCATGGCATTAAGTCCGAACTCGTGGAGTCCGTTTCTGACAGTTTGTGTAGAAATTCGTACTCCAGTTCCGTTCATAAGCTCGTTATGCAAACGCGTAGCGTTCAGGAACCGTTGACGTCGAGACTGAATCAACAAGAAACGGCCCTGACGTTGAGTTGTAGCCCTTTCTCGACCCCGCCGCGGCTGTGTGAAGGATTTCCGTGGGTAAGATGCCGACTCCACATTCGTGAAACCACGCTCTGAGACACATTCAGAATCCCAGCAACACGACGTTGAGAGACGCAAGATTCCAACATTCCGACGCAACGATTCATTTCTTCGGGGCTCAGACGGTTTCTTAATTGTCCCCCTAGGCATTTTAGTGTTTCACAAATCAAATGAAGTCCTTTTTACGCTTGGTAAAGGAACACTGACAAGTTTGATTGGTCTGTTGGAAAGCAGTGCTACGCAAGATTTTGGGGGTGCATGAATTCATTTGCGAATTGTGAGAAGTGTACACTTTTATGAGTACTGAACTGCACACGAGTTTCTGCTTAAGATATTTATCAATATACCGAGTACAAATTCTGTCAAGAACTTATAAATTTTCTGTGCAAAATTTGGTACATAAAAAGTGATCCCTATCAAACTTTGAGTAGTATATTATTTACCCTACAACAAATCAATGGCCGGAAGATCGGGACACGAAAAGCCGCCACTTTATGACGTCACTCTTAGGTTCTATAGTTTTACCATTACGAAAACACGCATATTCAAATACATTGTAACCTTTATCGCGAAAAAAAAATGAAAATTTTAAGATGAAAAATTGTGATATTTTTCTTATTTCCGCTCAAAATATAGATTGTGGGTACTCGTTAGAATATAGAATGCGGGTACTCGATAGAACCGCCTCATCGAGGCGGTTCTAACGAGTACCCACAATCTATATTTTAGAACGGAAATAAGATCAATAAGGTTTACCCTTGTAAACCCCAGTTTTACTGTATAAAAGTGGGGTTCAAGGGGGGTCCAAATTATATAGGCGTGTTTACGTGATAACACGGTGTATCGTCATTTTCTCGCACACACAAAAAATGACTTAAATACGTGCTGCAGACAAACGTTTTTTCAACAATGGCAACAGAAGGTCAGCTCTAGTGTATGCTGAGTAATAAACCACAGTTTTTCCGTCAGTTTACTTTGTTTGATTTGAGGTTTAACGTCCCCGTCAACACTGTATAGGTCATTTTGGAGACGTTGCTTCCAATTGTGTGGGACTTTTACCCGACATTCTGATGAAATGACATCTCAAGCTCTGTCGCCCAATGAAACCAACATGGTTTATACGCATGGACGGACCGACTCGCACTGCTTTGCCTGGGCAGGCTTAGATCCTCCAGTGGTTTACCTGTACTCGTGTGCGGTCTGTTTCAGCTCTGCGTGGAAGCATCATGCAGCCCATCTATTACTTCAAGCCCCGATGGGCGGGAGCCATTTTCCGTCAGTAGTGAGTCGACCAAACACTCGTTATTTGAGCATTACAACTGACCTCCCAACCGTGACTTATAACACAACAATTCATAACCATTGCCGTCACGTCAATTTTACATTTTGGTACGATTTCTTCCAACACTGGCGAAATGAGATCAGCTCTAATGTGTTTTGAGTAATGAACCATAGTGTTTCTGTCAGTAGTGAGTATATCAAGCATTCGTTATTTGAACATTACAACTGACCTCCCAACCGTGACTTATACATGTAACTCAACAATTCATACGTAGCTACAGCTGATATATTAAGGATAGACTATACCTTGGGAAAAGGTTTTGTTTTAAATGATTCTTACTCAACATTTACATGACACAGTAAGTTCCGAAGTTAGATCCTTTGCAAGCAAGGAATACACCAAATAAACGAAAATAGCAGACTCGGTTTTATTGATTCTGTTCATGGCCGGTACTGAAATGTGCAACACCGGCCACGCCCTCTAGCACTTGCTTAAAGGCATTTATTCTTGATTATTGAGGACTATCATTTCATTACATAATATTATGTAGCCCTCAGTGCTCACTGGAGATAAGTCCTCTGTCTTCAACAGGTAAGGGGCCGCCTTGGGGAAAATCAATAAATTACTTACCGTTGACTGGTGTACATTATTGATTTTCCCCTTAAGTGTCTCAGTCAGGGGATTCAACAAGAGCTACTAATCACCCTATTAAGGACCGCCTTTGATCTTTAATCACAGGGGGCAATAAAACAATTATGGACACACGGTGTGTTTTACTGTTACAGAATAAATGCCTTTAAGCAGAACTCTATTTTCAAAATGATACCAAATGAACTCAATGATCCCAAAGGACCAGAAAATATAATCTGCACTATGATGATCCTATTGTGTTATACACGAAATTAAAGTGTAAAATAAATTATTTTGTATACAGTGAAATTTCGCTATCAAGATCACCTAAAATTAAGACTTAATTCTCCTTTTCAAAATATATTTAAAAATTTTCAGTCATTCTTTTTGTGTGTTGTCTACATTCAGCCTCTTCTAGACAAAGACCACATTTGGGACTGTTCAAAAGTGGTCTTCAATACCACTTTTGAACAGTCCCTAAGGTGGTCTTAATATAGAAATTTTACTGTATTGTAAAATTTAGTTGTACTGATAGTGTGTGTGTGTGTGTGTGAATTCGGGTTTAACGTCGCTTTCAACAATTTTTCAGTCATATCACGACGGTGTCTAGTTGCGACAGGGAGCTCAATGCTCACTTTTATAGTGCTGCCTCACTGAAGTATCTTGTCCCAGACACATTACATACTGCCACACCCAGTCACATTATCCTGACACTGGGTCGTTCAGTCCTAGCTCTACCCCGTAAATCTTAGTGCCAAGCGAGGAGCAGCTAGTACCATTTTTAACGACTTTGGTATGTCGCGGCCCGGGATCGAACCCATGACATCCCGTTCCCCGGAGCGGACACTCTACCAACTGCGCTATCGGGGCCGGTATTGTACTGATAGTATTTAATGAAGGTTAAAAATATGATATTGTACATTTTGGGGTTGATTTTTGTACCATTTGTTTCAAAAAGGGCCCGTTTCCTTGGCTACGCAGCACCAGTATATACTCTTCAAAACTGTATCACAGATTTTGTCTAACCTTGTTCAAAAGAAAGATTTAGCTTTTTTTCTTGAACGAATTGGTCAAACAGAAGTATCAGAGATTTTGTCTAACCTTGTTCAAAAAGAAGATTTAGCTTTTTTTTCTGGAACGAATTGGTCAAACAGAAACGAAGTTTCACTTTAAAATATGAAAATTATGTAATACCTTTATGAAGTTGTGACTTCAAAGAACATTTGTGCCAAACATAATGAAATTTCAGAATCATTTTGAAGACCGCCACACGCACAGTTTTTTTTTCAGGACACCTGAAAATTGAAACTTTTTTAAATAAAATTGACTGGGGTGATACAGCAGCCCCTTGCCTAATTTACAAATCGGTGGTCACAAAAAATCTTCAGTATTATTCTGGGTGTGTTATCATTCATTAAATATGTATATTTCTAAACTTTTCATATTCTACTCTTAGACATACATCAACTGCTGACAGGTAAATGATTGACCATGATGCTTAATGAGTGCATAATTGCTTCACGCATAATTACAGACTAATAAATTATTGCAAATGAACCAAAGAAGTTTTATGCCCATAAACCACAGCTGTGTGTTATCTGTGTGTGAACCAATATCTTTTGTTTGATTTGAGGTTTAACGTCCCCGTCAACACTGTAAAGGTCATTTTAGAGACGCTGCTTCCAATTTTGTGGGACTTTTACCAGACACCGAGATGAAATGACATCTCAAGCCCTGCTGCCCAATGAAACCAATAGGGTTTATAAGCATGGGCGGTCCGACTCACACCGCTTTGCCTGGGCAAGCTTATATCCTCTTAGCGGTTAACCAGTACTCATGTGCGGGTCGGTTTCAGCTCTGCGTGGAAGCATCATGCAGCCCATCTATTTCTTCAAGCCCCGATGGGCGGGGGCCTGAACCAATATCTAATTTGTACACTGGCCATCTAATTTGTTCAATGGCTATAAAATGGCCTTATTGCTTACATATATTTGAAACAAAAACACATCTCCGGGATATACAGTTAATTTCACATTTAATTTAACTGTAAGCCTATTGAAAAGACAGGAAGCAAGGCTTTTAACATAAAAAGGGTTTAGAAAAAGTAATTTGTCAAAAATGCAGAAAATATTGATATCATGGTGAAGGCTATCCTAAAGTAATTATTTGCTTATGGTCTTGCGTGCAGAGTCAATCTACCCCAATATCTAAATCACTGTTTGTATTTGACAGAAATACTGCTAACTTCTGCGAACATCCAGGTGGCTCCTTAAAGGCATTTATTCTTAGACAGGAGGACACACCGTGTGTTCATAATTGTTTTATTGCCCCCTGTGATACACTGTATATAGCAGATCAAAGGTGGCTTTTAATAGGGTGATTAGTAGCTCCTGTTGAATCCCCTGACTGAGGCACTAAAGGGGAAAATCAATAAGGTACACTCTAGTTAACAGTTAGTCAATTATTGATTTCTCCAAGGAGGCCCCTTACCTGTTGCAGACAGAGGAGTTCTCTTCAGTCAGCACTGAGGGCTACATAATATTATGTAATGAAATGATAGTCCTTAATAATCAAGAATAAATGCCTTTAAGGAAGAGCCTGGCCTGGTATCTATTACCATCTAGCATTGTGACTGAAGCCTTTTTGTCTAAAAACTTCGGACAATATCGGCACATCAAATTATCCATTCTCTTATTCTGTTAACCTCCCCAGCACTATCATTTTTGTCTAAATCTGCAGAAAACAAATTAATTATACTCCAGGCAGGAGATGTTTATGGGATTGGTTTCCTGTGATGCAAGGATAACATAGGAAAAACACCGAAAAAATTGTTTAAGTGGAAAAAACAGGAATTAATGTGAAGTAGTCATGAACACCAAAAGAAAAAAAATCATTGAAGTTCAATGCACGCCTTACTGATCCAGATTGTTCAAACAATAGACAAATTGCATAATTTGAGCCAGCGCATGACAAAACCTACAATAAGACATGTGCGCCCAACGAAGACTCAGATCAGCCTGCACATCCGTGCAGTCTGATCAGAGTCTTCGTTGTGCGCTCTAAGGATAGCTAAGGGTCAAATGCTCCTTCATGCAGCAAGAGAAGTCTCTGATTAGACTATACGGGTGCGCAGGCTGATCTGATTCTTCACTGGGCGCACGTCTTATTGTAGGTTTTGTCATGCGTCGGCTCATTTTACACTTAACACAGCATTCCCAATGAAAGTCAGTGGATCTCGCAACATTGTCGAAAACAGGAACGTCATAACGAAAACACGCCTATTCAAATACATTGTAAATTTTACTGCCATAAAAACGGTATTTTTAGATGAAAAATTGTAATATTTTTTCTTATTTCTGCTGCTCCAAACATAGATTGTGGGAACTCGTTAGAACCGCCTCATCAGGAACTCGTTAGAACCGCCTCCCGCCTCGGTGAGGCGGTTCTAACGAGTACCCAAAATCTATTTTTTTGAGCAGAAATAAGAAAAATAATATTTACCCCTGTAAACTCCATTTTTACTATATAAAAGTGGGGTTGAAGGGGGTCAAAATTATATAAGCGTGTTTTCGTAATGGTCTTGATTCGTCAATGTAAAATAAGGCTCCGTTGACATCGTGTCATGGCGATGGATGTTAAAGATAATGACTGCACGTCGTGAAGCCACGCCTATATAATTTTGACCCCCTTGATCCCGTCTTATATATGGTAAAACTGAGGATAACAGGAGTAAACATTATTTCTGCTCTAAACTATAGATTGCGGGTATTCGTTACAATGAGGCGGTTCTATCGGGTGCTCACAATCTATATTTCGAGCTCAAGCAAGAAAAATATCACAATTTTTCATCCTAAAATGTTTCAAATTTACAAGTGTTATTCATAATGGCTGCATATGTTCGCTAATATAGCATTGGCACCGCGTTTTTCGCACAACTGACAGCTAACGTCAAACCGTGTCACGAATATGTTATTTTATAGGTTGTGTGTGTGGGGGGGGGGGGGGGGTGTTAAAGGTGCATTATTGAGCTATCTCGAAAAAAATGCTTCCAAAAATAAAATACATATAGCCGGTATTTTTCTTTAAAACAATACAAATGAATGCATTTTATGCAAAATGCGAACAATTATGATGAAAGGTAAACGAGTTTGAGAGGGATTCCCTAACTAGGTTTCGAACACTAGTTAGATCTAGTTTCAGTTCGTGACAAAAATACAATCCCCATATATGACGTTATGCGACGTTCATTTTTGGCCTTGTTTGCTTAGGCCATGCCTGAATCGGAAAAAAATATGACGCTGAATACCATGCCATAAGTAACGACACTCGGAGACGATACTGTCGCCATGTATGTGTAAAGTGACAAATTTATTTTTAGAACAGAAATTCCGAACACATATTCAGAGCGAAGGGTAAACACGAATGAAAATGACCATTTTCACAAAGTTTTGAAGCTGTATTTGGCTCCAAAAGTGTACACATGACAAAGGAGTATGCACTGAAGATAAAAACCAGAAAAAAAAAATTGAGACCCGGTAGCTCAATAATGCACCCTTAAAGCCGCCTATCCATCACGCATACATGCTATACAATTTTGACCCCCTTGAACCCCACTTTTATATTGTATAACTGAGGTTTACATGGGGTAAACCTTATTTTTCTTATTTCTGTTCTAAAACATAGATTGTGGGTACTCGTTAGAACCGCCTCATCAACATTACGAAAACATTCCTATACAAATACATTGCCACCTTTATCGCCGAAAAAAATGAAAATTTTAAGATGAAAACTTGTGATATTTTTCTTACTTCTGCTCAAAATATAGATTGTGGGCACTCGTTAGAACCGCCCCATCGCTCGTTATGTTGCCCAATGACAGCCATGACTAAATGGTTATCAGTAAATTTGTTTATCATATGACGTCGTTGAGAAGCAGTGGATAACGTCGTGTAATAAAAATCGTATGACCACACGTGTAATAACACTTTGGCGGGATTAGATAACGTCATGACGACGTCCATGTCAACAATGCATTTTTCGAAGAAAAATTGTCAAATTAAAAGGCGATAAAATCCAATTTAAAGTAGTCATATGATAAAGATAATCTTACACTCGTGTTCATTTCATATGAAATTTATGAAACTCGCCGAAGGCTCGTTTCATAAATTTCATATGAAATGACCACTCGTGTAAGATCCTCTATTTATCATATGACATGGCTATGTTATCGTAATATAGTTTATCAACGACCGTTGAGAGTTCAACGTTCAAGCGTAGCAAGATCCATGCTTTAGGGGAATCAGGTTTCGGATTTCTTTTTTTTTTTTACAGGATTTTAAAGTTATAAAAAAGTTTTTTTGATAATGCCATTATGTAGAAGTCGTGGGCAAGTGGTTAGTATGATGCAGTACGAATCTCAATGAAACTATATCTCCCAATGCAAAATACCAACTGAAGGCGACTTACCTAAAACACGGATTAGTCCAAAATTAAAAGTGCAGTCACGTCTAACTGCGTTTTGAAAGACTATAGCCACAGTGCACTGTATATTTTTATTTTCTACGAAATCACCGACGTAGGGGTCAAAGATGAGGCCTAATTGGGCGAAACTAGCTAGTCTGTCCAAGAAAACTGGATTCTTTATTTTCATTCTTGTGGTTTTGTCCTTTTTGTTAATGATGGCGACCTTTTTTGTTAATTTTATTTTCAGACAACTTTTCCCTTCGGTTTTCTATTTTGATACCAATTTTCAAACGCTCTGCGTTCCTGCGATCCAAGCCGTTTCGCTTCAGTATTGATTCCCTGATACCGCTCTATCTTGACTTTTATCAAGTGACATAAACGATGATTTATAGGAACATTATTGTTCTTTCGACAACTTCTTTATTGATTACAATGTATATTGTATTCTTAGATCCTGTAATCATTCCATTAACTCGTCTAATCTAGGTGCCATGAACCATTAAAACAAAAGATTTTTGTGTCAAAACATTTACGCTAAGACTTTTGCGGAAGATGCCGTAAAAGCAATGTAATCCCTCTGTGCTTTAGTTGAATCTTCTTTGTGCTTTAGTTGAATCATGGTTGCTTGAAACAGAACGATTGCGACAGACAAGATATAAAATTCCGCCCGTCTTTGATAAGAATCCAAAATAAGAATTTCACCAAAAGCTATGCCATTCAGTTCTTGACGTATTTGTTTGTTTGTTTGTATTGGAGTTTAACGGCCAAGCTAACACTATTTTAGGTCATTTTTGAGCCGTCAGTCTACCTATTCACACTTTCCTGGGCAGGCTAATACGTAAGCGGTTAACCAGTACAGTGCACATTCTTTCTTCAAGGACTGACAACTGCCCTTCTTGAATCAGCGGAAGGGTCTTGCAGTATGACATAAATATAAGGGTCGACGCCAGCTTTGAATTTACCAATGACAGCAATATGGACGAACAAACGCTCGCGCAAATAAAAGAACGGAAACTTGGATTCCTATATCGCGCCAAAATTAAATAGATTATAATATAATGTTATTAATCAAGTAATTTCGTATTGGCCTAGTTACAGGTCCGAGGTCTGCTGTATTGGCCCGAGGCCGAAGGCCGGGGCCAATATAACTGACCGGGGGCCTGTTGGTTGGTTGATTTGAGGTTTAACGTCCCCGTCAACACTGCAAAGGTCATTTTGGAGATGTTGCTTCCAATTTTGTGGGACTTTTACCCGACACTGAGATGAAATGACCTCTCAAGCCCTGTCGCCCAATGAAACCAATAGGGTTTATTAGCATGGACAGTCCGCCTCGCACCGCGGTTCCTGGACAGGCTTAGATCCATTAAGCGGTTTACCAGTACTAGTGTGCGGGCCGGATTCAGCTCTGCGTGGAAGCATCATGCAGCCCATATATTTCTCCAAGCCCCTATGGGCGGGGGCCGGGCCGGGGGCCTGTAACTAGGCCAATACGAAATTACTTGAGTAATGACAGTTTTATTAATTGACGCCATTAAAAACATGATTATTGATTTTTGACCTCGGTGTTAATATGGATGACCTACGAACAATACAGGATAGTCAATTAATAATATGGCATATTCCATACCATAACCCGTATCAGAATGAAGGCCAAAGAATTTGGGTATATGGTTGATTTGTTTGTTTGAATTGAGGTTTAACGTCCCCGTCAACACTGTAAAGGTCATTTTGGAGACGTTGCTTCCAATTCTGTGGGACTTTTACCCGACATTGAGATGAAATGACAAGTATAGGGTTGATATTAGGTATGATTTGGAATACCATATCATCATCTATTTATCATACATATACATTTTAAATGATACTGGACGTTATATTAATAACATAAGGTTTTACATCCTTTGTGGACGGGATGCGGAGGTGCGGACAGGACGCGGTGCTGTATTATAGCGGCATGGTACGACCTAGCAGTAGACTTTATACCTATTTTGCCCTTTCTCTATATTGATGACCCTCTTCCGTCCAACTTCAAGTTAGCTATTGCTGAACAAAAATCTATTAGCTATTCAAGGGTTGTGTCTCTTCAAAAAAGAGGGAGATAAAAAAAAATAAAAGAATGTTTGTTATGTTTGATTTGAAGTTTAATGTCCCCGTCAACACTGTAAAGGTCATTTTGGAGACGTTGTTTCCAATTTTGAGGGACTTTTACCCGACATTGAGATGAAATGACATCTCAAGCCCTGTCGCCCAATGAAACCAATAAGGTTTATGCGCCGTCGGCCCAACTCGCACCGCTTTGCCTGGGCAGGCTTAGATCCTCTAAGCTGTTTACCAGCACTCGTGTGCGGGTCGGTTTCAGCTCTGCGTGGAAGCATCATGCAGCCCAAATATTTCTACAAGCCCCGATGGGCGGGGCCGATTAAAAGCATGGAGAGACCTAGCGGATGCGGGAGGCGGGAGGGAGAGGTGTTGACTGCACGGCGATTTTGCTAGTAGACCCTGGTGTTCCGACTCAAAATCGAATATAATCGCGTGTTTGATAAATGTACTAGTTGAATACAACCTCGTATGCGCCGTCGTTAAGGTTGACGTTACAGCAAGTTACGTGACGTCACTAAACATCCCTGCAGTGTCATCACAATATGGCGGACGTCGGTGACCAAAGTGACTGCAGCATTAAAAATCCACGCTAAGAAATGAGAGGTATGCAAGAAAAAGAATCCTATATAGTTGTGAGGTGTGGATAGAAAAATCCGTCCCTCGGGATCACTGTCCGGCATCACTCGGCAAGCCTCGTGATGCCGGACAGTGACCCTCGGGATGTATTTCACACCCATAAAAGATTCTTATATTATGGAAACATGTAATCGCTTATATGTCACGACTCATATTGCATATGCAAACACAACGTATTTTCTTTTAAAATGTATGACAAAAGAATCTTTTTAAATTGCTACAAACGCAAACTAGAATTTAACTCTTAAGCTGCCAAGAAAAACTGCATCTTAAAATGCCCTATGTTTATGTCGTCTGCTGCTATTTTCTTGCAAGCGTTTCAAACCCATTTTTTGCATATAGGCCAACACTGTGGACCCTGATCAGACTGCTCCAAAAGAAGCAATCTAATCTGGATCTATGCTGCTTGCAACAATGACTTAACTAGAAATGTGTCCAGACGACACAGATGCCCCCGCCAAGGGCCCCGCCTCACCCCGCAAATCCATGTTGCAACAAAATTTTCTAAGTGTGTGACCTTGACCTTGAGGTCATGGGCAGGGTCGTTGGTATGGGTGAATGAGACTTGGGACCTGTATCTATCATCATTCCAGATATGAAGCCAATCTATAAATATGAGCCCTAAAACTTTAAAAGCATAATAAGACTAAGTCTGTGACCTTGACCTTGATGTCAAGGGTGGGGGTATATAGAAGTTTGGACCTGTAACTATCATCATATCAAATATGAAGCAAATTTATATGATTTGGTGAGTATGAGCGCTTAATAAACTTTAAATAAAAAATTCTTTGTCTGTGACCTTGACCTTTAGGGCACGTGCATGGGTGGGGGTATTGGACCAGTGTCAATCATGATACCAAATATAAACTTAATTCATCATACGATTTGGATAATATAAACTCTTAAAATATCTAATTAAAAATTTCTAAGTCTGTGACCATGACCTTGAGCTCATGGGCATGGGTGGGGGTATCGCTGAATAAAATGGACAGGTATCTAACATCATACCAAATATAAACTCAATCCATCACACGATTTGGAAAATATCAACTCTTAAAATATCTTATTAAAAAATTCTAAGTCTGTGACTTTGACCTTGAAGCCATAGGCATGAGTGGGGTATTGCCAAATAAACATTTGGACCTGTATCTATCATCATAGCATATATAAGCCAAATCCATAATATGGTTTGGAAAATTTGATCTCTTTAAAATCTTTAACATTAAAATTGTCTAAGTCTGTGACCTTGACCTTGAGGTCATAGGCATGGGTGGGGGTATTGCTGAATAAAACAGTGTACCTATATCTATCATCATATGAACCAAAGCCATCATAAAAGTTCAGGTTCTACAAGGTACAAATACCTTAACTGGAGTCTTTAACATGGAAAATTTCTAAGTCCATGACCTTGACCTTGAGGTCACAGGTATTGGTTGGGGTATCGCTGAATAAAAGTTTGGACCTATATCTATACTCATACCAAATATGAACCAATTCCATCAAATGGTTTGGAAAATATGAGTCCTAAAATGTTCAGGTCTACCTGTTACAAAAACCTTAACCTGAGTCTTTAACATTGAAAATTTCTAAGTCTGTGACCTTGACCTTGACCTTGAGGTCACAGGCATGGGTGGGGGTATTGCTTAATAAAACTTTGGACCTATATCTATCATCATACCAAAGATGAACCAGTTCCATCAAATGGTTTGGGAAAATACGAGTTCTAAAAGTTGAGGCTCTACCTGTTACAAAAACCTTAACCTGAGGTTACAGGATCACGTACGTACGTACACACACGTACAGACGTACACATGTACGCACGAATAGAAAAACGAAACACAATATGCCTCTGGCATCATATGATGCGGGGGCATTAAAAGTGACCGACAGACGACGAAGCAGACGACAATTGTCGTGATTTGCATTTTATGGGTTAACACGTGTCTAAACGTGTTTAGGTTTTTTATTTCTTTTTAAAATGCGTCTTGGTCTCTGTCTCTGGTCGGGCTCATCGGATTCTTACTTGGTTTTCTTTTGCTCCAGCATTTCAGTGATTCCTTGCTGTCGAGTTCACACCGTTATTTCATCTATGTGGTTGTTTGTTTGTTTGTTTTTTTGTTCTCGGGGATGTCGCTCTGATGAGTGAGGAGGCCTCCATGCGGACTGAACAAATTATTTGTCTACATCGCGGTGGAAGTAAGGGCGGGGATTGCGGCCGCGTAAATTTGATTTAAGCCCCCAGTGGAATTGCCTTCACTTCTGTTCTCCACTTAAGCGGAACAGAATCACGTACATGGGCAAGAAATCTTTCAACTTTCATGAACATCATTGCCATATCAAAAGGCATCTACTACTTCCTGTAAGAGTAGATCCTTTTTCGTAGGAACTCGTAGGGGTTCATAATATGAGCCCCGCCAAGCGAATTTGTGTCTTCGAGCATTCCGTCATGACAAATTTTAACCGCGCATGCCCAGCCATTCAGAGGGGCCAGGGATATGGCTTTCTGTCTGAAGGTTCCTCTTGATTCACTGCTTGTATGAGCGAGCAGCAAAGGTTCTGGGGAGATTGCGCGGATGCGCAGGCCTGAACCTTCGCTGCTCGCATAGGCGATAAGTACCAAAATCGCTTGACGGGGCCCATATAATGTTATTAATGAAGTCATTTCGTATTGGCCCAGGTACAGGTCCTCGGTCTTCTGCCAGACTGAAGGCTCCGGACCAATGCAGCATACCTACCCCAGACGTGTAACTGTGTCAATACGAAATAACTTGGTTAGTAAAATTGTATTACTGTACCAGAAATTAAAAGTAAAAAGCCGTCTTCCAGACGCCTGAGAGAATACAAATTTGTTTCTATTCAACCTAAAATATAATACTTCAGCGAACATGACAAGAACTTCCATAGTAAACCGGATGTTCTCTGCAGCAACCTACGTCACAAGTACGTCATTCTTTGTGTTTGTTTTTCAAATGTTCATCAATGGATTGTATAGTTTATCAACGACCTCTGAGAGTTCAACGTTCAAACGTGACAAGACTAATCCATGTTTTAGGGCAAGCAGGTTTCGGATTTCTTTTTCACGGGATTTTAAAATAGATAAATTAGTTTTTGATAATGCCATTATGTAAAATCCGTGACCAAGTGGTAAATATGATGCAGTACGAATCTCAGTTAAACTATATCGCCCAATGTAACATCCCAACTGAAGGCGATTTACCTAAAACACGGACTAGTCCAAAATTTAAAGTGCAGTCAAGTCCCACTGCGTTTTGAAAGACTATAGTCCTGACAATAACCAAAACGTTACAACTGTAAATGTGTTCATATACAGTAAAAAAAATCCTATAATAAGACCACCTTTGGGACTGTTCAAAAGACCACTAGAGGACACTGGATGTAGGAAACACAAAGAAAGAAATATGCTATAAAAGCAGAATTTGTCGTCATGAAAACACACCAATACAATTGTGACTCCCTTGAGCCCCGCATTTTTATGGGGCCGAAAAAATGAAGATTTTATGGTGAATTTTTCACCAAAAAATCTTCATTTTTTTTGGCGAAAGAAATTACTTAATATTTGTATCGACGTTTTCGAAATGCTTAATTTTAGCGGACCTTAATAGCAATATTTTACAATATATGATCACTGCACAACAGAATTGACTTCAAGATTGTATATTTTCATGTTTGTTTGAGGTTTAACGTCCCCGTCAACACTGTAAAGGTCATTTTGGAGACGTTGCTTCCAATTTTGTGGGACTTTTACCCGACATTGAGATGAAATGGCATCTCAAGCCCTAGCGTTCAAACAAACCAAAATAGTTTATAGGCAAAGATGGTTCGACTCACACCGCTTTGTCCGGGCAGACTTAGACCTTCTAAGCGGTTTACCCATACACATGATTATGCGGTCGGTTTCAGCTCAGCGTGGAAGCATCCTGCAGCCAAATCTATTTCCCCAAGCCCGATCGGCCGTGGCCATATTTGCGAATCTGCACTTTTGTTGTTCGACAATTGGAACACGTTTTATGTTTTGGTTTATTTTGCTAATTGTAACGTACTCTATCTTTCTATAGAACTTATATGCAGTAAAATTCCTATATTAAGGCCACCTTTGGGACTGTTCGAAAGTGTTTTAACAGTCCCAAAGGCGGTCTCTTGACTACTAGAGGACTTTGTATGCAGAAAATACGAAGTAAAAATAACTGCAACATACTAAATAAGCTTTTAAAAGCAGAGTTAGCCTTAATGTTTAGGTGGTCTTAATAGCGGAATTTTACAGTGCCAGACTCACATGTCCAAAAATATCTTTCTCTTTATCATGCCTCAAATAATATTGTAAAAAGACCTCAGTATGTTTTCCATTTTTAAGTGTCGATTGTTTATCATTCGATTGACAATCGACCCAAAGTTACTACCTGCAGAAGTTTCCTACCTGCTTTTGTTCATGTTACAATCGCTTCATCATGTATAAAATCTGGCAACTGTTATTTATAGGAGCACATTTTTTCTCTGTGACGTCAGAATGCTGTATAGCTGTAAAATCTGCACTGACCTTTCCCACTGGGTCACTGGCAAACAGTGAAGACCCAGATCCAGACGCCGCAGCAGAATCTGCACTGTTTGCTTACAGTCCAGAAATTTAAGGTTTACACTAAAAACTCAGTTCAGGACAAATTTTTCAACCTACATGCAGAGACAATCACCAGTGCTATGAGTGATTTAATTTAATTTATCATATGACGTCGCGTCTGAGAGTGTAATAACGCCATGTAATATTTTCGATAATCCACTAGTGGATTAAATATGCAAATTAGCTAGATACGTCCCGTAACGTTACATGTACGGTGTCCTTAACGACGTCGCGTTTACTAATGGCGGTATATTGATATTTTTGTAAACAATCGCGAATAAAATGCGTCTTAAATGTCATATGATAAATAGAATCTTGCATTCGTGGTCATGTTTTATTGAATTTATTAAACTCGTTGAGGAAAAGAGATAAAATGCTCGGCAAAGCCTCGCATTTTATCCCTTTTCCTCAACTCGTTTAATAAATTCAATAATACATGAACACTCATGTAAGATCCTCTATATCAACAATTTATTAAACTCGTTGAGGAAAAGGGATAAAATGCTCGGCAAAGCCTCGCATTTTATCCCTTTACCTCAACTCGTTTAATAAATTCAATAATACATGAACACTCATGTAAGATCCTCTATTTAGTTTGGACGCTCCTGGATGTCTTGCTTAGCATTCCGTAAAACTTTTTTTCGCACGCATCCTTCGTAGAATCACAAGAATTCCACCGAATGCTATGTCGTGCCTGTCAAAGGCTGTGTCTATCAACTTGACGCCAGGACTGACTTGACGCCATGATGGACGAACGGACGAACGCTTAAAGCAGGCGCGACAATGAACCGCCGGGGGGAATCTTGTCCTAGAAAAAACACAAACGATATTCTAAGTTTCACAGACTACAAAAGTTCTTGATGAATAAGAACTGTTGTAGAATACAATATGGTTGGTTTGGGTGATTTGGCTCACTGGGGCTTCCAACTGGTATTGGCAAGACCTGTTGTCCTTGAGATAGGCACGGGTAGAGAGGGTTGCTGTTATTTTTTCATTTATTTACCTCTTTCTCCGAAGTCCCTCATCTCCTCTACTATTTCTTCTTTTTTTTCACTTACTCTAGGAGATGGCACAAAAATGATCCACAAGGATTGACGTGTCGTTTAATCCAAACAATCAATCAACTATTCAACAACGCACACGATGCTGCTCTACAGAGTGCTTAATTCTGATAAACGTTCATAATCCTTACGCAACCAGTGTAGATCATGGTGAAATTGTTTCATCTGGATCTTCAATGTTTGTCAGTCTTCGTTTGTGTTAAGGTTTTAGGTCCCAGTCGACACTATTAAGGTCATTTTGGAGACTTTGCTTCCGATTCTCTCGGACTTTTACCAGCCACTGAGATGAAATGACATCTCGAGCCCTACGAAGCAAAGAAACGGCTATGGTTTAAGGAGCGGTCAGACTTTTCTGGACACACTTAGCAATAAAAAGGCTTCAGTGTGGGTTATATTTTCTAGTCCTTTGGGACAATCGATTTCACTGCGGAATTCAGTAAATATTTGAGGGTCACTGATGAGGCCTAATTGGCCGAAATTAGCTATTCTTGCACACCAGACAAGGAAATCCGTGATTTTACCCTGGGATAGAAATTTATGTTCTGACCCTGGTGTTCCGACCCAGGCAACTAACATAAATGCGCTTCAATTCTATTCAACTGCCCGAACTACTTCCGCACTACTTTTATTTTGTAAACAATATACATGTGCCTCGGTTCCGCTCAGCACGGTCATCCCTCGGGTTGGAAACGCTCATCTATAACAGAACCCCATATCAGATTCTTATAGTCTGGCCCAGTCAAATCTTGTACACTCTACAGTTTTCAGTTCTGTGCAGTAGCCCTTGCTTCAAAACGATTACCCTTTTTCAGAACATTAGACCTAAGCAGTTTACCAGTGTTCGCCATTCTGCTTTAGTGGTAAATGTAAAACAAATATTCGCAACAATGGTTTTGTTTGATTTGAGGTTTAACGTCCCCGTCAACACTATATAGGTCATTTTGGAGAAGTTGCTACCAATTTTGTAGGACTTTTACCCGACATTGAGATGAACTGACATCTCAAGCCCTGTCGCCCAATGAAACTAATAGGGTTTATAAGCATGGACTGTCCGACTCGCACCGTTTTGCCTGGGCAGCCTTAGATCCTGTATGCGGTTTACCAGTACTCGTGTGCGGTTGGTTTCAACTCTGCGTGGAAGCTTCATTCAGCCCATTTCTTCAAGCCCCGATGGGCGGGGCCGTTTATTTTAATGGTAAATGTAAAACAAACATTCGCAATAATGGATGCATCCAAAATCGAAAATGGGAAAGTCCACTTCTGACACTTGTGAGGGGAGGGGGTGAAAGGGTTAGCGAACCATCCTTGATACAGACATGTTGGGCAAACCTTAAAGCGACGCTTCTGCAGAGAACACAGGGGCCTTAATCAGTTCTTCTGCAAAAGAGAGATGATCTCATCTAATCAGTCTTTCGTGATTTCAGAAGTTATGTAGTTATTTATATATCAATATTTTACCGTTTTTCCCCATCAAGACAAATTATTAGTTCAGGAAAATAACCATCAAACAGTCTGATCTGTGGGCCAGACAGTGGCAAGTGATTACTTACCTATAAATTTAACTGTAAATAATGCAATCTGGCGGCTGCATTAGGAAATCAAAGAGCTGAAAGTCCCGATGGGACTCGGCTTAATTTTTTTAAAGTTGCATGTACATGTATGTTCGAAATTCGACACTTGTAAAAAAAAAAAGATCATCGATTTAATATCGATCAATAAAAATTGATTGTTATACTTTAAGCGTTGTTCTTTAATACAATCCTAGATGCAATAGACCTGGAACATTTCAAAATGTATATATTATATGTACAGTCGAACTTCAATGGCTCGAAACCCTTTGGGACCTCGAAAATCTGTTCGAGACCGGGGTAGTTCGAGCCACTAAGGTTACTCTCAGGAGGCATAACGAGATACTTTTAGACATCTTTTCGGTGTTCAATAATGAAAATGTATGCTGTGTGTACTCCTTAGAATCGCCTCATTGAGGCGATTCTAATGAGTACACACAACATACATTTGCAAGATAAAAGACTAAAATCTCCTTAATTATCCCCCACTATTTCTTATGTAGAGGATTTCGCTAGGGGCTCAAGAACGGGTTCGACTCATTCATGGTAAACGAGCCATCGGTGTTCGAGCCTTCGAAGTTCTACTGTAATACCGACAAAAATACCATAACTGACCATTTTGCTATAATGCAATGTATATAAACTATACATCATCAATTAGCTGTTGTGGCAGGATGTGTAGGGACTTTTTTTTAAATCCTAACAATAAAAGGGGCGTGTTATGTACAAAAGGACACTAGTTTAAACGATCATGGAAAACCATGGACAGATATGTTCCAACTGATCTTCAACGAGTAATAATAGAGCAAACTGTTCCGATGGTAAGTCACTAACTGAAAGTATTGATGAACGTTAACCCAGCCATATTATTTTTTTATAAAACATTTACCTCCTTGTGACTTCAGCATAATATTGGCGGTTGCAGATTTTGACTTTTTATATACTGAGCGAAATTAAAGTTATTTTTTTTTTTTTTTTTTTTTTTGACGGGGGACAGGGGATCACATAACCCCGCAAGGAAGCTACATTTGCCCAAGCCGTTGACCCTTTAGAAGAGGGCAGATATCGCTTTCAGGCGGGGAATGTGATCCGATGTTCCCCGTCCAGAATCAAAATAACGAATTTGTTATACTGGAAAACTTTTTTAGGACATTTTATAAATTGTTGCAATGTTTTCCAAAGAATTATTTTGCAGCGGTTGTTGTGAGAACTACGTTTACAGGGGACGTCATCAAACGCACCTTTCTGCACGCACTAATGAGCCTGCGCATGACAAAACCTTTAAGAAGGCTTATGCGACCAACGTAGACGCAGATCAGACTGTGCATTCGCGCAGTCTGATCAGTCTTCGCTGATCACATGTACATACTATAGGCTACGATCTATACAAAGAAATATAAGCATTAGGTCTTGGCACAGTGGATGGGTGCACAGGTTGATTTGAGTCTCTGGACACAGGTGGTCGCATGGTCTTATTGAAGTTTTGTCATGCGCCAGCTCAAACGTAAACGTGGTGCTAGAATGAGGAGTTTATGACGGAAAACAAATGAAATAAAGTACCGAATGAATGGAAAACAGTCACAAGTTATTATTTATTTATTTACTTATTTATTTATTTATTAGCTGGAATTTTTTGTGGTGCATGACATTACTTCTCAAGTGCAGTAAATCAAAGATGGCGGACATCGCAATTTAGCGAACGCAAGCGCGAGAGGGTAATATGTTTTTGCTTAAAGGGTATATGGAAAATAACTGACTTTGCGCTGTCCAATCAAAAGTATTGAAATTCCTTTGCAGTATAACAATAACATTTGAATCATGGAAAATACGTTCCACTGGAATAATTCTGTGAACATGATCGCCAACTATTGCGACATGATCCTTTGAAGTCTCGTAGTTTATCAACGATCTTTGAGAGTTCAACGTTCAAGCGTGCTAAGACTATTCCATGTTTCAGGGGAAGCAGGTTTCGGATTTCTTTTTTTTTCACAGGATTTTAAAATTATAAATAAGTTTTTTGATTATGCCATTATGTAGAATTCGTGGCCAAGTGGTTAATATGATACAGTACGATCCTCAGTAAAACTATATCGCCAACTATAAAATCCCAACTGAAGGCGATTTACCTAAAACGCGGACTAGTCCAAAATTAAAATAGCATTCACGTCTCACTGCGTTTTGAAAGATTATACACGTCCGTACTGGTTCACGTGTATAAAAATAAATCCTGTTTTATCCTCTCCAGACGTTACAAATACAAATCACTGATTAATATCGTCCTTCCATTTTCTTTACAGCTATTATATGAGCCAGCGCATGACAAAACCTACAATACGACATGTTCGCCCAACAGAGACACAGATCAGCCTGCGCATCCGCGCAGTCTGAACAGAGTATTCGTTGTGCGCTCTAAGGATAGCTAATGGCTCAATGCACCTTTTTAAATAAATTGAAATCTAGACAGTTTCGTGCTTCTAGTCTGTCTACCTACGATTTTTCCACTCTTTACACTACACTTCCTCATAATCTTATAAAAGAAAAGCTTAATGATTTAATTGAATGGGCTTTTCACAGAGAAGATTCTCTCTATCTTGCATGTAATGTCAGAAATGCATTTTTCACTTCTAAAGAGCAGACACTTTGGTCATGTCAGAAAGTGTGTGATGCCCCTTTCTACTTGACAATATTTATATTAGATTCGGTACTAAGTTATTTAGACAAATTGTGGGTATTCCGATGGGTACTAATTGCGCATCTCTTGTGGCTGATCTGTTCTTGTATTGTTATGAAAGAGACTTCATTTTGTCGCTTTCCATTGATAACCAATCTGAAATTATTGAAGCTTTTAGCTCTACTTCTAGATATTTAGATGATTTATTAAATATTGATAATACCTATTTTGATGGTTTGATCAGTCAGATTTACCCCCTAGAACTTCAGTTAAATAAAGCAAATTCTTCTGATACCGAGGCCCCGTTTTTGGATTTACATCTATCTATTGTAGATGGATTTGTTTCGTGCAAAATTTATGATAAACGCGATGACTTTGATTTTGAGATTGTAATTTTCCTTTTTTGGATGGTGATGTTCCTCGTGCGCCATCCTATGGCGTTTATATTTCGCAATTAATTCGATTTGCTAGAGTGTGTAGTCATGTAACTGACTTCAACACTCGTAATAAATTATTAACGGCTAAACTCCTTAATCAGGGTTATCGGTACCATAAACTACGCAAAGCCTTTTCAAAATTTTATAGACGCCATTCTGATATAATTTCAAAATTCAATATTGGACTTAAATCTCTTCTGCAACAAGGTCTATCGGAACCCGAATTTTATGGTGACTATGTATATAAATTCAGAAAAATATATAACCGCAATGACTTCAGCACCCAATTTCGTAAAATCATTCTCCGATATAAAAAGATTTGGTACAACATGGATATTATACGACAGACTGCATGCATGGTAGTTAACCCAATCACGGTTGGCAACTTTGCTTCCCTCTTTAATTGCACGCCGGTGGGTCAGGCCTCAGATTCTATGACGGCTCCAACGTAAAGGCTTATTGAAAATTAAAGAGATAATGTTGGTTGGTGCCTGATGCTCTGTCTCTGGTCGGGCTCATCGGAGTCTAACTGTTGGTTTTCTTTTGCTCCAACATTTCAGTGGTTTCTTGCTGTCGAGTCCTCACCGTTGTCTCACCTCTGTGGTTCTTTGATTTCTGTGTTCACGGAGATGTTGCACTGATGAGTTAGGAGGCCTTCATGCGGACTGAACAAATTATTTGTCTAAATCGCGACGGAAGTAAGGGCGATGATTGTGGCCACGTAAAATCGATTTAAGCCCCCCCCCCCCCCCCCCCCCAGTGGAAATCTTCCACTGACCGTTCCAAGGCGGCTCTTCTGTGGCGATTTATTTATGTTATTGTTAGTTACTTACTGTGTGTATCACTTGTGTCTTTTAATTTTGGATGGCCATATGGCCATTTTGTGGGAAAGTAACTGTCCATATGGCCTTCCTTTGTTTGGGTTTCCATTATGGTCTGGTCGCTTAATGTTTGTATTTCTTTCCCTTTGGTGTCTTTTATGGATGGAGTAAGTTAATTGTATCAATTCCTGATCTTTGTTTTACTTCTACTTTTCATGCAGCAAGAGAAGTCTCTGGTTAGACTATATGGATGCGCAGGCTGATCTGAGTATTCGGTGGGCGCACAAGTCTTATTGTAGGTTTTATCGTGCGCTGGCTCATATCTGATTAATTGAATGATCCCATCATAGATGACCCGGAAACAACAGATAATGCTTTCAATCAAATTCAATAAATCACAGAAAATGGTGTCTGTTGGGATCTTTCCGTTGGTGTGTTCTTGGCTCATCTGTGTTCACCCGCCCCAAACCTTTAGCACATTTTATACATCAAGCATAGTTTTGACCCCTTGAACCCCACTTTTATATACATGTATAATAAAAGTGGGGTTTAGAGGGGTAAACCTTATTGTTCTTATTTCTGCTATATTAGAGCAGAAATAAGAAAAATATCATCATTTCAAACTTTTCATTTTTTTCGGCGATAAAGGTTACAATGTATTTGTATAGGCGTGTTTTCGTGATGCATAAAAAATTAGCAACGCCTAAGACATCACAGCAACTCTTCACCATGTCATTTTTATAAACAGTGATGGATTTGGGTGGGTTTAAAGTAAAACAGCCCAGTCAACACCATCACGAAAACATGCCTATATGATTTTGACCTCTTGAATCCCACTTTTATATAGTAAAACTGGGGGTTTGAGGTGTAAAACTTGTTTTTCTTATTTCGGCTCTAAAATATAGAATGTGGGTAGTCACATTCATGCAGCAAGAGAAGGTACCTGCCATCTGTATTTACCCACAATCTAAATTTTGAGCAAAAATAAGAACAAAATCATCATTTTCATCTTAAAAATTTTCATTTTGCCGGCGATAAAGGTAACATTGTATTTGTATATGCGTGTTTTCGTAATGCATTAAATTTAGCAACGCCTAAGACACCACAACAACTCTACACCATGCCAAACATTTTTATAAACAGTGCTGGATTTGGGTGGGTTTACAGTAAAACAGCCCAGTCAACACTGTATATTCCATATCGAGCCAGTCAGTTTACCTTATCGCACTTTTCATGGGCAGATTTATACACAAGCGGTTAACCAGTAGTGTATATACATATATTTATTCGCCAGAATCTGTCAAACGACTTTTATCAATGAACCCAAGGTTTCTACATTTTGTAATACTCCAGAAGAAACCCGCCTGCTATTGTCCACACGTGATCATAGCAACAGATAAGGTAAGTGTTTTTTTTTTTATATCTGAAGGATAGTTTTCCATATTTCTCCACATAAACATATGTTGTGGTAGTGTTTTTGGCTGGGGGACGGCTGAAGGTGCCAAAGGGGTGAATCTATTTCAGAAATCTTATTGTCCGTACTACTACATATTAAACCAAATATAATGCCTAAGGCCATATTAAATGGCATAGTAGATCTAGTATCATATAGGTTAAAATAAGAAATTGTATTGTGTTTGGTGACAATCCTGTGGCTGGATTTTAGACCAATAAATTATTTGTATTTGTATTTTGTATTTGGTAGTGACTAAGACAACTGCTACCCGTTTATCCTGTGTGGAGTGGGGCAGTGGCAAAACGCCTCCGATGGCCGGATTCGAACCCACAGCCTATCGATCGTAAGTAGAACGCACTAACCACTGAGCTATCGAGGCTGCATTATTTTCTTTATTGGAGCCGATCATTAATCAGAAGTGGAACAACGTCTTCCCATAGAAAAATACGACTTTGACTCGATTGATTGTGTTGGGGATTACCGATAGGCCAATCCTTGTGGGGCATTTTGTATCATCACCTAGAGAAATGGCGAAAAGAGCCAGAAGAGATAGTAGAGAAGATAAAAGAGGGACACTGGAGAAGAAGGAAAAGGAATGAATGTGTAAAAGGAAAAATAAAACATTTACCATCTGCCCTTACCGGCTGCTAGCACAGCCGGCGTTCCCCGATTATAGGCCACTAGCAGTTGGACTGTTGGACGCCCCAGCCACATCTGACCCGAGCCCGGCGCGCTTAGAGGACTACTGTTTAAGAGTCAGTGCTCTTAACCACTTTTCAGAAGACTCGGTGGTGTAGTGGTTACGCTACTCGCCTTGTAAACCAGGGGACGCAGGATCGATCCCGGGCTTCTCCAGACTTTCGGATGAGTCTTTAAACCGAGGTCCCGTCTCCGTATGACCTTAGCTGTTGGTGGGACGTAAAACTCAAACACTCACTCACTCTTAACCACTTTGTAACAGAGGCCCAATATGTTGCATGTTCTATCTGTGGATTTCTTTCCCTCCCGCCGTCTGCGTCAGAGGCAACTTGATTTGTTGTCCATTTTTCTGCACTTCGATACGGTCCAATTAATCATTGGAATTGATGAAAAGGGTTTGTACGTCCCTGTCAACACTACTTAGGTCATTTTTGAGATGTTGCTTCCATTTTGTGGGATTTTTGCCTGGCGGTAAGATGAAATGACATCTCAAGCCCTACCGCCCAAACCAACCGCTACGGGTTATATGCATGGACGGTCATACTCGAACCACTTTGCCTGGGCAGGTTAAGACCATCTAAGCGCTTTACCAGTACTCATGTTTGGTCAGTTTCAGCTCTGCGTGGAAGCACCAATTATTTCTCTAAGCCACAATTGGCGGTGGCGCAGGAATTTATTAGGTACTAAACTTCTGGCCCTGAATTTCATGAAAAGACTCTTCGGTCTTGGAATGTTTGCATGTCAATTCCGTCCACACATAAGGAAAACACGCCTCAACAAATACAATGTAAATGTTACCACCGAAAAAAAAAAATCGACAATTTTAAGATGAAAAATTGTAACATTTTTTTTTTCATATTTCTGCTCAAAAGATAGTTTGCGGGTACATGTTAGAACCGCCTCATCGAAGCGGTTCTAACGAGTGCCCACAATCTATATTTTAGAGCAGAAATTAGAAAAATAATGTTTACCCCTGAAAACCCCAGTTTTACTATCAAGGGGGGGGGGGCAAAATTGTAAAGGTCTGTTTTCGTGATGCAGCAGTCAACGGCATTTCATGCACTTCCAGACGGTACACTTAATTATGGAAATGTGTTCAAATGGTTTTGCATCCAATATGTAACAAGAGATTTATGACTATATGCTTTACTATACTACAATTCTTTGAATAGCGCTGGAATGAACATGACCACTTAACGTATGAGGATTGATATCAAACATTAAATCGCAATGTCTCCAAAAGCCAGACATTAATTCATTCAGCTTTAATACATTTGCAGACAGTTTTTTCCTCTTCGCGGAAGAGAAAAACACAGAAAAAAATATGTTTGGATCACCAACGCCATGAGAAAACCGTTTTATCATATGACGTCGCGTCTGAGAATGTAATATCGTCATTTATCATATGACGTCGCGTCTAAGAATGTTATAATGTCATTTTTAACACATGACATCGCGCCTGAGGTTCTAATAATGTCATGTGTTAATTTCGGTAATCCACTAGTGGATTAAATTTGCAAGTTAGTTTGATACGCCCGTAAGAATACGCGTACGACGTCATTCACGACGTCTCATTTAACAATGGCGGAATATTGACATTTTTGTTAATAAAAAGTCGTCACTACGTTTACCAAAGGTCATGTGATTTTAACCATATGCAGGTATGGCGCCCATCTTTGTCATGTGACTAGAATCCCATGAATAACTCCCATAGAGGCTCTACATATTATCTGGTTTCAATCAGCCAGCAGTTTTAACGGAGAAGAAGATAAAATTGTCAGTAAATGACCTTGACATTTGGTATCGATAAACTTGCAAATATCAATTTTGATGCCACAGGCTAAACTAGAATCAGAAAAATTCATTGTTTTGCATTTTCCCATACAAAAGTCTAAGTGTCCAAATTTGAACTTGACGTACACCAGAACAAGGTCAACCATAGGTCATTATTTGAACAAACTTGGTAGGACCCAAGTCCCTAATGCTATATACCAAGTCTGACGGTCATTGGGTTCTGGAGGAGAATATTTTTAATGTTTTTTACAATATATGGGCATGGCGGCCATGTTGGTCATGTGACGCACTTCTTACCAACAAACCCCATAGAGGCTCCACATGCAATTTGGTTTCAATCAACCCAGCAGTTCAAGTAAAAGTATCCAGGACAAAGGTCATTAATGACCTTAACCTTTGGAATTGATTCATTTAGCTGATTTAATCTTGTCCGAGGTCCACTAGATGAAGCTGTGTTCCAAATATCGAAGGCCTCAGCCTTCTTGTTTCAGACAAGAAGGTGTATAATTGTGTTCCCTATATAACTCTATCTAAAGTATGTGGGCCACTGGGCGGGGCCATTGTTGACCCGAGGACAATAATTTGAACAATCCTGGCAGCGGTCCACTCGACAAAGCTGTGTACCAAATATCATAGGCTGGGCTATCTGGTTTCAGACAAAAAGATTTTTAATGTTTTGATGGGTTTTTTTTCATACATTGTATATAGCTCTATGTAACATATGCGGGCCCCTGGGCAGGGTCATCTTTTGATCCTAGGGCTATAAGTTGAACAATCTTGCTAGAGAACCACTAGACGAAGCCGGGTGCCAAATATGCAAGGCCTGGGCCCTCTGGTTTTAGACAAGAAGCTTTTTAAAGGTGTTCCCAATATGACTCTTTGTAAGTCATCTAGGCCCCTAGGCATTTTGTCTCCAAGGCTATAAACTGACCAATCCTCGTAGAGGTCCACTAGACAAACCTGTGTACCAAATATCAAAAGTCTGGGCCTTCTGGTTTCAGACGAAGTTTTAAAGATTTTCCCTACATTACTCAATGTAAAAATATGCGGGCACCTGGGCGAGGCCATTGTTTGCCCCATGGCTATAATTTGAACAATCTCGGTAGAGATAAACTGCACGAAGCTGTGTGCAAAATATCAAAGGCCTGTGCCTTCTGGTTTCAGACCAGAGGATCTTTAAAGGTTTTCCCTATATAACTCTATGTGAAACATGTGGCCCTCTAGGCGTGGCCATTTTTGGCCACAGGGCAATAATTTGGCCACATGGCTATTATTTGAGCAATCTTGGTAGAGATCCACTAGACAAAGATGTGTGCCAAATATCAAAGGCCTGGGCCCGCTGGTTTCAGACAAGAAGATTAGTAAAGGTTTTCTCTATATTATAAGTCTAAGTAAAACATGCCGGCCCCTAGGCTGGGCCATTTTTGGCCCCTGGGTTATAAATTGAACAATCCTGGTAGAGGTCTTGCAGATGAAGCTGTGTAAAACTATCAGAACCTGGGCCTTCTGGTTTCTAATAAGATTATTTCAAAGGTTTTCCCTAGATAGCTCTATGTAAAACATGTGGGCCCCCTAAGCGGGGCTATTTTTGGCCCAATGGTTATAAACTGAACAATTCTAGTAGAGGTCTACTAAAAAGACCTAGGCTTAAGAGCTCTTTTAAGGTTTTCTCTATATAACTCTGTTATATCCCTATATAACTATATGTTGGCCCCTGGGCGGGACCATTTTTGGCCCCAGGCTATAAACTGAATGAATCTGATTTACATGAGAATATTGTTCATGCTGTGATATGCTCCTCTTTCTTAGACGCTCATATATAATTAGTATACGTTCTATGTTGCATGCTGTGATATATTTTTCTTCTTATTGCTGCCTTATGTGATATATCTTTCTTTATTTACCTGTTGCTTTACATAGGTAAGTCGAAGTAAAATCCCTATAAGGCTTATGTTATATTGTTACAAATATTCGACAAAAATAAATGCTCTATGTCTATGTCTACGAGGACAACCGACGACGGACCACTGCCTATACTATAAGGTGCCCAGGAGCCTTTGGCTTTGGTGAGCTAAAAACGGTAGATTTCAATTATCAAAAATTGCAATCTCCAGCAAAAGGTCAGACTGCGAATACAGATGGATATTCAGTGTATTGCAGTAAAACACGATACAAATTCAATTTGTTTGTACTAAATGTATTTACACTTAGCTGAAAAGCCATGCTGAATAAGTGTGATTCGATGCTTACAGAAAGTTCATCTTAGAGACAGTTAAATTGAATAAGACCCTAAGTGATAACTATAGACTCTACGCGATAAAATCTAATTGAATATGCGATAAAATCTAATTGAATTGCACAAACTGTCTTCATTTATTGAATAAGATACGCTTCCGTTTCTCGCACCCAAAGTACTCGTAAGGCCTTAAAATTTATACCAATAACTAGACTGGCTACAGTTGTTTTTGTTTTAGATCTATTTTGCTCTTTCTCTATATTTATGATCCCCTTCTATCAAACTTCAAGTTACCTACTGCTGACCTTCCAAGCCAAGGGACTGAAGTAAGAACATTTATATAGGCCATGCAAGGTTTGTGTCCCTTTCAAAAAGAGACAGGCAGAATAAATAAAAGAAAGGGTCTGGGGCCAGACTAACCTATACCAAGTTTAAGGTGTTCTCAGTTTATACAAGAGGATTCTCACCCGAGATCAAGAACCCGGCAATTATGCGTTTCAACATGACAATCCAAGTAGGATCGTTGGAGCCAAATTATTTTGATCTGGTCTTAGTTTTTAGACAACAATAATAGCTGGCTTTTTTCTCAGCAGAAGTGAAGGCCATGATCAGGAATCGATACAATTAACCCACAGCTCCCAACAATGACATCAAAGGGAAAGAAACACAAACATGAAATAATTACACCATAATGGAAACACCAATAGCGGTAAGCCAAAAGGACAGTTACTTTCCCACAAAATGGCAAAATGGCTTACAAAAACAAAATAATATAAGCGAAACACACACACTTAAAGACAAACCATAACGACAATAAACCGCGACAGAAGAACCGCCTTGGTCTAAACAGCTGATTTCCAGAAGGTCCAACTGGCCATGTTGCTTTAGAGGAAATGCTATTTGAATTAAGGTGTAACTATATCAAATGAAATGATGACGACAATGACAGACGATCACCTCGGTTATGTGATAAACGTTCATCCTTTGTTGTTACATTTAAGTACTTTCCCACAAAATGACTAAACGGCTATACAAAACAAAAACATGTTAGCAATACATACATGCAAAGACGAATTATATAGAGGAACTTACATGAGTGCTCATGTATTATTGAATTTATTAAACGAGTTGAGGAAAAGGGATAAAATGCGAGGCTTTGCCGAGCATTTTATCCCTTTTCCCCAACGAGTTTAATAAATTTAATAATACACGAGCATGAATGCAAGATTCTATTTATCATACGACATTAAAAGCGTATTTTATTCACGATTGTTTACAAAAATGTCAACATTCCGCCGTTAGTAAACGTGACGTCATTAAGGACGTCGTACATGTAACATTACGGGACGTATCTAGCTAATTTGCATATTTAATCCACTAGTGGATTATCGAAAATAATACATGACGTTATTACACTCTCAGACGCGACGTCATATGATAAAAGAATAATGAACCATAACAGAAGAACCGCATTCACCGGTCAGTGAAATCTTTATTGGGTGTGTGTGTGTGGGGGGGGGGGGGGTTGAATCGATTTACGTGGCCACAATCCTAGCCCTTGGTTCTCTGGTGGTTTAGACAAATAATTTGTTCAATCCGCATGAAGGATTTCTAACTCATTAGCACAACAGGCAAAGTGTTGTGAATTGGACCGTCTCTGCATATAAACCTTTGATTAGCTGGGGTGGTAGGGCTTGAGATTTCATTTCATCTCAATGTCTGGTACAAGCCCCACAAAACTAGAAGTAACGTCTCCAAAAGGACTTAATTAGTGTTGACAGGGACGTAAAACCTCAATTCAAAGTTGTTGACCTGTGTCCAAATCCCAGATTTTGGGTTTTCCATCAACGCTTGATGGTCATTGGCATACAAAGACTGAATATATAGAGGATCTTACACGAAAGGTCATTTCATATAAAATCTATGAAACAAGGCTTCGGCGAGATTCATAAATTTCAAGTTCAAAGAACCACGACAGTAAGATTCTGTTTATCATATAACCGGTTTTACACTCGGCTAGTACTGGCGAAGAAGTTCAGAAGAATTCAATTAGAAAATACAGGGTTGTCATGGTCGGCGTCGTGACGTTACATGCCAGTAAACATGTTATTTAACGTGTAGTCATATCGCTAAAGAATTTTTATGTTCCTCTAGGTCTATTACCGTTTTAAGACGCTAGACGTATATCGGTTCTGGTTGCTTTCCATCCAAACGCAACAAGAACACATGCGTTTTGACTCAACTGTTCGTGGCACATACAGCGACCTACGTTTAACTACTCATCAATATTTATCATCGTGTTAGCGTTTTGTAATGAAAATGACCATAAGTGTAATAACTGACGTCGTTCGTGACAACCCAATGTTTTAGTTTTTTTTTTTTAATTTTATTTAATTCTACGACAATAAATTCCGATTTAAAATTTATACATGATGAAGAGAATCTTACATTCGTGGTCTGTTCATATGATATTTATGAAGCTAGCCTCCGGCGAGTTAAATGCGATTTCCAATGTTTAAAAGTTTTCTTGAATTCTTATTTATCATCGTATAATGATAAACAGAATCTAACATTTGAGGTCATTCATTACGAAAAGAAGCCTATATAATTTTGACCCCCTTTGAACCCCACTGTTATATAGTAAAACTCGGGTTTACAGGGGTAAACTTTATTTTACTTATTTCTACTTTAAAATGTGAGTGTGTGTACTCGTCTAACGAGTACCCACAATTTATATTTTGAGCAGAAATTAGAAAAATATCTCTTTTTTATGTGAAAATGTTCGGATTTCCGGCGGTTAAGTTTACAATGAATTTGTATAGGCGTGGTTTTGTAATGTAATATGAAACCAGTGCTTCAGCTGAAGTGCACGACCCGCCGGATGCTGTTAGCTTTATGAGTGTTACCATATATGGGTATGGTGGCCATTTTGGTCATGTGACCTTGCCCTAAAACGGTTCCCCCAATAAATGCGCCTTATCGTAAGGAGCAAAAATATATCTTATACTTTAGTACTGTATTCTGAATCGTTTGCAGGATAAAATGCATTCTTACTTTTCCAATACAAAAGTATATGTGTCAAAGTTTGACCTAGGCACAAAAAATGTCAAGGTCAACCCAGGGTCACCATTTTAGCACTTTATGATGGGCCTACGTCCCAGATGTTATTTATCACGGAGAAGACTATTTTTGAAGGGCTTTAACCATATATGGCTTGGCGGCCATTTTTGTCATGTGACCTGGACCCCATGAGCAAATTTTGGTTTTACCCATCCCACAGAGGCTTCATATGGAATTTGACTTCAATCGGCCCAACGGTTTCCGGGGAGAAGCAGTTCGAAAATTTTCATATTTTTCGCCTCGGCGAGGCTAAACTGAATGGAATGTAATATTTGGCAAGTTCATTGGTTAGATCTCATTGATATCTATCAGTATGCCAAAAATTATTTAAATATTCCAATCGGTTAAGTCACTATCACCAATTTTCACAAACGGGTTACGGACGGACAGACAGACTGACAGAATTGATTTTAGGGCACTCTTTGAAAATCAACCGACTTCAGTCGGTCGCTTTTTCTGCGGGTCGTGCAATCCTGATCCTCGTTTCATAAATTTCATATAAAATGACCACGGAGGTAAGATCCACCAGACATTTTGATTTATGACATGAAGACTTCGAATTTTCAGTAAACCCTCTTTATACCGACATTCGTTTTAACAGCAAAACTCGTAATAAATATGTTCTATAAAAGGGTTATCCTTTGGAAGCAAGCAATACACCACAGAACTGAAAAATATGGAGTGTACATGTTTTCTGGGCCAGACTAGCTAGTTTCGGCCAATTAGGCCTAATCAGTGACTCAGATATTTTCAAAATTCCACAATGGAATCAATGATCCCAAAGGACAAGAATATATAATCTACACTATGATGTAGGGCAGGGAGACGTTTTACCGCCGCCACACATTCCCACACACCAGCCTCGGTTTCGAGCTGCGTGGCTTCCCTCGGGTTGGAAATGCACAACTCGAATCCATAGTTGTAAAAGCTTCTTGTAAAATATGTACATTCCATATTTTTCAGTTCTGTGGTGTATTCCTTACTTTCAAAGGATAACCCTTTTTACAGAACATATTTAACTTCACTACAGCTGGTGTGTGGGACTGTGTGGCGGCGGTAAAACGTCTCCCTGCCCTACATCATAGTGTAGATTATATTTTCTTGTCTTTTGGGATCATTGATTCCATTGTGGAATTTTGAAAATATCTTAGGGTCACTGATGAGGCCTAATTGGCCGAAACTAGCTAGTCTGGCCCAGAAAATATGTACAATCCAAATTTTTCAGTTCTGTGTAGTATTCCTTGCTTCCAAAGGATAACCCTTTTATAGAACATATTTAACTTCACTACAGCTGGTGTGTGGGACTGTGTGGCGGCGGTAAAACGTCTCCCTGCCCTACATCATAGTGTAGATTATATTTTCTTGTCTTTTGGGATCATTGATTCCATTGTGGAATTTTGAAAATATCTGAGGGTCACTGATGAGGCCTAATTGGCCGAAACTAGCTAGTCTGGCCCAGAAAATATGTACACTCCATATTTTTCAGTTCTGTGTAGTATTCCTTGCTTCCAAAGGATAACCCTTTTATAGAACATATTTAACTTCACTACAGCTGGTGTGTGGGACTGTGTGGCGGCGGAAAAACGTCTCCCTGCCCTACATCATAGTGTAGATTATATTGTCTTGTCTTTTGGGATCATTGATTCCATTGTGGAATTTTGAAAATATCTGAGGGTCACTGATGAGGCCTAATTGGCCGAAACTAGCTAGTCTGGCCCAAAAAATATGTACACTCCATATTTTTCAGTTCTGTGGTGTATTCCTTGCTTCCAAAGGATAACCCTTTTATAGAACATTTGTAATCTAATACTCCAAGAAACAAATGTTATAGACATTTGTTAGAATCGCCACGGTGAGGCGATTCTAACAAATGTCTATAACATTGTTTCTTGGAGTAATAATGGGGAAGAGGCATTTTATTATCTGCCATACTCCTAACTGGGATTCTTTATAACGACAAATTCTTTATAACGGCAAAATAATAGGGAACAACAACTGTCGTTATAAATAAGGTACTCTGTATTAGTCTATATTCGAAAATAACCGTTCACATCCTTTTCAGACCTTCCAAATTCAGTTTCTATCAATTTACATTAAAACTTACAGTGACAAACAAAACTAGGTCTATGAGGACGACACAAATAAATTTGGGTACACACACGGTCAGTATATACCCCTCCAAGCTTGTATAAAAATACTGGGTCAACGTGCATCCGTATAGCGCGCAGCGAAAACTCAGATCAACCTGTGCGCACGCGCAGGCTGATCTGAGTCTTTGCTGCGCGCCCATGTCCGGAAATTTCTTTTCGCGTACAGTGTTTATTTTGATGAATACATAGTCACTGCCATATACGACCCCAAAGATATAAATTTCTTTATCGTATTTGTACATCAGCTTTTATGAACGCAATCAGAAAATGGACATCTCAGCGCTGAATTTCCCAGAAAGATCGTTATGGCAATAAGTTGTTGTGCCTGAGTTTAATGATACGTCAACCCGCATGGGCCACTTTGTCCAGTCTACCAGAGAAAATAGGAAGCGTGGTACGAGAAAAGGAACATGATGTGATAAGAGAGAGAGAGAGAGAGAGAGAGAGAGAGAGAGAGAGAGAGAGAGAGATAGAGTACTGTAAAAGTGCAAACGTTAAAACTCTACCCCATCATGAAAACAAGCCTATATAATTTTGACCCCCTTTAACCCCACTTTTATGTAGTAAAACTGGGGCTTACATGGGTAAACCTTATGTATTTATTTCTGCTCTGAAATATAGATTGTGGGTACTCGTTAGAACCGCCTCGATGAGGAGGTTCTAACGAGTACTCAGAATCTATATTTTTAGCAGAAATAAGAAAAATATCACAATTTTTCGTCTTAAAATTTGCATTTTTCAGGGGTATAATTTACAAAGTATTTGTATAGGCGTGTTTTCGTAATGCGGTACCTGTGCCTTAAGCAACCAAATGATTATAAACCAGTTCAAATTGCCGTAAGATTAGAAAGATTGCGAAGGTATGCACTAAAAACCAAACAACATCACGAAAACACGCCTATACAAATACATTGCCACCTTTATCGCCGAAAAAATGAAAATTTTATGATGAAAAACTGTGATATTTTTCTTATTTCTGCTCAAAATATAGATTGTGGGCACTCGTTAGAACCGCCTCATCGAGGCGGTTCTTACGAGTACCCACAATCTATATTTAGAGCAGAAATAAGAAAAATAAGGTTTACTCCTGTTAACCCCAGTTTTACTATATAAAAGTGGGGTTCAAGGGGGTCAAACTTATGTAGACGTGTTTTCGGGATGATTATTCACAAATAAGATGAACCCTTTCACCCCTGAGATCCTAAAATTGACTCTTCCATCTCTGAATTTGGACTTGTTTATTCTTGGAAAGTAAGCGGTACAGGAGATAATTAGTATATGCAACTTTGCTTGTTTTCAAATCCTATTGATCCGGCGAAAGACTGGTTAACTTCTTACGTATAAGCCTGTCCAGGAAACCTGTGGCTAGGTAAACCGAACGGCTCAAAAATTACCTAAATAGTGTAAACTCCAATACACTTTTCTAGATTTTACATTCTTGTTGTATATCTATAACTGAAAATAAGTTAAATAAAAAAAAATTTTTCACTAAGCGGTTTATAAAACAACCATCCAACAGTATGACAAGCAGTGAATATCCTGATCATATGACCTGATATGCGAAAAGGTTCCGATTTACGTCCTTCAAATCCTCCTGCGAAAGTAACTAATAGAGTTAGGCGTATGAGCTTTTGCATGAAGCAACGATCTGTTTTCAAGTCTGCAAGCAGCAATGGCTCTGACGAGACTGTGCCTCGCCTGATCTTTTGTTGGTCGCTCACTTCATCATGTGCCGATTCATTTAACCCTTATCCCGCTGCATAAATTAATTTAGCCGCTCCCATTGTTGATTATCAACCGATCAAATTACTTGACATAATATATTTGTTCAATTCATAAACTGTATGACAAACAGTGTAGTCCCTGATCAGATGGCTTCTTCGTGGATGTACACTTTGTAAAGCTAGGGGTTGTCGTGAACAGCAGGATAAGACTTCTTCAGCAGCCATCTGATCTGGATCTATACTGTTTGCAAAGATAGGGGTTGTCGTGAACAGCAATATAAGACTTCTTCAGAAGCAATCTATCTGGATTTACACTGTTTGCAAAGCTAGCGGTTGTCGTGAACAGCAATAAAAGGCTTCTTCAGAAGCCATCTGATCTGTGTCTACACTGTTTGCAAACCTAGGGGTTGTCATGAACAGCAGGATAAAACTTGTTCAGAAGCCATCCGATCTGGATATACACTGTTTGTAAAAGCTAGGGTTGTCGCGAACAGCAGATTAAGACTTCTTCAGAGGCCATCTGATCTGGATCAACACTGTTTGCAAATCTAGGGGTTGTCGTGAACAGCAGGGTAAGTGTTAAACATTATTTCAAAATCTATTCCACAAGGCTTAATTAGATGCCAAACAGCTCAGCTCTTGATGATCATGGAAATTATTAGATGTTACAGTTTTTATTAGTCTGAAGCAATATTGTCTTTCGTAGTTTTTTTTATGGAAATAACCATTTTAGTTATTGGCTTTACAATGTGGCAATATAACATATGCGCAAGGTGCTGTCTCACATCAGCCTCTGCGGGTGCGCTGATTGAAGTCGAAACTGGGTTATAGAGTATACCAGGTTCGTGTCTTTTGATATCAAGTTTATCAGGCAAGGCTTCGAGAACGCTTGTAGAATCGCGAGGCTTGCCGAGCGATTCTACATGCGTTCTCGAAGCCGAGCCTAATAAAATGGATATCAAATGACACGAATCTGGTATTCTACTTATCAGTTTACCCCCTCGTAAACTCTTTAAATTGGCAGTTTACGATCAGTTACCGATTGTCCTTAGTGCGTCCCAACATTCCGCTCCGGAATATAATCGATCAGTATATGTACTATCAGCTGACCGTTATTTTTTTTTTTAGTTTTTTTTTTTTTTTATATTGCAGTTTTTCTAGTAATAATAACCCTTTTGGCCATTTTCCGGTTGTCCGTTTCATTCATAAAAGTGCAATGTCACATTGACGTGACAAAGCTCACTTGACCTAAGATAGCATATCTTTATCAGGTCAATGCTTTACAATGCACCAACATTATTGGAGCATTGCGGTGACGCCGGGCGAGCGTCAAGAACAGATCGCATGGCGTTGTGAATGGAGCTAACGCTTCTATTAACAAACCATGATATGAGTTATCATCCACCCAGAAGTAATCAATTCAGAACACTGAACACATATCAACAGAGACACTCAAACGTGTGAATGCACGCGGATCGCGTGTCTTATATGGTCCAGTGATCTTTTTTGTAATAAATAACTAAGATTAAAGGCCGAGCTTTGGAGAGGGGATTTGAACCCAACGCTGGGTATCATTTCCATGACAACCTTATGCCATAAAGTACATCTTATATAGTAGAATAACGAAAGGCTAGGCACGCTTACCTAAATGTACAGCCTGGTAAAGAACATATGGCATAAGTGCCTTTCTCGAGCTGGCCGGCATAACAAAACTTATTTTATTGGAGGTTCTTTTTCTCCCTTGGTAGGCTAAACACTTTCTTCATTTCCCCCCTACTTCTAAGTCTTTATCCTGTACCAACACTTTATTCTGTACAAACAGATTGACTATACTATAAAGATAAATCCTTGTTTTACTTATATGCTACGCCATGCGGTATTTGTATTTTGACAATTCTCATTTAATACTGTATGTATTCTGAGAAAAAATAAAGCTGATTTGATTTGATTTGATTGCAATATATATAGGGGGTAACTGATAATTACAAATACATTGCCTCATACCATCTTGTGGTGGTTCGTGAAGGCTATGCTGTGACTGTACGGATGCTTGGAGAACGAATTTCATCCTTTGCGTGAGAGTCCGTACACACCTTTTCACCTATTAACACTCTGTTTATTGGCATGTAGTAGGGTCTTCAGACGCGTTGTGTTACATTTCTAATATAATGGAAAATTACAGTTGTAAATTATTATCCCTCAGCTAGAGAGACAATTAATCATTATTTCCGACATAGTCTGAACGACTTGATTGAATGTCCAACGTAACTGAATAAATGCAGCGCTGTCAGCAAGTTATTGTAAAGATGATATGAACTTATTGAAGTGGTTGAATCAATCATTGGTCAGTGAAGCTGCGAGAAATAGTTGTTTTTACTCGATATCAAATGTGTATTCTTTGTTTACTGTTTTACTGCCCTTTCAGGATAATTTCTACAATACCTGTTACAACAGTTGACTATTTCAGTCCCTGAGATGACAGACTGAGGACTACTACCATATAAGTCCCCCCACTCCCGGAACCTTTGGCTTATGGGAGCTTAAGCTTTTGTCTGTAGCGCTTGGGTGTAGATGAAACCACACAAGACGTCTGAAAAGCACTAAAACATCTTGAAACAAAACGTTCAACATTCTTTCTATAAACTCCCCTTTAACCAAACGGTGTCTAATACGTTAGGGACCTGTACGATATTTAGCATGTACATATTAATTTTATCTGAAATTGGCCTAGCAGTCAAACAAGCTGTTAAAATGGAAGACGGACGAACGACGGAGGCCTATCGTTCCATAAGTTCCCCGGAGCCTTTGCCTCAAGGATGCTTAAACTTTTGTGGAAAGCGCTTAGAAAGGAAACCACACGTCACTACTAAAGTCTCTTGAAAAAAAAAAACCTGCAACTATCCCTTAGGAATATAAACTCGCCTATTGCCATGTTATATTTTAAATATTGCAAGTCTCGCTACTTTGGACATCTCCTTCCTGATGCCCGGGACTTCCGTGGAGTCTGGGCCAGTTTGCTGATGTTGGCTCGGTGGGGGACGCCTATAAGTCCTAGGGTAGGTGTCACTTGCCTGATGCCTCCAGATGACCTGTCTCATGAGCTACGTCGGTTGATGTGTGCTCGGAGGGGGATGTGCTGTGTTTGTCCATCATCCGTTTCGGTTTCATAACTTTGTAGTTGAGACACACTGATGAAGACTAAATATCAGAAAGGTCCCTGTGTCACTACATTTGGGTATAGTTACACTTTAACTATAGCCAAAAGATTTTAATTCTTTGGCATTAATCCCCATTTACAATGTATCATATGAAATTTAATTAAAATTAGCCAGATGGTTTAGGGAAAAGGCGTTCAATATGGTAGACGGACGGACATCAGAGGCCTACCAGGCTAGTAAGGCTACCACCCTAAAAGCGCTACAGAAGGCTTTGGCTAAGGACAGAGCATGGGTGTAGACGGAAATACAAAAGAAGTTGTAAAAGTTGCAGCAATCTTTAAGGTATGCAATATACAGTTGTTGCCATGAGTACCCAACCCATCGAATGTACTGTATAAAAGACCAATGAACAGTTGTTCATTTTGTTTTTACAGAGATGTGATACTTTCAGATCTAGACAAAAACGAAGAAAAAAAAACAGTTATTATTATGACTTGAATAGTATGTGAACAAAACACACAAAAAACGCATTATATGTGTTTTCACTAGGTTCTTTATAACGCTGTGTCGGATATACCAATGTTCAAAGATGGATTGCAAAACTGCATAAAACTATTATACAGCTAATGACCGTCCAATAGAACTGTCCAAGAGTAAAATTTATCATATGACGTCACGTCTGAGAGTGTAATAACGCCATGTAATATTTACGATAATCCACTAGTGGTTAAATATGCAAATTAGCTAGATACGTCCCGTAACGTTACATATACGACGTCTTTAACGACGTCGCATTTACTAATGGCGGAATATTGACACTTTTGTAAAAAAATGTGAATAAAATGCGTTTTAAATGTCATATAATAAATAGAATCTTGCATTCGTGCCCATGTTTTATTGAATTTATTAAACTCGTTGAGGAAAGGGGATAAAATGCTCGGCAAAGCCTCGCATTTTATCCCTTTTCATCAACTCGTTTAATAAATTCAAAAATACATGAACACTCATGTAAGATCCTCTATATAGTGGACTGTGATATAGTTCACTCTGGTTAAAACTGGTTTATCATCACGTGAACAAGTCCGTGAAATAAAGACCGCCCTATACCCCATTTTATACAAAGAAAACTGGAGTTTACGGGGGTAAACATTATTTTTTCTTATTTCTGCTCCAAGACATAGTTTGTAGGTACTCGTTAAAACCGCCTCAATGAGACGGTTCTAATGAACACCCAAAACAAATGTTTTGAGTATAAATAAGAAAAATATCACAAATTTTCATCCAAAAAATACCTTTTTTGAGGTTTGAAAAATGAATTATATCACACGGATATGTTATCGTTATGACTCCTCCTATAGCCAAAAATACATCATACCACATTATAGTTGATAGGGTAATAAGCTCGCATAGAACCAAATGGCGTTTAATTATTAAGTGATTTAGTGATTTGTACATTTACTATGTACAATATTCGGAGGAATAGACAAGACGGAATTAAATTAATGCTTAACTATACCAAATTAAGCGACACTGAGGCCTTTCTGCCAAAGTTCTGAAATGTAAACCGATGATGGACAAGACCCGGTAACCAAATCCGCTAACAGACATTAAATCTTCATCGGTGTGTCTCAGCCCTAAAGGTCTGAAACTGAAACGGATGACGGACAAGACCCGGCAAACACAGCACACCCCCTCCGAGCACACATCGACCGACGTAGCTCATAAGACAGGTACAACTGGAGGCATCAGGCGTCCCCCACCGAGCCAACATCACCAAACATAGCCCATTAAAGTCCCGGGCATCAGGAAGGAGATGTCCCAAGTAGCGAGACTTGCAAAATTTAAAATGTAACAAAAAGTGGCAACCAAATCCGCTAAGATACATGTCTCACCTGACAAGTCAGTCTTAGTTTTAGAAAAAAAAAGATCTTTATACTGTAACGGGCCTCTGTGCGCTGACTCTTGATCATTAGGTCTCTCACCGCTGTGGTTCGAGCCTCGCTCGGGTCACATGTGAGACGCCAAGATCTGCAACGGAAGGCCAGGTGGTTTTTCTCCGGGTACTCCAGTTTTCGCCCACCTCTGATTGACGATCGGTTCGATATGAGTGAAATAATCCTGAAAGGGCCGTAAAACCAAAATCAAAAAAAAATCTTTATACTGCAAAAGTTAAAGATATAATATAGTTATTTAAATCAGTACTGACGTCAACGCCGGAGTATCGACCTCAGCACTAAGGAACTGGTACTGATTAAAACGACATAACCCAGCGATTTTCCTCCGCTGTAAAATGATATTTATTCGAGTACAGAAGCGAATGCCCAAATACGGTTTCAAAACAAAAAAAATAGAAAAAGAATCTGAAATAAAAAAAAAATGAATTGCCATGAGATAATTCTATTATCTATTTCTCTGGCGCCATAAAAATCCATGGCACTGCTGCTGTCGTAAAAATTTCCGGGGAACATTTATGACACGCCAATAAAAAATTAATGATCAAAATATTAGAATCATCCCACATTTCTCTGCGACAGTTTCCCGGATGTACAAAATTTGAGCCAGAGTACAACGCACCCTACAAAACGAACTATGAGACAGGAAAGACTCTGATCAGTCTGCGTATCAGAACAGTTTGATTAGACTCTTCCCTTGTCGCAGGCACTTTCTGTTGCTTCTATGCTATTCAAGGCGCAAAAAAAAACAACAGAAATTGCTGGATAGAACCGTTTGATGAAATGGCTGATTGTGCCTTCCGGGACCGTCCCTGTCTTAATTGCAGGCCCTTCATAGCACTGCATTCACCTCGTAGGGGAAGAGAATATAACAATCTAATACGAGGTCCTGTTGTAGATGGCCGTTTCGAACCCGAGGGACGGCCGTACTGAGCAGAACCCCATATTAGATTCTTTTCTTGCACAACACCATTGTAACAAGTGTACATAATTTACTGTGTATTTCTAGCAAGAATAAGGTTCAAAACACTAACGGCACTGGTGGATCGATTTGTCTCTCAGTGTGGAGAGAATATACGAATCTGATATGGGGTTCTGTTGTAGATGACCGTGCTACGCCGAGGTTCCGCTCAGCGCGGTCATCCCGAGGGTTGGAAACGCCCATCTACAACAGAACCCCATATTGGATTCTTTTTCTTGCACAACACCTCCGGTTAGTTTTGACAGCTCGCACATTTATATTGTTTACAAAATAAAAGTAGTGCGGAAGTAGTTCGGGCAGTTGAATATAATTGAAGCGCATTTGTTAGTTGCCTGGGTCGGAACACCAGGGTCAGAACATAAATTACTATCCCAGGGTAAAATCACGGATTTCCTTGTCTGGTGTGCAAAAAAAAAATGGTCCTCATTACGAAAACGTGCCTATACAAATACATTGTAAATGTTACCGCCGAAAAAAAACGGAAATGTTTAGGCGAAAAATTCTCATATTTTTCTTTTTTCTGCTCAAAGTACAGATTGTGGGTACTCGTTAGAAGCGCCTCATTATTTTAGAGCAGAAATAAGGAAAATAAGGTTAACCGCTGAAACCCCCAGTTTTACTAAATAAAAGCGGGTTCAAGGGAATCATAATTATAGAGGCCTGTTTTCGTGATGTGAACCGGGATGCGTCGCCGTAAAACGAAATTTCCCACCGTAAAACCTCCGATTTACCTCCCCAAGTGACAATTTTGAATACATTTATCCCCGAATTGTATCAAACGCTTATCTAGAGCACTATACCTGATATATTTCATCTTGGAAAGATCGTTGTCATGTGCCTCTTCATTCTGACTATTTTCCTCACGGTCCTTTTTATGGCTTCTCTTCCTTCGAAATGAAAACCGTTGTACAGATATTCGCTCCATTGTTTGGATTAAGGTTACTTTATGAAGACAGAATGCAATTAACGCAGTTTCACGAAATCAACATGTTCACTTTAGTGTACACGGATATGGTATAGATTTAATATTCCATTGGTGCCATACCGTCGTATTATACGTAAACTGCAGTAAACGTACGTGTAATCTTTCGTAGTTATCTGTTCGATAATTAACACCAAACGTATGCAGTGACAAATGGGTACCGACACAAACTGTTGCCTTCCTAATCACTGGCAATATCCGTTTTGAATTTCAAATTCCACAAGGACGTTAATAATAATTATGAAAACAATATACTCTACTGACTAAACAAGACTTCTTCGAATATTTTGCACTTTTGTTTATAATAGCAGCTAAATAAGAGAAATATTTCTGAAAAAAAATGTTTAAATGTAAGTTATATCTATCAGCGAAGAAAATATCCATATTTATCATATGCCGTCGCTTTTGAGAATGTAATAACGTCATTTATCATATGACGTCGCGTCTGAGTGTACTAACGCCATGTAATAAATTCGATAATCCACTAGCGGCTTAAATATGCAGATTAGTTAGATAGGCCCCATAATGTTACATGTACGACTTCCTTAACGACGTTGCGTTTGCTAATGGTGGTATATTGACATTTTGTTAAAAATTCGTAAATAAAATGCGTTTTAAAAGTCATATGATAAATAGAAACTTACATTCGTGCTCATGTATTATTGAATTTATCAAACTCGTTGATGAAAAGTCATTAAATGCTCGGCGAAGCCTCGCATTTTATCCTTTTCCTCAAATCATTTAATTCAATAAATTCAATAATACATGAACACTCATGTAAGATCCTCTATGTAATAAATTCGGTAATTCAATATTGGGTTAAATAAGCAAATTAGTTAGATACGCTAAGTTACATTAAATGTACACGTTCGACGTCCTTAACGACGTCGCGTTTACAAACGTCTGAATGTTTACATTTTTGTTAAAACTCGTGAATAAAATGGGTGAATAATCTGTCTCTGGTCGGGCCCATCGGAGGCTAACGGAAGGTTCGCTTTTGCTCCAGCATTTGGATTTTCAGTGGTTTCTTGCTTTCCAGTCCTCACCGTTGTTTCATCTCTGTGATTGTTTGATTTTTGTGATCTCGGAGAAGTTGACTGATGAGTTGGGATTGAACAATCGCGACGGAAGTAAGGGCGAGGACAACGGTCGCGTAAAATCGATTTAAGTCTCCTCCCAGTGGAATTCGTTTCATTGACCATTACAAGGCTGTTCTTCTTTCGCGGTTTATTTTTGTTATGGTATGTCTTTGGGTGTGTGTGTCGCTTATATTTTTTCTTCTGGATAGCCAATTTCCCATTGTGGGAAAGTACATGTAACTGTACTTTCCTCTATTGATGTTTCCATTAGGATCTAATTATTTCATGATTGTGTTTCTTTCCGTTTGGTGTCTCTGATGGGAGCTGTGGGTTAAATGTATCGATTCCTGACCATTGCCTTCACTTCTATTTTAAACGTCATATGATAAATAGAATCTTGCTTCGTTTTCATGTATTATTGAATTTATTAAACTCATTGAGGAAAACTGATAGATTGCTCGACAAAGCCTCGCATTTTATCCCTTTTGCTCAACTCGTTTAATGAATTCAGTAACACATGAACACTTATATCCTGTATATAAGTTTTAACATTGCTAACCGCTCCACCAGTAGGCTCCGAGCGAAATATGAACGTTGTTTACCCTGTATGAATAGTGTCTATCGTTAAACGTTAACAGCTGGCAACCATCAACGTCGTTTGTTTTTCTTCTTTGCTTATTTCACTATCTTGCTAAAGTGTACGTGCAATGAACAAGCCTGTAAACCACATTTTTAAAAGTGGCAAGTAGGGTTTGCAGTCATATAATTTGTTTGGTATGAGGTTTAACGTCCCACATCAACACTATATATGTCATTTTGCAGACGCTGCTTCCAATTTTTGGGGTCTTTACCCGACATTAAGATGAAATGACATCTCAAGCCCTGCTTCCCAAGGAAACAAATTTGGGATCATCGATTCTACTGAGGTATTTTGAAAATATTTTAGGGTCAATGATGAGGCGTAATAGGTCTAAACTAGCTAGTCTCGCCCAGAAAGATTTTCAACCCATTCACTGTTCATTTCTATAGTGTATGTCATGCTTCCACTTGGGTTTACCTTTCTTAGAACATATTAGACGTCTCTACAGCCCGTAACAGCCGGTGTTAAGGGAATGCGTGGCGGCTGTAAAAAATGTCTACTTGCCCCTCAGAGTAGTGTAGATTATATTTTCTAGTCCTTTGGAATCATTGATTCTGCTGTGGACTTTTGAAAATATTTGAGGATCACCGATAAGGCGCAAAGGTCGATAATAGCAAGTATGGCCCAGAAAAACACTCAACATATCATTTTTTTCCTTCCAATGGATTCCCCTTCTTAGAAAATATTATACGTATGGACGGTTCGACTCGCCTCATTTTGCCTGGGCAGGCTTAGACCCTCTTAGCGGTTCACCAGTACCCATGTGCCGTCGGCTTCAGTTCTGCATGGAAGTACCATGCAGATCAATCTATTTCTCAAAGCCCCGATGAACGGTGGCTCTGATCGGTGCATGTTAACAGCGCATATACGAGGCGGTTGGAATAAGAACCTATAATCTGTGTTTTGACAGAAACAAAGGAAAACTATTAGGAACGTCCATTTAAACAGTAGCCCATTCTATAAGCAATTTTTTTGAAAAATAGAAGTGAAGACAATGATCAGGAATCGATACAATAAACCCATACCTACCATCAGAGACACCAAAGGGAAAGAAACCTAAAGGGAAAGAAACACCGTTACATAACTAGACCCTAATAGAAACATCAATAGCGGAAAGCCAAAAGGACAGTTACTTTCCCACAAAATGGCCAATTGGCTATCCAAGATAAAAAGACACAAGCGACACACCCACCCAAAGACAATCAACAACAAGAACAAACCGCGAAAGAAAAACCGCCCTGGAACGGCAAGTGAAAAGAATTACACTGGGGCTTAAATCGATTTTACGCGGCCGCAATCCTCGCCTTTGACTCCGTCCCGATTTAGACAATTAATTTGCTCAGTCTGCATGAAGTCTACCCAACTAATCAGTGCAATATGTCCGAGAACACAAAAATGAAATGAACAGCCACAGTGATAAAACAACGTTGAGAACTCGACAGCAACACACCTCTGAAATGCTGGAGCAAACGAAAACCAACAGTTAGACCCCCGAAGCCTTAGTTTTATGGCATATTATAGTAATACGATCGCCAGCAGTGTTATTGTTTTGTCATTAGTATATACAAATAATAAAAGTCTTTCTTGTTATGCATCCCGAGAATCTTTGATTCGGGGGGCATATAATATTTGCCCTGACTTTCTGTTTGTTTGTTTGTCTGTCTGTCCGCTGTCTGTTTGTTTGTTTGTCTGTCTGTCCGTCACAAAAACTTTAATCTTGGTCATAGCTTCAAAAGTATTTGACCTAGTCCCATGAAACTTAACACACTAATTCACCATCACAAGGGTTACATTCTGACCAAGGGTCATAACCCTGTTGTCATTTTGGCTGAATTATCTCCCCTTGAAAATTTGCAAAAACTCACAAATTGGCTCCCACGGGGGCATTGGTCACCTATAATGACAGCTCTTGTTCAATTTATAACAGTGTCATATGTGCATACAGTGTTACATAACGACGTGCAGTTGCTTGTTTTTGCCTTTTGGTAATACTGACTGGCTGTCAATGTGGCACTTCCTTGTTTATGTACGGCTTTTTTTTTTAAATATTTTACCTATAACAGTGAGTGAGTGAGTTTTAGTTTTACGTCTCACCAACAGCTAAGGTCATACGGAGACGGGACCTCGGTTTAAAGACTCATCCGACAGTCTGGAGAAGCCCGGGATCGATCCTGCGATCCCTGGTTTACTTACCTATAACAAGCTTACCGTGTATCAGAGGAAGATGAAAAGCGGAATGCACGAAACAAAACCACCTGACTTTCCTATGCAGAATTTGGCATCCCACAAGTATCCATCGCCAGGCGCGCCGCCACTGTGTCAGTCTTGGAAATCGGAAAGGAACGATTTTGGCAAAACAGAAGTGAAGGCAATAATCATGAATCGATACAATTACCTCACACTTCCCATCCAAGACACTAAAGGGTAGGAATACCAACAAACAACAACTTCACCATTATGAAAACGTCACACGCGGAAGCCAAAAGGGCAGTAACTTTCCCACAAAATGACCAAACGGCTGTCTAAACAAAACGATATTTGCAAAACATGCATGCGAAGAAAAACTACAGCAATTATAAACCACAACAGAAGAACCGTCTTGGAACGGTCGGTAAAAGGTTTTTTCCACTGGGAGGTGGGGGAGGGGGCTTAAAACGATTTTACGTGATCGCAATCACCGCCCTTAGTTGTGTCGTAGTTTAGACTATTGCCACCTTTTTCGCCGAAAAAAAATGAAAATTTTATGATGGAAAATTGTGATATTTTTTTATTTCTGCTCAAAATATAGATGGTGGGCACTCGTTAGACCGCGTTCTAACGTGTACTCACAATCTTTATTTTAGAGCAGAAATAAGAAAAATAAGGTATACCCCCGGAAACCCCAGTTTTACTTTTTAAAAGGGGGGTTCAAAGGGGTCAAAATTACATAGGCGTGTTTTCGTGATGAATTTCGAGCTCATCAGTGAATATAAGAATCAATCGAATACAGAGATGATACAACGATGAGGACTCGACAGCACATTACTGAAATGCTGGAGCAAAAGATAACCAACATCTGGACTCCGGTGGTCCCGACCAGAGACATGGCATCAGGCAACAACGGACATTACTTATAATAACTTAAAAATTTAAACCTGATGTTTATAAAATATCACTGTAAAAACCGGCCGGACAAAACGGAAGACAAGCCTATACAAATGCATTGCAAACTTAACCGCCGAAAAAACGAACATTTTAAGATGAAAAAAGTGTGATATTTTTCGTATTTCTGCTCAAAATATAGATTGTAGGTTCTCGTTAGAACCGCCTCATCTATATAACAAAATTAAGGGTTACTCCTGTAAACCCCAGTTTTAATGTCTAAAAGTTTGGTTCAAAATAATATAGGGGTGTTTTCGTTATCAACGCCGCGCCGACAACGTGGCAACTTTGTACTGGTTTTGGCCCATATCAATGAAGGACCGACTTTGGCCCGCCGTTCTTTGCTTGCTCGGGTAGGTCCTGACATGGGTATCTTACACAGAATCTGTAGTATGCCATGGTTTAAATGGGACAGAATTAACGACAATCGAAGTTCCTCGAAGTTAATGACTTTCGCCATCAATTATTCATGCCAACACTTCACCTGGCAAATTAGGTAACATCGATATTATACAATAAGTCATACAATATTAGAGGTACTTCAAGAGCGAACATGAACGCAGCCGATGGATGCCAATCTACCGCGTCAATATTACTTTATTTCCTATGTCTTTATAGGTCGGTGGCAAAGCGGCTAATGTATCTACTGCTTACCACCGTACTTACTTTTGGAAGGTTCGTGTTAAAACTACTGATTGTGTTGGAATTAACGACACGTCAACTCTCGCGGTTCATTATGTGTCGCCTTCCAGAGAAAGGGAGAAAAAGGATAGAAGGTATAGTAAGAGGCTATGTAAATAATGGATAGAAGAGATAAATGTATAAAGTGAAAAAAATACCACCACATTTCCCCTCTGTCCTATTCTGCTGCAAGGACATAAACAGAGTTCATATGAAAGGTGATCAAAGAATTAACTTAAGCTGTGGGTTAATAATTTGATAAGAATTTCTGACTCGGAATTGTCATTGCGCTGTAATAATAAGCAATTTGCAGATGTATATGCTAAAATCAAAACCAGAATAAGAAGTCTCTCTTTAACTGATAACTTTCAAACTAAAACCCCAGATTGGTTTTGATTAATCTTCGAACATGTAAGTTGCAATGCCTTAAATGCTTGTCGTTTTAGGTGCGATTTTCATCACATACATCCTACTAAAACACGCGAATCGCTTGTATATGAAACTCAAAACACGTTTCAAATAGTTAGGCAGATAGAGCATCAGACATAGAAGAAATTTTAAAGTCAAACCATAGACCAGGGTACAATATGGTCAAAGAAGTATGTGAAAAATAAAGATAACAGTTTTTCAAGAAAGGCCAGTAACACAGAGCAAAACTACCGCACCTTATAGAAAGTAGACACAGACTTGGCGACACGACGGCATACATGACATTACATGTACCGACATACAATGTCAAATAACATACAAGTACTGCAAATGAACGACCGCTTGGGAAAATCAGCAGAGACACTACTATGGGTGCAGTAACGGGGGTTAAAATCCTAGCTCAAATGTGAATAATAACGGCTGAAGCGGGACTTCAACTCAAGTCATAAGAGCAACATACAGAGTAAAGCAACTAAGGTATGTAAATAATTAATATTTAGGACTAAACAACAATTTGACGTCAGAGCAGAAGAATACCACCTGTAAGATCAGGTATTTTGGGCATAAAATATCGGAGTCCATCCCACTTACAACGGTTAATGATGCAGAGTCACAGAGTCCAAGTTCCGAACCCACCACCATGCAAACTAACAGCAAAGCAAAGATTCCCGATGCAAGAGGATCGACAATGAAACATACCATTTGACTCACCAATGGTGAATTGTTTGCTTGATTTGAGCTTTAACGTCCCCGTCAAAACTGTAAAGATCATTTTGGAGACGCTGCTTCCAATTTTGTGGGACTTTTACCCGACATCGAGATGAAATGACATCTCAAGCCCTGGCGCCCAATGAAACGATTAGGTTTTATAAGCATGGACGGTCCGACACTCGGACCGCTATTCCTGGTCAGGCTTAGATCCTCTAAGCGGTTTACCAGCACTCGTGTACGGGTCGGTTTCAGCTCAGCGTAGAAGCATCATACAGCCCGGGGGCGACCACCAATGGTGAAAGAAAACGTATAACTATCGAACTTTAACAGTAAATATATGTTCTAGAAAGGGTTATCCTTTTAAAGCAAGGAATACACCACAGAACTGGAAAATATGGAGTGTACATGTTTTCTGGACCAGACTAGCTAGTTTCGGCCATTTAGGCCTCATCAGTGACCCTCAAATATTTTCAAAATTCCACAATGGAACCAATGATCCAAAAGGACAAGAAAATATAAACTACACTATGATGTAGGGCAAGGAGACTTTTTACGGCCGCCACACATTCCCAGACAACATCTGCAGTGACGTTAAATATGTTCTAGAAATGGTTTATCTTTGGAAGCAAGGAATACACCACAGAACTGGAAAATATGGAGTGTACGTGTTTTCTGGGCCATTTCTTAATATATATATTTCTAGAAGTACTCCCTAGATATATGCCAACTTAGTAAACTCAGTACATTCAGAATAGCTGGTATTAAAACCCTAATTGCCATTTAAATAGACGCTACTGTTTACATAAAAGTCACGAAACTAACTTAATTACTTTCATGCTACAAGAATGCCTGCTACCTAGTTTCTATCAAGAGGCAATGCCAGCAAAACCAATCTGTCTATTAACAATCAGTTTTCATCCGTTACATTATCCGTTCATTCGACAAACCACTTTCACTATTGTGTATGTATTTCCAAGTTTTATTCCTTTCAGCAACAACAATATACCGACGTTATCGAATTTTCACTGCCTGTAGCAATCCGTCCCGAGCAACCGGTGTAATGAACAAGTAATAAAGCTTTATCAACAGCGTATTATACTCTTTGCGGTGCAGGAATTCGATGACCAATAACGGCTTTCACATTGCACGGCTGTGTCACGCTTTCGCACAGCACAAAGCACATAAAAGTTTGCATTTGGCTACAAAGAAAGCGTTCGCTTAACCCTTATCCTGCTGTTCCCGACAGCCCCGACCTTTAAAAACAGTTTAGATCCCGATCAGATGGCTTCTCAAGAATCCATCTGATCAGGATATACACAGTTTGACATTCAGTTTGTGAATTTGTAGGAATAAATTACATCAAGTAATCTGATTGGTTCAAAGTCAGAAACGAGTGTGGCTAAATTAATTATGCAGCGGAATAAGGGTTAAGTACAACTAAGGGCCTCTGGTTTGTTGAAATTTCCTGAGTAACTCTTACTTTCTATTTTACAAAAGTAATACTTGCTCTATCTATATAAACCATAGAAGTCAAGGCAATGTGCAGGAACCGATACAATTACCTTACACCTCCCATCCAGACGTCAAAGGGAAAGAACATCAACACAAAACATCTTCACCGTAATTTAAAACAAAAGCATGAACGGTGGGTCAAGGTCGGTGATGGTCGACAGCACCAGGCATGTTATATCATGGATGAGTGTATGAAGTTTCATAGGACTAAAAGCCCTGTGTATTCAATGAACGGAGTTAAATGCACACACTCAACATTGTCTACCAAGTGTAAAAAACGTTCCCGGTCATAAACGGTTTACAACATATCACGAAATCACCCCTATATAATGTTGACCCCCTTGAACCCCACATTTCTGTGGTAAAACTGGGGTTTACAGGGATAAACCTTATTTTTCTTATTTCTGCTCTAACATATAGATTGTGGGTACTCGTTAGAACCGCCTCGACGAGGCGGTTCTAACGAGTACCCACAATCTATATTTTGAGCAGAAATAAGAATATCACGATTTTTCTCCGTAAAATTTTCGTGTTTTTTTTTATTCGGCGGTAAATTTTACAATGTAATTGTATAGGCGTGCTTTCGTAATGATCATCGGGAATATCTGACATTTCATTAGCCTGTAGACATGGGCGGTCAACTTAACACCAAGCCGGATACGATACCTCACAAAGCCGCAAGCAACCTGCGTCCAAATATTCTTCATGTGTTGTTATTGTTTTTGTTGTTGTTTTTGTTGTTGCTATTTTTCTTCCTCAAATAAAGCTGTCACCAGGCAACATAGCTCGCCTGTAAAGAGGCTATGACCTAGAGGTCATGGGCAGGGATGATGAACAAAAACTTGAGACTTAAGGTCAAAGTATGATTCTGTCTTGCCAAACAAGACACTCGATGAAGCGGTTCTAACGAATAAACACAATCTATATTTAGAGCAGAAATAAGAAAAATATCACAATTTTTCATCGTAAATTTGTTCATTTTTTCGGGGATAAAGGTTGCACTGTATTTGTATAGGCATGTTTTCGTAATGTTCACATAGACCTGTTAACGTGATTATTAGAAACAAGTATTATCTTTCACAATATGTTTTCGGTGTTTCTAAAGTCCTTTTAAAATGTAACTGGCAAACGATTATAGAAACAGATAGATGTCGATGAGCTGTGAATTTCAAGTAGACACAAATAAAATAACAATGCAGACACAGAACGGACGCTGCGTTCTGTGGCTTTTGATCAAGATCTTAAATTTTTCCAAATGACCAAGGAATGAAATGATAGGCACTAATGGATAATTATGTTCGATAGTTTCTGTTAAGAGTTCACAGACGTCGGTTGATTTCTGCTCAGCCGATTAATGCTTACGATGCCATTCACACCAACTGGCGTATGCTTTGTCGTCTGCTGAACGTTAAAAGTCATTGATGCAAACAATATATGGGCCCGGATCAGACAGCTCCTCTAGGAGCAGTTTGCTCAGCATAAACACTGTTTGCCTACATGCAAAAATAGGACTGAAAAGTTTGGAAGAATATAAAGCAGACAACATAAACAGTGGCATCTGGAACTGAACTTATACTGTTTCTTTCAACCCTAAAATACCAGTATATTAAGCAAATATTGTAGATCGTGATTAGACGCCGCGTTCTTAACTGTTTAAACTGGGTCTACACTGTTCGTCAAACCTGATAAATGATTCCTCTCCACTGTAAAACACACTGACACAACATCGATACGAATACCACAAGACTATCTTCTATTAATTACCGTTACATTGGTTTTCCAACATGAGGATCCAGCACTAATAGAATTTTTTGTCCTTATAACATTAAAAAGTATATTTGATGCATTTTAAAAAAGCCCTTGATATTCACGAATTTCTCATACATGTAGAATCTGTCATTTCAAGTCCTTTATTATTACCGAATTCTACCAGGGCACGCGATTACCAGCGAGTGGTCTTGTGCTTTTGAGCGGTCACGTAAAGGAAGCATGGTGTTTTGCCGCCCTGCGCGTGGCATCCTATCAACCAATAGGAATTCTTGAATATCACATGAATATTAATGAGGTATAATAAACTTCGAAAACACCCATGCCACGTCATGGTGTCTTTAATGTAACAGTCTCCGATGCGCCTATCAGCAATTTCGAATATGACCATGCCTACTTAGGCACACCAGAATCATACGTAAAGCAATATTCAAACACCTGATAATGCATTATGGTTTATGACTTATTTCTAATAATCCTGAAGCACAATATTACCATCTACTGAAGAACGAACTTATGGCGTTAAATATTATTTAAGTTAGCAAAAAATATTAGCTTACTTTCCAAGTCTTGCATTTACTTAGCGTTTTAACTGACGTACCAATTCCCTAATCATTCTAAAAATACCTACTGCTAATCAACGATTACTCAGGAGTCCTGTTAACTACAGGAGGTGGCGAGACAGACTGTAAAACCTCACTTTACACAATTTTGTTGCGCCACAAATGCATCAAACCATGCGACTGAAACCGTCTACAATTACATTTGTGCTCCCTCGACTGTCAAATACGACAATTAAGTTGTCGTAATGTCATCTGTAAGTTACTTGTCCCAAACGAAACACTTCTTATTGAATGTTATACTTCAGAAAAGTTAAACTACAGTCTGATAAGATACAGTAACATTCATGTATTAAGACCACCTTTGGAACTGTTCAAACGGGGTCTTAAAGACTACTTTGAAAGCCCCAAATGTGGTTTCATTCTAGGAACTCCAGGTGTATAAAACACAAAGAAAGAATAGCCGACATTATTCAAATATACTTTAAAAAGCAGAATTTGTCTTCTTAATAACGAATTTTATTGGATTTAGAAAACAAAACAGGTACAATCAATTCATTATCAGGGCCTTGTTGTCGTTAACGAGTGCGTGAGTGGTCACAATGTAAGCTATTCTAGCACGTGTAATATCTTACATAATTGTACTTTACTTAAAGAAATGCGAGCAGCTTTTGCTAATGCTAAGGCAGTTCGTTTTTTTTTTCGGCAAAAACTATTGTCATATTTGTCATACTGGCTGATCAAATATTTAACACTATGTAAACTAACGACGTCGTTAATTGTGAACACTTGAGGTGTATACAACAACGCGGACGCCCGCCGAGCGCTCGCCTGTTTGCCTCCTGAAGCAAGCGCTAGCCCGAGCGCTCGTGAGTGTTCGCGATACAGACTGAGAGATGTAACTTGGGTTCTAAATCCTCTCCGCATGCGTGAAGGGTATAAATGTTTTGCCTTACCTGAATCAGTGAAGAAAATAGTTTCTTTACAGCCGTCTAAACGGGTTTACCTACCTTCTGCACAGCTACAGACCAGCTTCCGGTAAAAACCCTTTTTTTGTTGTTTCGCGGAGAAACCGACTAACGCGAAATCGGCTATTTTCGCCGGGAAACCGCGAGAAAAAAATAAAATGAGCGCTGAAATTTCTTCCGGTCTAGCGGAGAAAACTCGCGGAGATTCTCGGCGAAAATTTGACCGATTGCTTTCATTGAAAATGAAATTACCGGCGTTTCGCGGAAAAAAAAACAACAGCGTGAAAGTAAAAGCCACATTTTCGGCTCATTATTATTTCTTCGTTTGTTAAGTGTATGTTTTGTAAACAAAGGCAAATGGTAGTCATTGTTAAATCATAATCAAATATTCTTTCACGTTACACAATTACAGTTTAGTAATTTATTTCTCCATTGTATAATCCCTTTTTAAAAGTCTCATGACAACATTTATTCACTTTACGAAAACACACCTATTTATTTGTTACCCCCCTTAAACCCCACTTTGAACTGGGGTTTAAAGGGTATACAATTATCTAATTTCTGCCCACATAGATTGTGGGTACTCGTTAGAACCTCGCCGAGTCATTTTAAAGAGTACCCACACTCTTGTGCAGAAATATGAAAAAAATGTCAGAATTTTTATCCGAAAATTTTTCGCTTTTGATGGTAAAATTTTCAATATATTTGAATAGGCGAGTTTTCATAATGAGTCGTACATGTAGGTTCTTAATATCAGAATGCTATATAAAATTTACCAAAATCATCAGCGGTCCCGCCTATCGGGGCTTGAAGAAATAGATGGGCTGCACGCTGCTTCAACGCAGAGCTGAAAACGAACCCGCACACGAGTACTGGTAAACCGCTTAGAGGCTCTAAGTCTGCCCAGGCAAAGGGGTGCGAGTTGGACCATCCATGCCTATAAACACTATTGGTTTCATTGGACGACAGGGCTTGAAATGACATTTCATCTCAGTGTCGGGCAAATGTCCCACAAAGTTGGAAGCAACGTCTCCAAAATGACTTTTACAGTGTTGACGGGGACGTTAAACCTCAAATCAAACAAAACCAAACCAAAAGCTCATATTCGCCTCAATTATTTATAAATACAAACTGTCAAATCGGTACAGCAAGCAGTGCTTTGACTGCAAAGTTAATGGCCAGTTTTTACCGGTAGCTGGACTGTGTTTGCTAGTTCCACAAGAAACACTAGCAGAATTAAACTTCTGATTAATCGGGCAGCAAACGAACAGTCTATGGTCGCCATCTTAAGACAGCGAGCGTCCACTCTTCTTAGTGTGTTTTTGTTTGTTAAAGCGCTCAAGCGAGCGCTCGCATTCTTCAACGGACCATTGGCTCCAGAAATACCCAAACCCACCCATGGAAATTAACTCTTTTTGTATAAAATGGAATCTTCCTCCTTATATATGGTAGTAGTCCATCTCGAAATTTAGGGGTGTCAGGTTGTGTTTTCTTCAAAAATTTGATTGGAAAATGGCTGAACGTTTAGCAAATAGTGTAGGTCCTGATCAGACGCCGCGTTCTGCGGCGTCTGATCTGGGACTGCACTGTTTGCCAATGTACCCCTTTAGGGGTTTCTTGCACTGAATGTGTTAATGGATAAAGATCTTAAAATTATCAAGTACGTGTACCGCCTGCATTTAAAGATAATCATAAAGGAAATGCATCGGAACGGCCACCTCGGGACGGTTACAGTAAATCGTGGCATGTTCACACATATGAAAGCCTACTAGGGTCACAATAAGAAAAAATGTCGTTGGAACGAGAAACTTTCTCCTGCAAACGAGAAAAATCTCGTACGAACGAGCGAGAAACTTTAACGTAGGAACGAGACATATTCTCGTTTGTTCGAGATATTTTCTCGTTCAAACGAGGAAAAATTACGTACGAACGAGAATATTTGGTCAAGGTCATGACTCAATTTTACCTAATGCTTGCAAAGAAAATGACAGAAAACCATTATGAAGATAACCCATCCTTATTATAATTATAGTTTTTACGTTTATGTTTGTCAATCGACCCAAAGTTTAAAATGAAGTCTTCTGTTGTTAATGTCCACGTGACTGACACTCGTTGCTTTATAGGAAATCCTATTCTTATCGCTGTGAGGTGAAAATAGTTAGTAGAGCCTGTAGAATCCGGACTGGAGTCATGTAACCAGTGAAGACCCAGTTCTTGTGTCGCAGAACGCGGCGTCTGATCAAGGTATTCTCTCTTTGCTTACAGTATAGAAATTTATGGGTTAAACGAAATGGTTCGGGACATTTTTCCAGCCTACCCTCAAAACCAATCGACCCATAAGTGCTGTCAGTGCTTTGATTATAGGCAGTTCTAAAAAAAGGCTACAATGTATATAACTGATACTCCCCGCTTGAGATATGAAACCTCACATACGGGTAGAGCTATTGGCGCTTTTACAGTTGTTTATTTTATGCTTCCCTTAAAAAGGAAGGCAAATAAATAAACAAGGTATGATTAAAATCTACCAATTATTAAGCCTCAAAATCTCAAATAGGCACCCATGTGATGGGGTGATGGTGGGCAGGTTCTTATCATAAGGAACAAGAATATATAGCTAAGCGGTGGGGATCTGAACGCTTCTGAGATATATGGCCTTTAATCAAGTGAAGGGCTGGGGCTTGGCCCCGACGCACCCCGGGTGACCCAGGGTTGGTGCCACTGAGGGTGTGTTATAAGGAACAAGAATATACATGTATTTGGTTTAAGGGTTGGGATCTGAAAGATTTCTGAGAAATTAGGCCTTTTATGAAGTGGAGGGGTGGGACATGACACTTTCCGGGGTACCGCAGGTAGGTGTCACTGAATGTGTCTAATCATAAGAAACACAACAAAATATGGTTTAGGGTTGGAGATCTGAATCGTTTCTGAGATATTGAATTTTTTATGAAGAGGAGGGGTTTGGAATAGTCCCGGAGCACCCCGGGGGCAGGTTGGCGTTTCTGAATGCGTCTTATCATAAGGGACAAGAATACATATAGTTTACGGGTGGGGATCGGAAAGGTTTCTGAGATGTTAGGGAATGGGTTGGGAACGGCCCCCTGCAACCTTGGAGGCCCTTTGAAACCTTTCTGCAAAACTTCATATTGATATCTATCATATCGCCAAAATTTCAGAAAAATCCATCGAGCGGTTACTGAGAACTCGACCGAACAAAATGTGGGCGTTTTAGCCTGCCCCAAGGGGACGTTTTGCGTCCACGGTTTTGAATTTTGAAACCCTCTTGCAAAACTTCATATCCATATTTATTATATCTCGAAATTTCAGAACAGTCTGTTTAGTGGCTCCTAAGAATTCGTCAGAACAAAATTTTGGCTGGAAGTAGAAGAAGAAACGCAGCAAAGCCAATAAGGAGACTTAATAAAACGAAATTTCTGACCGTAAAACCGAAGATTCACATCCCCTCATTGAGTTATCCCCTACATTAAAAGAACAAGAATTCCGCCGAAGGCTATGTCGCGCCAGTGGGGGCGCAAAGTCACCGAACCTCGACATCTAGGCCAAGACCAAACATAGATGCTTGCATAAAAGGCTTGTACTAAGTATCATTAATGAAGTTCAAATAATTCTTGAGAAATGAACTTAACCATAAGGGTGAACGCTAGGGTGATGTCAATATTTTACAAAGTCAGTGAACCATGAAATGTAGGTCAAGGTCAAATGTGGATGCTTGCATTTAAGTTGCCATCCCGAGATATAAGTTTGTATGAAGTAACATTAATGAAACTCTTATAGTTCTTGAGCAATAAACGTGACCATTAGGGTGAACGCTAGGGTGGTCGCAATATTTTACAAAGTCAGTGAACCATGAAATGTAGGTCAATGTCAAATGTGGATGCTTGCATGTAAGTTGTCATCCCCAGACACAAGTTTGTACCAAGTATCATTAATGAAGCTCTTATAGTTCTTGAGAAATAAACTTGGCCATTAGGGTGAACGCTAGGGTGGACGCCTTGACAAACGGACAGACGAACGAACGAACTGACGAACGAACGGACGGAAAACCGGGCGCCTATATCACGCCATGCTAATAGCAAGCGCGACAAAAACCATAAGCGGGTCTATCGTATATTTAAAATGAAGCTATTATGAAGAAAAAAAAAACTATAATTTTATATGCCTTTTAAGCACACGTTATAATTATATGTTTACGACATCTTAAACTATACTTAACCGAACGAAGTGTTGACGGCATGTTGAACATCAAATCATACAAAACAAACTAAACCGAACGAGTACACTCTGTAATAGCTAAATTAAAAGAATGAAGTATAAAAGTTGCCTGGGTACCTGTTATTTAAAGAAATGTCTTCCAGTGAAAGACTTTGTTTGTTTGTCTCTTAAATTTTAGGTCCCATCAACATCTCAAGTCAAACTGAGACGGGACCTCGGTATAAAGACTCGTTTTAGTGTAGTATAAGATACCACTGTGCGATAAGTAGCTTAACAACAACGCCATGGATTTTTCTCCACAAAACTGAACTAGAAATGCATCCACAGGACACCGATGCCCCCGCCTGAAAATATGTTGATGTTTGTAGTTATCGACCGTGTTTAAGTTTTTGACGCTTTTTTGACATTTGATCTCTAAGTATGACCTTGACATTGGAGGTATGGACCTTGATTTTGCGCGTGACACATCGTCTCATGATTGTGAACATTTCGGCAAAGAAATTTCTATCTCCATACAGAAATAAGATGGTTATTGACCGTGTTTAAATTTCGAGCTTTTTTCTACCTTTGATTTCTAAGTACGACCTTGACTTTAGAGGTACGACCAGGGTCTTTCGCATGACACATCGTCTCATGATGGTGAACATTTCTGCAAAGTAATTTCAAAATCCACAGAGCAATAAGAAAATTATTGACCGCGTTTAAGTTTCAGACCATTTTTTGTACCGTTGACCTCTAAGAATGACCTTGACCTTGGAGGTACTGACCTGGGTTTTGCAAGTGACACATTGTCTCATGATGGTGAACATTAACCATATCTCGAACAAAGGGGGAGTTCCAAATCTGCCCACGCACAGATTTTCTTGAAACTTCAGTGGTTGTTTACTTTTGGTCTATCAACTATATATATAACTTTGTTTTATTTAATTAAGTACTATAGTTCTCAGGAGAGCTCCCTCAGGTAATCCCCTGTATAGGTCATACACACCTGTGAACTTTTCATTCTTAAATCAACAAGCTTGATTGTTTTCAAATTTTGTTGCTTTGATTGGCAACAAAACTCTATAAGGACTCGTATAATACATAAAATATAAATGTGTCTAGGTCTTTTAATTTTTCTGATGAATTTATTTACAAAATTTCTTAAATTTTTCATGAAAATTTATAAAAAGTAAAATGTTTATCCCAAGTGTTAGATGTGTTACTGATCTTGTCACCCCAAGATATTACACATAAAATTGGCCACATATACCCTCTATATAGCAAACAAATTTAAACAAGAGGGCCATGATGGCCCTGGATCGCTCACCTGATCCATAGTGTAACAAGTGGGCCCCAGAGAGGGCCATTATTGGCCCCAGGGCTTTAATGTACATAATGTTGAGGGAGGTCTTAAAGGTGAAGCTTCATACCAAACATCAACAAAGGCTAAAATTTGAACAATCTTGTCAAAGGTCCACTAGATGAAGCTACACATCAAATATCAAAGACCTGGGCCTAGCGGTTTCAGAGAAGAAGATTTTTAAAGATTTTGCCTATATAAGCCTATGTAAAATCAAAGGGCCCCGGGACAGGGGCATTTTTTGCCCCAGCACTATAGTTTGAACAATCTTGGTAAGGGTCCACTAGATGAAGCTTCATACCAAATATCAAAGTTCTGGGCCTTGTGGTTTCAGAGAAGAAGATTTTTAAAGATTTTCCCTATATAAGCCTATGTAAAACCAAAGGGCCCCGTGGCAGGGGGGGGATTTTTTGTCCCAGCACTATAATTTGAACAATCTTGGTAGGGGTCCACTAGACGAAGCTTCATACCAAATATCAAAGTCCTGGGCCTTGTGGTTTCAGAGAAGAAGATTTTTAAAGATTTTCCCTATATAAGCCTATGTAAAACCAAAGGGCCCCGGGGCAGGGGCATTTTTGGCCCCAGCACTAAAATTGGAACAATCTTGGTAGGGGTCCACTAGATGAAGCTTCATACCAAATATCAAAGTCTTGGGCCTTGTGGTTTTAGAGAAGAAAATTTTTAAAGATTTTCCCTATATAAGCCTATGTAAAACCAAAGGGCCCCGTGGCGGGGGCATTTTTGGCCCCAGCACTATAATTTGAACAATCTTGGTAGGGGTCCACTAGATGAAGCTTCATACCAAATATATAAGACCTGGGCCTTGTGGTTTCAGAGAAGAAGATTTTTAAAAATTTTCCCTATATAAGCCAATGTAAAAGCAAAGGGCCCCGTGGCGGGGGCATTTTTGTCCCAGCACTAAAATTTGAACAATCTTGGTAGGGGTCCACTAGATGAAGCTTCATACCAAATATCAAAGTCCTGGGCCTTGTGGTTTCAGAAAAGAAAATTTTTAAAGATTTTCCCTATATAAGCCCATGTAAAACCAAAGGGCCCCGTGGCGGGGGCATTTTTTGTCCCAGCACTAAAATTTGAACAATCTTGGTAGGGGTCCACTAGATGAAGCTTCATACCAAATATCAAAGACCTGGGCCTTGTGGTTTCAGAGAAGAAGATTTTTTAAGATTTTCCCTATATAAGCCTATGTAAAACCAAAGGGCCCCGGGGCGGGGGCATTTTTGGCCCCAGCACTGTAATTTGAACAATCTTGGTAGGGGTCAACTAGATGAAGCTTCATACCAAATATCAAAGACCTGGGCCTTGTGGTTTCAGAGAAGAAGATTTTTAAAGATTTTCCCTATATAAGCCAATGTAAAACCAAAGGGCCCCGTGGCGGGGGCATTTTTTGTCCCAGCACTATAATTTGAACAATCTTGGTAGGGGTCCACTAGATGAAGCTTCATACCAAATATCAAAGTCCTGGGCCTTGTGGTTTCAGAGAAGAAGATTTTTGAAGATTTTCCCTATATAAGCCTATGTAAAACCAAAGGGCCCTGGGGCGGGGGCATTTTTGGCCCCAGCACTATAATTTGAACAATCTTGGTAGGGGTCCACTAGATGAAGCTTCATACCAAATATCAAAGACCTGGGCCTTGTGGTTTCAGAGAAGAAGATTTTTAAAGATTTTCCCTATATAAGCCAATGTAAAACCAAAGGGCCCCGTGGCGGGGGCATTTTTCGTCCCAGCACTCAAATTTGAACAATCTTGGTAGGGGTCCACTAGATGAAGCTTCATACCAAATATCAAAGTCCTGGGCCTTGTGGTTTCAGAGAAGAAGATTTTTAAAGATTTTCCCTATATAAGCCTATGTAAAACCAAAGGGCCCCCGTGCGGGGGCATTTTTGGCCCCAGCACTATAATTTGAACAATCTTGGTAGGGGTCCACTAGATGAAGCTTCATACCAAATAACAAAGACCTGGGCCTTGTGGTTTCAGAGAAGAAGATTTTTTAAGTTTTTGGTGAAAAAAATCTGTTTTTGGCTCCTGTGACCTAGATGTGCAACGGACCGGAACCATTTGACCCATATTCAAACTTGACCGAGATATTGTCATGATGATCATTCTGAGCAAGTTTGATTAAGATTGGACCAAAATTGTGGCCCCTAGGGTGTTCACAAGGTTTTTATATGATTTGACCCGCTGACCTACTTTTTAACCCGATATGACCCATATTCGAACTGGACTGAAATATTGTCACAATGGTCATTCTGAGCAAGTTTCATGATAATTGGACCAAAACAGTGGCCTTCAGAGTGTTCACAAGGTTTTTCTATGATTTGACCTACTGACCTACTTTTTGACCGGACATGACCCATATTCGAACTTGACCAAGATATTGTCATGATGATCATTCTGAGCAAGTTTGATTATGATTGGACCAAAATTGTGGCCTCTAGGGTGTTCACAAGGTTTTTCTATGATTTGACCCGCTGACCTACTTTTTAAGCCGACATGATCCATATTCAAACTTCACTAAAATATTGTCACAATGATCATTCTGAGCAAGTTTGATGATGATTGGACCAAAACTGTGCCCTCTAGAGTGTTCACAAGGTTTTTCTATGATTTGACCTACTGACCTACTTTTTCACCCGACATGACCCATATTCGAACTTGACCGAGATATTGTCATGATGATCATTCTGAGCAAGTTTGATGATGATTGGACCAAAACTGTGGCCTCTAGTTTGTTCACAAGAAAAAGTTTACGCACGACGGACGACGGACGACGGACGACGCACGACGACGCCGGACATCTTACGGTCACAAAAGCTCACCATGACCTTCGGTCAGGTGAGCTAAAAAAAATCAGAAACCGGTAACATTGTTTTTGATTGCCAGATATATGTTTAGGTATATTTTTGTGATGAAATCATTTGCAATATCAGGGGACCAGATTTTCTTTAAGTATATTTTATTGTATTTTTATGACCATATAGTGCCACCTTATCATGCAAAGCTTAGCATATGCATTTACGTAATTCCGCCCCTGCACCCCCCCCCCCCCACACACACACACACAAACAAAAATACACTGTTCGATAGAGAATTATTTTTTGTTTGGGTTTTAAATAGTAGATGAGAACATACATAAGCAGAGAGAAAAACATAATGCACTCATGCAGTGACCACGATGAGTGTTAGTGTTTACAGCATTGCAAAAGCGATTATGCTGAAAAAATGTTTTATGACAATAGGAATAGGACAAGGTGGATATTTTTTACCCTATTTTATTGGGTCTTTTTTTTAAACCGCAATACAAAGATATTTATGTCAGTAATACACAATGGTGTATTGAGTTTGCTTAATAAATTACTTTCATAATCCTGTTGTTTCCTTAATTGTTTTTTTTTTTTTTCCATTTCCCTCTTTAAAATAAAACAGCAGTCAATAATTTGCCATCTGTGAAAGGACAGGCTGATTTTCTGATTTGTTCTTATAATTGATCCGTCCATGTATTGGTATTTTTTTTACATCACTTGGTCAAAGAGACTCGCACGTCACTCTCTCCCCACTCCCCCTCCCCCACCCCCACACACACACATCAAAGGTTTTTTGAGACCATTAAAAGCATTTTCGGCATTTTGTTCTACGTTCATTATAACATACGGTAGGCAAAAGTGTTTGCTGCAATGTTTTAGTCTTCAAAATAAATGCATAACTAGTCACACTGAAACTATTTGCACATTTATCATCTTGTATACACTTCCCGAAATAATATAGATGGAAGGCAAGTTGCTGTAAAACAGTTATTTGATAGCTGATATTGTATTTAGATGCTGAAATACCATTTGCATATGTAGTCTTTTGTATTCATTACTTGTCATCTATGTTAAGTTTTCTGGCTCTGTATTCATCGATTTTACAAATGTTTTTTTTTTTTTTTTTTTTTTTGCATTGAGGTTTAACCACCCCGTTAACACTATTTAGGTCATTTTGGAGATGCTGCTTCCAATTTTGTGTGGCTTGTTCCCGACATTGAGATGAAATGATATCTCAAGCCCTGCCACCCTATGAAACTACAAGGCTTTTATACATTGGACGGCCTGACTCACACCACTTTGCCTGGGCAAGCTTAGTCCTTCTTAGCAGTTTACCAGTACTCGTGTTTGGTTAGTTTTAGCTCTGTGTGGAAGCAACATGCAGCCAAATCAATTTCTTCAAGCCCCAATGGACGGGGGCGAAGATTTACAAATGGCATGAGTCACTTGTTTGCTGTACCACTAGCACATTGGCTGAATCAAAATCAGTGCAGCTGGCTTCACATTTTTCTAAAATACTGCTAGCACATGTACTGTTTGCTATTTTAAATTGTGAAAGTGTTTGAAAGTTGAATTAAGTCTTCTCTATTAGATTAAATAATGCTTTCCAAAAATAACTGCTTGTTTTCTGGATCATATTTTAGAACATAGATGATCTTATTTAAGAATATAACTTTCTTACAAGGTGACAGTTAGTGCGATTGAAGTAGACTGAAGGGGCATTGTCAGAGTGAGCTAAAACAACAGTACCCTTTTGTCTACAGTAATCTGTGTATACCGTGGGCCAAAAGATCAGAAAATATTGTCTGTGTTATTATGGCCTACCTGACTGAAACATAATACAAACATCATTATTCTTGGCCATTCAAGCAACCTGTGTCATTCCAGTATGACAATCAGACTTTTCAAACTTTTTAAGATCACTGCATCAGTTAAATACATACTTATTAGAGTCAAGTAAAATTGTATGGTTTACAGAACCATCCAGTTTACTTGCCATTTCAACAATCTTTATCATACTAAGCTTCAGCATTGCCTCCACTTCTATTTAGAACTACATTAATGCAAAAACGCTTGTTCTAAAATGAAAAGTAGAAGTAAAACAAAGATCATGAATTGGTACAATTAACTTACTCCACCCATAAAAGACACCAAAGGGAAAGAAATACAAACATTAAGCGACCAGACCATAATGGAAACCTAAACAAAGGAAGGCCATAAGGACAGTTACTTTCCCACAAAATGGCCATATGGCCATCCAAAACCAAAAGACACAAGTGATACACACAGTAAGTAACAAACAACAACATAAATAAATCGCCACAGAAGAGCCGCCTTGGAACGGTCAGTGGAAGATTTCCACTGGGGGGCTTAAATCGATTTTACGTGGCCACAATCCTCGCCCTTACTTCCGTCGCGATTTAGACAAATAATTTGTTCAGTCCGCATGAAGGCCTCCTAACTCATCAGTGCAACATCTCCGTGAACACAAAAATCAAAGAACCACAGAGGTGAGACAACGGTGAGGACTCGACAGCAAGAAACCACTGAAATGCTGGAGCAAAAGAAAACAAACAGTTAGACTCCGATGAGCCCGACCAGAGACAGAGCATCAGGCACAAACCAACATTATCTCTTTAATTTTCAATAAGCCTTTACGTTGGAGCCGTCATAGAATCTGAGGCCTGGCCCACCGGCGTGCAATTAAAGAGGGAAGCAAAGTTGCCAACCATGATTGGGTTAACTACCATGCATGCAGTCTGTCGTATAATATCCATGTTGTACCCAATCTTTTTATATCGAAGAATGATTTTACGAAATTGGGTGCTGAAGTCATTGCGGTTATATATTTTTCTGAATTTATATACTAAGTCACCATAAAATTCGGGTTCCGATAGACTTGAAGTATTTTTAAATAAGATCTGATTGAATTGTTAACGAAAGCTCGAAATGAATTGTGTTTTTGGTGTTCATCAGGGCATCATAATTGATGCAAATGCTGATTATATATGAGCTCATACTATACACCATCATATAAACATACATATATTCATGTTTATTATATATTGGCGAGCAACTTTTGATTGGAAATATCGCACCATATAATATCTACAAATGATTTGAAACAATTCAAAACTCTGACCAGTCCTATTCAATGTTCAAATGCGGTATGTTACCGGTCTCAGATTTTCAAGAAAGTTTGACAAAATGTACTACATATATATGGTCAATTTTCATATTAAAATGATGGGGTGACAAGAACTGCAACAGTGTGAAATCAAACGTCAAACGTACTCCAAAATATTTTATGGTTGTGAATTCTGGGGTCTGCTCCTTATGAAATTGAGCATGGTGTATCGAACTTTGCCTAAGTATTGCTAAATGTGGTACAAAGATAATCACAGATGGCTACAGTGATGCCTGGGAACACAATAACTCCAAAACATCAAAAGGTGGAATGTAAATATACACTAGTTTTGGGGTACCCCTTCTTTCAGATGTGGACATAAACAAAGCATTGTAGATTTATAATGAAAACAGATATAAGAGTGAAATAGCTAAATAATGAATAGTCATTTACCAAGCAGTAATTATGCACAATATCATGAAAATCTGTGTGTGGGCAGAACCCTATGGAAACCAGTGCTTCAGCTGAAGTGCACGACCCGCCGGATGCTTTAAGCTTTATGAGTGTTACCATATATGGGTATAGCGGCCATTTTGGTCATGTGACCTGGACATAAAACGGTTCCCCCAATCAATGCGCCTTATCGTAAGGAGCAAAAATATATCTTATACTTTAGTACTATATTTTGAATCGTTTGCAGGATAAAATGCATTTTCACTTTTCCAATACAAAAGCATATGTGTCAAAGTTTGAGCTAGGTACAAAGAAGGTCAAGGTCAATCCAGGGTCACCATTTTAGCAATTTATGACTGGCCAACGTCCCAGATGCTATTTATCAAGTTTCGTGGAAATCTGCCCAGTGGTTCTGGAGAAGACTATTTTTGAAGGGTTTTTACCATATATGGCTTGGCGGCCATTTCGGTCATGTGACCTGGAGCAAATTTTGGTTTCCCCCATCCCATAGAGGCGACATATGAAATTTGACTTCAATCGCCCAAACGGTTACCGAGGAGAAGCAGTTCGAAAATTTTCACATTTTTCGCCTCGGGGAGGCTATAGTTAATCGAATGTAATATTTCGCAAGTTCATTGGTTAGATCTCATTGATATCTATCAGTATGCCAAAAATTGTTTAAATATTCCAAGCGGTTAAGTCACTATCACCAATTTTCACAAACGGGTTACGGACGGACAGACAGACAGACCATATATGGCTTGGCGGCCATTTTGGTCATGTGACCTCGACCCCATGAGCAAATTTTGGTTTACCCATCCCATAGAGGCTCCATATGAAATTTGACTTCAATCGGCCTAGCGGTTTCCGAGGAGAAGCAGTTCGAAAAATTTTACATTTTTCGCCTCGGCGAGGCTATACTAAATGGAATGTAATATTTCGCAAGTTCATTGGTTAGATCTCATTGATATCTATCAGTATTCCAAAAATTGTTTAAATATTCCAAGCGGTTAAGTCACTATCACCAATTTTCACAAACGGGTTACGGACGGACAGACAGACAAACCATATATGGCTTGGCGGCCATTTTGGTCATGTGACCTCGACCCCATGAGCAAATTTTGGTTTCCCCCATCCCATAGAGGCTCCATATGAAATTTGACTTCAATCGGCCCAGCGGTTTCCGAGGAGAAGCAGTTTGAAAATTTTCACATTTTTCGCCTCGGCGAGGCTATACTAAATAGAATGTAATATTTCGCAAGTTCATTGGTTAGATCTCATTGATATCTATCAGTATGCCAAAAAATGTTTAAATATTCCAAGCGGTTAAGTCACTATCACCAATTTTCACAAACGGGTTACGGACGGACAGACAGAATGACAGACTGACAGAATGACAGACTGACAGAATGACAGAATGACACGGTGATTATAGGGCACTCTTAGAATCAACCGACTTCAGTCGGTCGCTTTTTCTGCGGGTCGTGCAATTTACTATAGGCAGGAACTCCCCCTTTTCATGGACGAAAAGGTATCAGAGTGGGTGAGTCGAAAAACCCAAATCTACCCAAATCCACTGTATTTACCCAAATCCACTGTATTTACCCAAATACACCTGAAAATTACCCATATCCACCTATAGCTGGCCTATTTAAAGTCATTTAAGTTGTTTCTAATGTTTATATGATAGAATATATCACTTAGGACAAATAAACAATCTATTAATAAATAATTTATTAACTTTGATATTTGGGTGAATGATAATTACACAATACCTATTTACCGCACATACCTCACCTCGCTCATGAACATGAATCAATTTTCTGTTGCTGATATGGAAAGGGTTTGAACTCAATGTGTAAGTAAACAGGTCTTAAACATTTCTTAAATTTGATATTCAATTGACGATTAAATTAATAAAATGTCATTTATCCGTGTTATCTTTCTTTTTAAGATACGCACCTGCTAGGCAGGTGTAGTGCGACAAAACATCTTCAAGTCAGAATACACAGATTGCCTTAGGCTGTCCTATGATCATTGCACGCACAGAGATCACCATTACCTGTCTATTTATTTCTTTATTTAGATTATAACCAAGCAAATACGAAAGAAAGAAAGAAAGAAAGAAAGAAAGAAAGAAAGAAAGAAAGAAAGAAAGAAAGAAAGAAAGAAAGAAAGAAAGAAAGAAATGAAAGAAAGAAAACCTGCCTCATTCTTTTAATTTCCGCATCCTCGTCAACAATATTATATAATGGTAGAAAGAAAGAAAGAAAGAAAGAAAGAAAGAAAAAAGAAAGAAATATGATGATCGAACGCATCACGGAAACATGGCTATGTAATTTTGCCGCTAGAGACCCACTATGATAAAGTAAAATTGGGGTTCACAGGAAAGATTTTTTTTTTAGTTCTGATCAAAAACATTGATTGTGATACACTAAAGAACTGCCTCGTCGAGTCGGTTCTAGCGTGTACCGACAATCTACGTTTTAGCCGTTATACGAGAGAAAGATAGGAAGAATGGAAAGGATGAAATAGAAATAGCATTTACTCGCTTCTGTGCATTTTGGTTTTCCATCCAAGTCAAAAAAAGTTTTCTTATGTTGAAAGAAAATAAAATAAGAACGAATGAATGCCAAAATTAGTAAATAAACAAATATATGATGTTTGAATAGAAAGAAAAAATGATAGAATGAATGAAAGAAAGAAAAGATTATTCAACATAGAACGAACAAATTTTGCAAGCACGAGTCTGAAATTTTTTACCCCCAACACGGTTTGTGGGGATAAACATTATTTCTTTATTACTTCTGCGCAAAACAGATGTACACGTTAGAACCGCCTATTCAAGACGGTCCTAACGAGTGCCCACATCCTAAATCTATGTTTTGAGCCGTTATACAAAAGAAAGAAAGATGCAGTTACCGGCTTCCTTGCATCAAGGTTGTAACGCCCTCGTTTACAGTTTGATTCTTATTCAAAAGAAAATTGTTTGTTTGTATTTTTAAGCCGGCCAGTTTACCTATTCACACTTTTCCTGCGCAGGCTTATACGTAAGCGGTTAACCAGTACAGTGCACATCTCGCCAGAAACTGCGGCTGCCCTTCTTGAATCAGCGAAAGGGAGAGAATTACCGTAGAAAAGATTTCTTGATCAATCTCCACGAAAGAATGTTGCCGAACCTGGTAGGTATCGAACCCGCGTCCTCCTGATCACGAATCAGACGCGCATCCGACTACTGAGCTATCGGGGCCGCAGGCTATTCAATAGAAGTAAAGAATGTTGAAATATAAATACATGAGGGCATAAAACTAAGATACGTCTTTAGTCAAGAAAAAAAAATATAATAAATATTATTATTATTATTATTATTAGTAGTAGTAGTAGTAGTAGTAGTAGTAGAAGTAGTATTGGAATTCATTACTATCGTTTTATTTATTTATTTATTTATTTATTTATTTATTTATTTATTTGTTTGATAGTTGTTTTTTTTGTTTGTTTGTCTGTTTATTTATTTATAGAGACGCACATTTAAAATATAAATGAATAATGTCCGTCTTTCTATATTATCTTTTTTTATAAAAAGCCTGTTTATTCAGACAAAAACCTTTAGAAAGCTATAAGTCACGCCCAGTTGTCAAGCGCTGTGTTTATTCGAACAAAATTCCTCGCCAATCAGAACGCTTCATACCCAAAGCAAATGTGTCATGCTCAAAACATAGGCTGTGGCGGTTCTAACGAGTACCGGCAACCTATGTCTTGACGCAGAAATAAGAAAAATAATATGTACCCCCGGAAACCCCAGTGTTTTCATATGAAGTGGGGTTTTGGAGGGGGGGGGGTCTTCATTTCACGGACTTTTTCTCGTGATGGCGACTGCATTACGAAATCATGCCTATATAAACGCAAAATAAATAAATAAAATAATAATTAAAAAAATAATAAAATACAAAACTTATATGAAACTTATATGCTGAAAAATTGGGAAAGGTCTCCTATTTCTGCTCTAAAATATAGATTGTGGGTACACATTAGGGCCGCCTCAGCCATGGCAGTTGGTTCTATAACGAACACCCATATTCTACATTTTAGAAAAAATCTAAGAAAAGTAATGTTAACTACTGTAAAGTAGAAGTAAAACAAAGATCAGGAATTGATACAATTAACTTACTCCATCCATAAAAGACACCAAAGGGAAAGAAATACAAACATTAAGCGACCAGACCATAATGGAAACCTAAACAAAGGAAGGCCATATGGACAGTTACTTTCCCACAAAATGGCCATATGGCCATCCAAAATTAAAAGACACAAGTGATACACACAGTAAGTAACAAACAACAACATAAATAAATCGCCACAGAAGAGCCACCTTGGAACGGTCAGTGGAAGGTTTCCACTGGGGGGCTTAAATCGATTTTACGTGGCCACAATCCTCGCCCTTACTTCCGTCGCGATTTAGACAAAAAATTTGTTCAGTCCAATAAAGCAATGTAGCGCATCGAATTTAGTGTATAAAAGGGGACTCAATGGGAGCGGAATTCGATAGGGTGTGTGTTTTTATCACGGTATTTTGCACTCCCATCCACGCAAAATAAAAGAAACAAAAAAAAAACAAGAACACTTTAATTCTGTAAAACTTGGTTTTACATAGGTATACATTATTTTTCTTATTTCTTATCAAAACATAGATTTTGGGTAATCGTTAGAACCTCCGCGACGAGTCGGTTCTAACAAGTACCCAGAATCTATGTCTAGAATAGAAGTATGAAAAACACCGTATTTTTTATCATATTTTTTCCCCTTTCTTTGTTATTGTTGCAGTATCCTCAATATAACTGAATTTGAACAGAAGTGATTTTATGATGCGCTACATTGCTTTATTGGACTGAACACCAAGGCCCAGGTTTTGTTTGTTTGATTCGCGGTTTAACGTCCCCGTCAACACTTTAGAGGTCATTTTAAACGAGGCATCCTTTTAGTGGGACTTTGCCTCGGCATTGGGGTTAAATAACATCACAAACCCTGCCATCCAATTAAACCAATATGGTTGATATGCATGGACGGTCCAACTCGCACCACGCTTCCTGGGCAGTTTCTGAAAACCTTTAAGCGGTTTTCCAGTATTCCTGTGCGGTTGGTTTCAGCTCTGCGTGGAAGCATTATGCACATCACGATAACAAGTCCGTGGAACTAAGACCCCTCTAAACCCCACTTTATATAGAGGAAAATGGGGTTTATGGGGTATACATTATTTGCCTTTTGTTCAAAAACATAGACCCGCCTCATTGAGGCGATTCTAACGAGCACCCACAATCTATGTTGAAAGCAAAATATATAAAGATATTAAATTTTTTACTTAATATTTGTACTTTCTGACACCATGTTGGACGCCATGTGTGTGTGTGTGTGTGTGTGTGTGTGTGTGTGTGTGTGTGTGTGTTTATATATGTTTTTAAAATCAATTAAAATCTGTGCCAAGTGATGGCGCATTCACTCACTCAGAATCTAAGTTTTCAAATGTGGCTTGCAAAAGCGTTCAGTCATTTGCCATAAGTGAATAGTGACGGCCATGACCAGACTGCGCAGACATGCAGCTTGCATAGAGCATTCGCTAAGCGCAGGTCTCTTTACGAAAACACAGTATGTATAGTTAATTTTAGGAAATTGTGTAATATGCCACACATTTATGCGAGCATTACGGGTTGTAGGCGCGTGTTAGAACAGTCCTCAAAGACTTGTTTCACCACCCTGCTAAAGACTGTGAAATGAGGCGTGTACCGTTTCCTAATGTTGGGAAGCCCTTTTGGGTAGGGGCGATAAGTTTCACAGTCTTTTACATTATGGTTGAAATTATCCATACAGGAGAGGAACCAATTTTTCTTCAATGTTTTTAATAAAGCCCAGTCGACCATTGATGAACAGTCTTCAATTCAATGTCATGGCTTTGGTAATGTTTTCCGACGTTGTATGCCCACTGGAAAAGTACATCCCTCAATATCAATCACCGGTATGTCAAAATAAACGATCGGTACATTGTTGTATGGGTTTGTTTGTTTGATTCGAGGTTTAATGTCCCCGTTAACACTGTTAATTCCATTTTGGAGACGTTGCTTCCAGTTTTGTTGGACATTTACCCGACATTGGGATTAAATGACAACTCAAGCCCTTACACCCAATGAAAGCAATAGGGTTTATATGCATGGACGGTCCGACTCGCACCACTTTGCCTGGGCCGCTTTAGCCCTTCTCAGCGGTTTATCAGTATTCATTTTTTGTATTTATCTAAAAAAAAAGTAGCGGTTTATCAGCACTCATTTTTGGTATTTATCTAAAAAAAAGGAGACGCCCCCCGCCCATCAGGGCTTAAAGAAATATGACGGCTGCCTGATGCTTCCACGCAGAGCTGAATCCGACCCGCACACGAGTACTGGTTAACCGCTAAGAGGATCTAAGCCTACCCAGGCAAAGCGGTGTGAGTTGGTCCGTCTATGCTTATAAACCCTATTGGTTTCATTAGACGACAGGGCTTGAGATGTCATTTCATCTCAATGTCGGGTAAAAGTCCCACAAAATTGGAAGCAACGTCTCAACAATGACCTTTACAGTGTTGACGGGGATGTTAAACCTCAAATCAAACAAACAAACAAAACAAAAAAAGTAAATATCCTCTATTTATGTATCCCCCTTCGCTATATGAAGTGGGGTTTATGGAATGTTCATTTTACGAACTTGTTCACGTGAGTAAATGAATGAATGAATGAATGAATGTGTGTGTGTGTGTGTGTGTGTGTGTGTGTGTGTGTGTGTGTGTGTGTGTGTGTGTGTGTGTGTGTGTGTGTGTGTGTGTGTGTGTGTGTGTGTGTGTGTGTGTGTGTGTGAATTCAGGCTTAATAATTTTTCAGTCATATCACGACGGTGTCTGGTTGCGACAGGGAGCTCAATGCTCACTTTTATTATGCTGCCTAACTGAAGTATCATGTCCTAGACACATTACATGATACCACACCCAGTCACATTATCCTGCCACTGGGTCGACCGGTCCTAGCTCTACCCCGTAAATCTGAGTGCCAAGCCAGGAGCAGCTAGTGCCATTCTTAACGACATTGGTATGTCACGGCCCAGGATCGAGCCAATGACCTCCCTTTCCAAGGAGCGGACACTCTACCAACTGAGCTATCGGGGCCGGTAATGAATGGGTGTTCTCTGACTCATCGGTGGGCGGTGGGGTGGGTGTGGGTCCAAAGAATACCCACAGTCTATGGCTACGATATATGTTTTTTTTTCTTTAGCAGAACTAATAAAAATAATATGTTCCCCTGTAAACCAAAGCCTTGCTTTATAAAAAGTTGTGTTGTTTTAGCAGAACTAATAAAAATAATATGTTCCCCTGTAAACCAAAGCCTTACTTTATAAAAAGTTGTGTTTAATAAGGTCGTATATTCTGCGGTATATTCCGCATGTTTTTTGTTTTGTTTTTTTTTTCACTCAACCGTCAAACATTCACTTGTCTATTTATTTTCCTTTGCTTTCTTCCTTTCTTAATAAAAAATAAATAAATAAATATTTTTGAGGTTTACAGTTATCTACCATTATTTATAATAGACATGTGTGAACTATGACTATTACAGTGGTAACCCTAGGCAACCAACTGAAAGATGTTTCGTCACACTACACGCGTTTCTCTATATAGTGCGTGTTAAATTGTTACAAGGTAATAAATTTGATTATTTATTTGTCCTAAGTGATATATTCCATCATATAAACATTAAAAACAACTTATATGACTTTAAATGGGCCAGCTATAGGTGGATATGAGTAATTATCAGGTGTATTTGGGTGGATTTGGGTAAATACAGTGGATTTGGGTAGATTTGGGTTTTTCGACTCACCGATCAGAGTCATTGAATTTCGACTGGATGTTTTTTTTTTTTGTTTGTTTGTTTTTATTTGTTTGAATTGGTGTTTAACGGCCAAGTCAAAACTATTTTATTTTATTTTAGGTCCTTTTTGAGCCGTAATACCATAATATCCAAATATAGTTATTATGGTTTAGCGGTGGGGATCTGAATTGTTTCTGGGATAATTAAAAGACACTGACCTTCCAATGCTGTTCTTCTGTCGCGGTTTATTGCACGACCCGCAGAAAAAGCGACCGACTGAAGTCCGTTGATTTCTAAGAGTGCCCTAAAATCACCGTGTCATTCTGTCATTCTGTCAGTCTGTCATTCTGTCAGTCTGTCTGTCCGTCCGTAACCCGTTTGTGAAAATTGGTGATAGTGACTTAACCGCTTGGAATTTTTAAACAACTTTTGGCATACTGATAGATATCAATGAGATCTAACCAATGAACTTGCGAAATATTACATTCCATTTAGTATAGCCTCGCCGAGGCGAAAAATGTGAAAATTTTCGAACTGCTTCTCCTCGGAAACCGTTGGGCCGATTGAAGTCAAATTTCATATGGAGCCTCTATGGGATGGGGGAAACCAAAATTTCAGGTCACATGACCAAAATGGCCGCCAAGCCATATATGGTCTGTCTGTCTGTCCGTCCGTAACCCGTTTGTGAAAATTGGTGATAGTGACTTAACCGCTTGGAGTATTTAAACAATTTTTGGCATACCAATAGATATCAATGAGATCTAACCAATGAACTTGCGAAATATTACATTCATTTTAGTATAGCCTCGCCGAGGCGAAAAATGTGAAAATTTTCGGACTGATTCTCCTCGGAAACCGTTGGGCCGATTTAAGTCAAATTTCATATGGAGCCTCTATGGGATGGGAGAAACAAAAATTTGCTCATGGGGTCCAGGTCACATGACCAAAATGGCCGCCAAGCCATATATGGTAAAAACCCTTCAAAAATAGTTGTCTCCAGAACCACCGGGCAGATTTCCACGAAACTTGATAAGTAGCAGCTGGGACGTAGGCCCATCATAAATTGCTAAAATGGTGACCCTGTGTTGACCTTGACCTTCTTTGTGCCTTGGTCAAACTTTGACACATATGCTTTTGTATTAGAAACGTGAGAAAGCATTTTATCCTGCAAACGATTCAGAATACAGTACTAAAGTATAAGATATATTTTTGCTCCTAACGATAAGGCGCATTTATGGGGGGAACCGTTTTAGGTCCAGGTCACATGACCAAAATGGCCGCCATACCCATATTTGACAACACTCATAAAGCTAAAAGCATCCGGCGGGTCGTGCACTTCAGCTGAAGCACTGGTTTTTGTTATGGTTTGTCTTTGAGTGTGTGTATCACTTTTGTTTTGGACAGCCAATTGGACATTTTTATGGGAAAGTAACTGTCCTTTTGGCTTTCCGCAATTGATGTTTCCATCAGGGTCTGGTAATTTCATGTGAGTGTTTCTTTCTCTTTGGTGTCTCTGATGGGAGTTGTGGGTTAATTGTATCGATTCCTGCTCATTGGCTTCACTTCTATTTTGATAAAATTTAAAGGGTGGGTCATGGCCCCTCCCACCTCCGGGGAAGTAGGGGGCCAAGGTCTATGTCACTGAATGTGTCTTATCTTAAATAACAAGTAGATCTACATGTATCTCCCGATATTACATATCAAGTTTAAAGAAAATCGGCTTAGCGGTTCCAGAGAATATTTCTATTCTAAGTTAAGTGCCAAGTTTTACATTCCACACGTCTTTTCAGAGTGAAAAGGAAAACAAGAAACATGTATTTTCTTTTTCTTTGTCATTCTCATTTTATTTTAAATTCTACTCTCTTTTTCAGAGTGGAACAGAAAACAAGAAACGACATATTTTCTTTTCCTTTTCCATTCTCATTTTATTGTTTTAAATTCCTCTCTACCTTTTCAGTGTGGAACAGAAAACAAAAAAAAATGTCGTTTTGTTTTCTGTTCCATTCTAATCTTATTGTTGTAAATCCCACTCTGCTTCTTTCAGAGATGGAAAGGAAGAAAAAAATACGTTGTTAAGCGACATATTTTTTTTTCTATTATAATTTTATTGCTTTAAAATCCACTCTATTTTTTCAGAGTGAAAAAGAAAACAAGAAATATACCACTTTAATTTTATTATTTTAATTTCTGTTCTGCTAGATACTGGGGAAGTAGTAACCCTTCCCGAATTCCGTAAATATGTTGTTCTGAGGCGGTTCCGCTCAGCACGGTCACCCCGCGGACTGGAAACGCTCATCTACAACAGAACCCTATATTAGAGTTTTATAAACTACCAATTAGTGAGCAAATAAATGCAAATCAACAGGGTAAAACTTCAAGCAATCGCAATTTAGAATCCCAATATAGCTGCAATAATCATCAAACAACTTCGCAGAAATATGCATCTATTTAAAGTAATTGAACTAGAAAGCGCGATGAAGAATGAACAAACATTTACGGTGAATCAACACGGACAAATGTTGAACTCGTTAACTTGCGCAAATAGCACACTGCTCTGTTATCTCCCACTATAACTAATGTGGTTACTTAGAAAACAACTTTTAATCAAAGCAATAAGTCATTTGGAACCAGCGAATGAACAGAGAAACTAAGTGAAATGAGAGAGGCAAAAGGATGCCGAGTATTCGCAAGCAAACTATAACTGCACACGCGCTGTATCATGAATACTCAAAACAAAGGCTGTAGTTGCTCTGTGAGGCGGTTCTAACGAGTACCAACAACCTAAGTCTTGAACCAGAAATAAGACCCAAGAATAAACTAGAAATGGTGTCCCGAACAATATGCTTGCCCTTACATGCCAAAATTTATAAAGGGCCAACATTGAAGAATTAGATTTCATCCATTTTTGGTTTTGTTTTGTTTTTCAGAATTCATTCAAAAGTTGGTCAGGTTAACTTCTAATCACTACTAATCCATCTATCAACTTTCAAGGCTCCAGCTTCAGTAGTTTATGTGATATTTTGTTGATATTTGCTGACAAGATGATAAGAATCTTATATGGATGTGAGGGATGGATTGAAAAATCCGTCCCGAGGGACACTGTCCGGCATCACGAGGCTTGCCGAGTGATGCCGGACAGTGATCCCGAGGGATGGATTTTTCTATCCACCTCTCACACCCATATTGGATTCTTTTTCTTGCATACCTTCCATTTCTATTGCGAATTTTTAATACTGCTGTCACTTCGGTTACCGACGTCCGCCATTTTGTGCTGATACAACAGGAATGTTTAGTGACGTCACGCATGACGACGCCGCACATGAGGTTGTGATCAACCAGTGCATTTATCAAACACGCGAATATATTCGATTTTGGGTAGGAACACCAGGGTCAGAACATAAATTTCTATCCCAGGGTAAAATCACGGATTTCCTTGTCTGGTGTGCAAGAATAAAGATTTCTTCCAAATGATTTCAAAGGGCAAGGGCTCAGGAAAGGGGCACAATCCGGATGCGAAAAAAATATGTCAACGTTTTTTATGTGGAATCCACATATGAAATTTCAACATTTTTTTTTTTTTTTTTTTTTTGGGGGGGGGGGGGGTTTGGTTTTACGGCCCTTTCAAGATTATTTCACTCATATCGAGCCGATCGTTAATCAGAGGTGGGCGAAAACCGGAGTACCCGGAGAAAAACCACCTGACCTTCCGTTGCAGAACTTGGCGTCTCACATGTGACCCGAGCGAGGCTCGAACCACAGCGGTGAGAGACCTAATGATCAAGAGTCAGCGCTCTTAACCACTAGGCCACGGAGGCCCGTCTAAAATTTCAACATCCTAGGATATATGCAATGTACAAATGCCCGTGTTACAATGGGTCTTAACTCATGAGGCATTTTTCGGAATTCAGTCAAAAGTTAATCAGGTTATCTACTTATCATTAGCAATCCAAACCCAAACATTCAGGCTCCCAGCTTAAACTGTACTTGAGATATTTAGCTGACAAGATTTCATCCAACTTTTTTCAAAGGGCGATGGAGGGCACAATCAAGAGAAAAAATGTTTACTATTGTATTACGATTCCACTGTACGAATGCCCAAAGTTACAAAGAGCCAAAATTCATGAAGTATTTTTCGGAATTCAGTCAAAAGTTAATCATGTCATCTACTCATCACACCAATCTATTCATAACATAAACCTGAAAGAAAACATATGCGTGAGCTATTTTTCATGAGGGTCCCATATATGGAATTTCAAAACCCTTGCATACAAACTTCTAAAGTTATGCTATGCATCAGAAAGCATACACTATACAAATGGTGTTTCATGTTTGTATTTCTTTCCATTTGGTGTCTCTGATGTGAGCTGTGGGTTGATTGTATCAATTCCTGATCATTGTCTCTACTTCTATTTTTACAACTGTCATTTCAGGGGGTACGATTTTACGGTGGGGCGACGCGTTAGCGAAGCCGTTAAACGTAATTAACGACCGTAAGCCGACGATTTCTCTCCCCAAATGGAAATTTGGAATGTACTTATCCCCCCATTCTAAAGCACTTTTCAGGGTTGTTTCGTAACCAAAGTGTCCTATGTGCTCAAAGCGGTAAGCACCGTGAGCTGCGTAAAAGCAAATACCAGCCAAGGAAAAGTGACGTTCCGTGAAAACCTCGTGTATCCGACAGTATATCGCAGGATATCGCAGCGGCAGGATATACGGTCGCAGATTTTTGTTTTCTAAACAAACGTCGCATAGAATAGTCTGATGCGCTTGGTGGTACTGTTTTGCCTAAGTATAGTTATCAAATTGTTTTCACTTTGGAGGCGCGGTGGACTATGATCGCTGGGTGGCTGTTTGCCTGTTTCTTCTTCATGCAACGGGAAACTGTTTAATGTAAATTAATCGAGCCACATGCATAGGCACAATATGACTAATGTTTCGTAACCGGAGAGTGCAGTTTCATTTCTAAGCTCAATAAATTTTGCAATCAGAAGTTGAAATGCCTGCGGTGTCAATTAGCTAATGACAGCGCACGCAAAAACAGGTAATGTTCTGCAAATAGCTTTGTTGCTTCTGATATTGCTAAATAATACTACAGCATAGCTAGCATTCATTTAAGTACGCTGCATTCACAATTTGTCTTTGATTTGTCAAATACACAATCACGCCACAAGTCGCAACAAGCTGCCCAAGCAATGCATCCAACTGCGAATGATCGCACGACTACTCGCCGTGTGCTGTTCGAATATGATGCTGAAAATCACCATCAAATACAGCAAAACGTTTTAAGGGGAATGGGAACACCTTCAGGGAAGGCAACTCCTGTAAAAGTATTTTTGTCGCCCATGTCAATAGGGGTCAACTCTTTAAAGGAAAGAATTTGCTCCTGAGGAGCAAATTCTTTCCTTTAAGAGTTGACCCCTTTTTCAGCGGAACTGAGCTTATAGACAAGCGAACAGGGAGTCCCAAAAGGGGTCTCCCTTTGAAAAAATGGCGGAAAATGTGCTAGTTGTTCCCATTCCCCTAAATAACTGATTGAACGACTACTTGCAGGGTGTTGTGCGAACACGATCAGTCGCACGGTCACTGCAAAAACACAATTATCACATAATAATACTTTTTGCGGTCCAAAACAGACCCCGTGTCAGTAAAGCATTTATAAAAATCAAATACTTGTAGATAAGGAAGGTCATTTGGAGAGTATAAACAGTAGCTGTACTGTGTAACAGTTTAGAAGGTTTCGTGCATTTTTCAAACATCATGAATGAAATATCAAACCTTTAATTACTCGACCGAATTACAATTTGCACCATTTTTTTCGCATGCAATGCGCTAGGGAGGTCATTTGCAAATACATTGTCACCTTTATAGCCGAAAAATGAAAATTTTAAGATAGACCATTATGATATTTTTCTTATTTCTGCTCCAAATATAGATTGTGGGCACTCGTTAGTACCGCCTCATCGAGGCGATTCTAACGAGTACCCACAATCTATATTTTAGAGCAGAAATAAGAAAAATAAGGTTTACCCCTGCAAACCCCAGTTTTACTGTATAAAAGTGGGGTTCAAGGGGGTCAGCATTATATAGGCGTGTTTTCGTGATGTTTACAAGCCGCACCGACAATTAATACTTTACAAACGCCTCTCGTATTTAGAAAAAGTACCAATTATCATTATTTTTTTCTATATAATCAATACAATTTTGTGGTCCATCTTTACATTTATTTCTAATCCAATTTAAACAGTGTTATATCCAAAACAGAAGTGAAGGAAATGATCATGAATCGATACATCTAACCCACAGCTCCCCTCAGAGTCACCAAAGGGTAAAACCTGGTTAAACGGAATAGTGTGTTACAGGGATTTTGTGAATTCGTTCGATAAAGTAACTTGACGCTTTCCGAATGTGACGAGAATATCCATTACAAAAACACGTTTATACAAATACATTGTAAAATTTACCGCCGGAAAAAGGAAACTTTTAAAAAGAAAATTTTTGATACTTTTATTATTTCTGCTCAAAATATGGATTGTAGGTACTCGTAAGAACCGCTTCAACGAGGCCAAGAAAACAAGAATTCGCGGCTGTATTAAACCTGGTCATTTGGGTGATCGCTAGGGTGGTCGCAAATGTTGACGGATTGACAAACGGAGGATCGAACGGACGGACTAACGGACATTTGGACTCCTATATTGTTCCGTGCTAATAGCAGGTATTAGCACGCAGCAACAATAATATGCAGACGAATTTTGTCTGTACGTATCACGAAAACACGCCTATTTAATTTTCACCATCTTGAACCCCACTTTTATATTGTAAAACTGGGGTTTCCGGGGGTTTACCTTATTTTCTTATTTCTGCTCTAAAATATAGAGTGTGGGTACTCGTTAGAACCGTCTCGTGCCCACAATCTATATTTTGAGCAGAAATAAGAAAAAAATCACAATTTTTCATTATAAAATTTTCATTTTTTTCGGCGATAAAGGGGCAATGTATTTGTATAGGCGTGTTTGCGTAATATGCTTCCTCTTTGTCATGAGAATCTGATGCAATTCAATTACGAATTTTAGATTATAAGAATCTTATATGGGTGTGAGGGGTGGATTAAAAAATCCGTCCCGAGGGACACTGTCCGGCATCACGAGGCTTGCCGAGTGATGCCGGACAGTGATTCCGAGGGACGGATTTTTCTATCCACCCCTCACACCCATATTGGATTCTTTTTTTTGCATACCTTCCATTTCTATTGCGAATTTTTAATGCTGCTGTCACTTCGGTTACCGACGTCCGCCATTTTGTGATGACACAATAGGAATGTTAAGTGACGTCACGCATGACGACGCCGCACATGAGGTTGTAATCAACCAGTGCATTTATCAAACACGCGATTATATTCGATTTGGGGTCGGAACACCAGGGTCAGAACATAAATTTCTATCCCAGGGTAAAATCACGGATTTCCTTGTCTGGTGTGCAAGAATAATCCATTCTGTACCAAATGGGATCTTCCTCCATCTATATACCAGGAGTCCATTTCAAAATTGAGGGGTGTCAGGTTGTATTTTCTTAAAAGTTTATTTGGTAAATGGCTTAACTTTTCGCAAGCAGTGGAGGCCCTGAGGCGCACAGCGGTGAAAGACCTGACCTTCCACTACTGGGTTTGTTTGTAGTCTTGACAACGGTAAATAAATTATTTATTGCATAAGCTACTAAACGGTCACCACAAACAAATTAAAACACGTTCTACCCTTCTTTTTCGCATTTCAGTGTACTTTATTGCCATTGCCTCAAACAGTGTTGTAATAGTTCGTGAATAATTAATCCGCGTGATATTCTGAGTAAATAGTTAAATGCCCAGGTAAGCGGCTGGCATTCGTTTGCATCTGAGTTAAAGATTCTTATAAAACAAGCCTTCATAACGATAAACACAATGTCAAAATTCATCTTAAGGACTAGTTCTATGTCTGTGACCTTGAACTTGAGGCCACGGGCATGAGCGGTGTTACTGTGGATGCCGTTACCGATTCAAACGCCAACGCGGAAGCCAATGCTAACCCTGAAGCCAACGTCGACGCCGGGGGTGATGCAACTGCTCTGCGCGAACTTCGCCTAAGGGAGCTAAAACACCTGACCTTTGCAGAACATGGTGTCTCACGTGTGACCCGACTCTGGCTCGAATCACAGCGGTGAAAGAACTAATGATTACGAATCAGCGCTGTAGCCTACTAGGTCACGGGGACCCGTCTACTATAATTGATCTCAAACATATTAACCCTTATCCCGCTGAATAATTAATTTAGCCATACCCATTTCTGACTTTGAACCAATCAGATTACTTGATGTAATTAATTCCTGCAAATTCACAAACTGAATGTCAGCGTACAGACTGATCAGACGGCTTCTTCAGATCTGGATCTACTTTGTTTGTAACTGCAGGGGTGGTCGTGAACAGCAGGATAAGACTGCTTCAGAAGCCATCTGATCTGGATCTACACTGTTTGCAAAGACAAGGGTGGCCGTGAAAAGAATGATAAGGGTTAATATCTAGGAGCATCTTTCTGGGATCTCAAGAACCTGTTTGAAACAGCCGTTCTAAACAAACCTTCTCTGCTGGGGTCATGAACAGCGCTGTGGTGCAGTGGAAAAGCATCGGCTTTGTGATCAACATTTAGCTGATTCGATCCCTGCAAGCGTCAGGTGTTGTTTCCTCGAGCAAGAGACTTTATCCACATTGCTTAGAACTGGTTTCTACACGGGAGAAAAATGAGGGTCACATGGAACATTCGAGTACCGGTTTACTAAATGTGTTACTCTCTATAAATAAGGTCGATTATTATTATTATTAATGTACAGTAAAATTCCGCTATTAAGACCACCTAAAATTAAGACTAATTCTGCTTTAAAAAGCGTATTTAATAGGTTGCAGCTATCCTGTATTTTGTGTTTTCTGCATATAGTGTCCTCTGGACATGCACCACCTTTGGGACTGTTCAAAAGTGGTCTTAAAGACCACTTTTGAACAGTCTCAAAGGTGGCCTTAATATTGGAATTTAACTGTACACTGAGCGTTGAACTTCTATGGTCTTCTACATGTCACATTTACACAAAACCTTGTTGACAGAGCCGACCTCGGTAGCTCAGTGGGATGCGCGTCTGACAGGTGATAAGGAGGTAACGGGTTCGATACCGGCAGGGGTCGGCAACATTTTTTCGTGGAGACTGATCATGAAATCTTTTCTACGGTCATTCTTTCCTTTCCGCTGATTGAAGAAGGGTAGCTGTCTACACTCGTATTTCTGACGAAAGAATGTGTACTGTACTGGTATGATGATGATTTCGAGTTTAACGACGCGTCAACCCTCTTTGTGGGCCATAAGCGTCAATCGGTTAATGATCAAAAGGTACGTAGATTTGTTTGATTTGAGGTTTAACGTCCCCGTCAACACTGTAAATGTCATTTTGGAGATGTTGCTTCCAATTTTGTGGGACTTTTACCCGACATTGAGATGAAATGACATCTCAAGCCCTGTCGTCCAATGAAACCAATAATGTTTATTAGCATGGACGGTCCGCCTCGCACCGCGGTTCCTGGACAGGCTTAGATCCTCTAAGCGGTTTACCAGTACGAGTGTGCGGGCCGGATTCAGCTCTGCGTGGTAGCATCATGCAGCCCATATATTTCTTCAAGCCCCTATGGGCGAGGGCTGAAAGGTATGTAGAATTATGAGGATGTTAAATAAGTCTGAATAACAATATATATAAATCTGAAACAAAATTAAATCTTATGAAAAAGTCCAATTTCTTTTAAGAATAAGATAAAATTATCAACAGGTACATCTTGAAACAATTGTTGAAAAGTGTCAAAGAAGTACAAGTTACGGGACGGTGAAAAGACTACACATTCAATTAAGACGTTTAACAGTGAAAGGCTGATCACAACCTACACAAGAAGGCTGATCATCACCATATACTGTACTGGTATAAGCCTTCCCAGGATAAATACGGGTAGGTACACTGACCGGCTCGATATTAAAGATGTTGACTAGGTCGTTAAACTCCAAAACAAACAAAAGCAGACCCTTTTGACAGACTACCGATGATCTCCATAACATCGTCTATATGCCTAAGTCATCATTTGAACAAGTCCGTGTAATGAACACCCAAATGACACAGAGAAAAGTGGAGTTCCTTAAGGACCTCAAGTCGTGAGCCTCTGGCTCAGTTGTGTTTAAAATAAAATCTGAGCCCGAGACATTTAATGTAACCATGTACATATGATATATGAACCAATGCACGACAAACCCTAAGAACGGCGAAGACGCAGAACAGCATATGATTCGACGTATCGTATTGCAAGTTTTACTGGTCAAATGGGCCATCTAACGCCTTCCGCCAACTGTCCTGCTTGAATAATCGGAAGGGAGAGAATGGTCGTAAAAAAGATTCAATGATCAGAAGCAACAAAAAATGATGACGACTCTGCAGGTATTGAAGCTACGACTTCCTGATGACCAGTCAGATGCGCATCCGATTGCTCTATCGAGACCGGTTTGAAAACACCTGGTTACCTAGCAACGTTTGTGAAATGATTTCAATTCTAAACACAACAAATTATTGATCACTATGGGGAGAGCCACTGCACTGCATACATTACCTGACATATTTCATCCTAGAAAAATAGCTATCAGACAAGTAGACTCCCTCGTTCTGACTAGAACCCTCATCCCGTCTATGAGCCTTTTTTCGTCGAAATGAGAATCGGTTGACATTGACTCTTTCCATATTTAATCCGACCAGTTCAACTCCGAAGACGACGTATGCAAATAAGAGAAAACAAGTACTCCTATAATGTTTCCACTGCACCAAACACAAAAAGTACACACACAGAAAATACAGTAAATTCCTGTATCAAGACCACCCTGGGACGGTAAAAAAGACCACTTTTGAACAGCCCGTGGTCTTTTACTAAACCCTAAGCCAGGGTGCATAGAACAAAGAAACCTTTCAATATGCTTTCAAAAGCAGAATTGCTCTTAATTTAAGCTGGTCTTAATAGCGGAAAAAATAACACCTGAAATCCTTTAAATGTGCTTTCAAAAGCAGAACTGGTCTTAATTTAGCGACAGCGAACTTTACTGTATTTTGGTTGACTATTCCAGTGTACATAGCACGACAGTGTATAAATCTGTAATCATATACTTTCAATGGTCTCAGGTTATTTCAGGAATTTTAATAATGTTCTGAGTTTAATTTCTAATGTTTAATGAATATCTTCTAAAACTGCTGTTTGCCTAGCTGACGTTATCTTTATTTTTCTACACTCTGTATATTTCTACAATAGTCTGCGATGAGAAGTTATTTGTTGTGTTAAAGGTCTTTTTGACATATCGCTTGCCAGGCAAACATCCGCAGATGTTTCAATCTGCACAAAATCACTTTTAGTCATTGGAAAATATTTTGGGAGTATTTGAGGAAACTCTGAGACAGTTTCACCCATTCTGTCTCCCATAAGTAGATGCGAGTTCTAGACAAAATGGAACGTGATTGATTGATTGTGTTGACGTTTGACGAAAGGGAAAAAAAAACAGTAGAAGAGATGAAATTGGGGGACAGGGGAGAACAAGGAAAATGAATGGAAGTATAGAATTAGAAGGAAAAATAACAACAGTTCTCCTCTACCCGTACCTGCCGTAAGGACAGCAGGCCTTGCCCAACTCTATGCCAATACCTGTTGAACGCTACAGCAACGCCCGATACACGACGCGTTCGCATGATCCAACAGCCCCACTAGACATAATGGCATGACAGCGGATACTCGCCAATACGATTTAAATGTAAACGCAGCGAATTTTCATTTACCTTGTTTTATCGCTATTATCTGTGTTGTAAGAAGGCTGATTGTGAAATATCAAACGCTTAACGAAAGCACGCATATACAAATACAATGTACACATTACCGCCGGATGAAAAATTGTGATATTTTTTCTTATATCTGCTCAAAATACAGATTGTGGGTACTCGTTAGAACCGCCTCATCCTCAAAATATAGATTGTGGGTACTCATTAGAACCGCCTCGAGGCGGTTCTAACGAGTACCCATAATCTATATTGAAGAGCAGAAATAAGAAAAATAAGATTTACCCCTGTAAACCCCAGTGTTAACTATATAAAAGCGGAGTTCAAGGGGTCAAAATTATATAGGCGTGTTTTCGTGATGGACTGTGAAGCAGGGGATAAGTAATATCTCGATCTGTTCAATAACAAAATATGCTTATCACGAAAATATGCGAAAAGATTCGAGCATGATACTCAAGCATGATACGTCGACATTACTTTGTTTTGTTTGATTTGAGGTTTAACGTCCCCGTCAACACTGTAAAGGTCATTTTGGAGACGTTGCTTCCAATTTTGTGGGACTTTTACCCGACATTGAGATAAAATGACATCTCAAGCCCTGTCGCCCAAAGAAACCAATAGGGTTTATTAGCATGGACGGTCCGCCTCGCACCGCGGTTCCTGGACAGGCTTAGATCCTCTAAGCGGTTTACCAGTACTCGTGTGCGGGCCGGATTCAGCTCTGCGTGGAAGCATCATGCAGCCCATATATTTCTTCAAGCCCCTATGAGCGGGGGCTTGCGCCCATTACTTGAGCATAGTGCCTAATCGGAAATTTCCACACTATGCGATCTCCAAAAGGTACTGTGAGGAAATATTAATTTAATGTAAGGATTATCGATATTCATACGTTCTTATTCGAAACGGGCCTCCGTAGCCTAGTGGACTCTTAATCATTAGGTGTATCACTGCTGAGGGTTCAACCTTCGTATCACCGTTGTGGTTCGAGCCTCGCTCGGGTCACATGTGAGACGCCAAGTTCTGGAACGGAAGGTCATGTGGTTTTTCTCCGGGTACTCCAGTTTTCGCCCACCTCTGATTAACGATCGGCTCGATATGAGTGAAATAATCTTGAAAGGGCTGTAAAACCAAAACCAAAAAAAAAAATCGACCTTCTTATATCATTACACGTGTGGTGTGATTTTTATGACGTGATGTTAGCCACAAATTAACAGCGACGTTATATGACCAATTATCGTATTAATGTACTAAATGCATTTTTATTACAGAGATGAAAAATAAGATCAATGTTCGATAAACAACAATTTTGGGCCCAGCAACAAAGCTGCATCATAACGAAAATTCTAACACAGCGCGCCTATATAGGCAATTGAAAATAACTGTGTTTTATTCTGCAACAAATCACAGCTCGGAAGAGCGTGACGAGTGACGTCATTAAAATTCCCAATTTATGACGTCACTAGTCGATTTCCTTAACGTTAGACGGTGTAACGTCATTTTCTCGCATCGAAAACGTAAGAAAAGGATATAAATGCATGTGTTTCAGTCGATAATTTTAGCGGGATTTCTTCTAACAATGGCGAAAGGTTGTGAGATTTTGAAGGAAACAACAACATTATTGTCGATTTTCAGCGTGTTAGAATCGAAATAGATCAGCTCTTGTCTGTGATTTATTGAGTAATAAATCACAGTTTGTCGGTCAGTTGTAAGTAGACAAATCACGCGCGCTACGCGCTCGTGATTTGTCTACTTTACAACTGACCTCCAAACTGTGATTTATTACTCAACAAATCACAGTTAGAGCTGATCTATTTCTTAAACACCTTATACTTTTTGCTGCACAGTCTTCACATTTCGTTGGAACAGAGCCGTTTAGGGTCTCTTCTAAAGGCGTTATATCCGAAAACCGGTTTTAACCCTTATCTTGCTGAATATTCATTCAAGCCACACCCATTTCTGTCTATCAACCAATCAAATTACATTACGTAATTGATTGCTACAAATTCATCAACTGAATGCCAAACAGTGTAGATCCTGTTCAGATGGCTTCTTCAGAAGCCATCTGATCTGTATCTACACGGTTTCCAAAGATAGGGGTTGTCGTGAACAGCAAGATAAGGGATAAAGAATCAATCTACAACAGTATTGTTTTATTTAACCCTGAATTTTCAAGCTCTGTATGATGAAGTCTGCTTTTAAACCGTACTTTGAAAACGGTTTCTGTATTGTAGCTTGCTTTTAAACCGTGCTTATAATCAAGTTTCGTATGATAACATAGCTTTTTTATAATCAAAGACTCCACTAATCAAAGACTCCATAAATGCATCTCCTGGCAAATGAACGAAGATAGCAATCCGTTTTGTTCAGAATACAGTCAGAACCATGCATGAACAACCTGTTACAACAGAAACCAATACAATGGCATCAGTAGCAATTTCCGTTTTCAATAATGGTTAACTTCTGTGGTGAAAACAAACTGAATCCGATTTATGATCTTCAGGTATGCGCGCGCAGCCAACTAATACGGCTAGTCGCGTGGCTTCCTGCATGAAGCTACATTAAGGCTTCCTCCACACGCCTGTGAGCAGCGAATGCTCAGGCTCGCCTGAGCATTCCTGTCGCCTATGCAAAAAATTACCTTTTCTCATGAACTGGCTAAATATATAAACCCAGTGTTGTAGCTTCAATAATTTGATGATGGCCAGCCAATATATCTTAGAATAGGATCGGTAACGTCATGTTTGATAATCGCAAAGTTCACAAACAATAATTGATAACATAAAGGCGGATCAGATTTTCCTTTCAGTACGCAGTGCCACTTTGGAGAAAGTCCATGGGAGCAACCATAACTTCAGAACTACAGCAAAATTCCTATTTTAAGTCCGCCCTTGGGACTGCCCACTTTCGAGCAGTCCCAGTGGTGGTCTCTCACCAGTGGACACTGCATGCAGAAAACATACAGAAAGAAAAACTGCAACCTACTAAATAGGCTTTTTAAAGCAGAATTAGTCTTAATCTTAGGTGGTCTTAATAGCGAAATTTTACTGTACTTCCATTCAGGGCAGTTGGTCTCCGCATTATGAAAACACGCCTATACAAATACATTGTAAACTTTTTCGCCGAAAAATTGAACGTTTTTAAGGATGAAATTTTTTTTTTATATTTTTCTTATTTCTGCTCAAAATATAGATTGTTGGCACTCGATAGAACCCACGAGTACCCACAATCTATTTTTTACAGCACGATGAGGCGGCTCTAACGAGTACCCACAATCTATATTTTGAGCAGAAATAAGAAAAATAAGGTTTACCCCTGCAAACCCCAGTTTCACTATATAAAAGTGGGGTTCGAGGGGGTAAGAATTATATAGGCGTGTTTATATGATGGTCTATCAAGCTGTTCACATGTCCCTTTATCCAACATAAAACGTTGGATCATTGATTACTATCACGTAAACACGCCTATATAATTTTGACCCCTTCAAAACCCCACTATATAGTAAAACAGGGGTTTACAGGGGTATACATAATTTTTGTTATTTCTGCTCCAAAACATAGATTGTGGGTATTCGTCGAGGCGGTTCTAACGAGTGCCCACAATTTACAAGAAAAATATTACAATTTTTCATCATAAAATGTTTTTCGGCGATAAAGGTGGCAATGTATTTGTATAGGCGCGTTTGCGTAATGTGTCCCTTTATCCAACATAAAACGTTGGATCAATGGTTACAAACCTTCTTAAGTCATTGAGTTTTACGTCCCACCAACAGCTAAGGTCATATGGCGACGGGGACTTCCGGTTTACTAATGGCGCGTGATAGACGTGAAAAAAAGATGTGATCAAGAATTTATGCATATAATTGGTATCTCGATATGATATTATACGAGTTTTCCGACAAAAGTGAGATTGGCAACTGTAGAAGTTTTTGATGCCTTGATAAATACAGCAAGACTACAGAAAATAACGAAATTATAAAAACTAGGTACAAAAATATCCACGTGTACTATTGGGAAATTGTGTACCCCACCCATTTAGATATATAAAGACTGATATTGAAGAGTCTATGTTACGATACCTAGAACGTGGCAAAATGCTAGGAGATAAGAAAGAGAAAGCAGCTACACCAACAAGACAGACAGCTGAGCCAAAAAAGACTGTTGAAAAGACAGGTAAAGACTTGAAAGCTCAGGCAGGTGTTGAAAGTAAGTCAGACTTTGATAAATATAGAGAAGAGATGATGAAACAGTTCAACAAGCTAGACAGGAGTATGGAAATACGCATGAAAACCATGGAAGAAAAATTCTCTGGTATTTTTAAGGAGTTTAAAGATGAGTTGACAGGCCTTAGAAATGAGTACATAGAATCTAAGACTGAGATAGAAAGAACAAACACTAAAGTAACAGAAATAGAAACCTGTCTTACCTTTCAAACGGATAGATTGAATGAAAGTGAGAAAGAGCAAAAAGCTGAGTTGAAAAAAGCTAAAGCTGAAGTAGATGAGAAAATAAATGAACTCAACAAGAAGCTTCTGATGATGGAAAAGCATGACAGGAAATATAACCTACTGTTTTATGGTTTACCAGAGGAGAAAGACGAAAATTTATTCGAGAAGCTGAAACTCATACTCATTGATGATATGAAAATAGACATGCACACTGTTAATAGAATGCAATTTATTCATGGACACAGGCTACCCTCAGAAGTGACCCATGCTCCAAGACCAATTATTCTGAGGTTTGTTTCATATGCGGATCGTGAATTAGTGTTGAGCAATGCGTTTAAACTGGGCGGAACAAAGAGACGCATTGTATCTGACCTCCCAGTTCCTATGAAGAAGGAGAGAAATAGACTTTCTAAGGAGGCATATAAAATAAGACATGGAGAGAAATTACAAACTAGAATTAAAGACAAGGGTCTAGACATTTTTCTGGAGGTGAGGAAAGATAAGGACCATAAATGGGTGAGGAGAGATGTGTAAAATGACATTGAACATGTTGAAGAGATCAGAATATTTTTCTGAGATAATTCCATTTAAATAATAATAGGTAATTGCAGTGTACATACCGTGATGATCCCGGGATGGGGGATGAATAGGCCTAAGCTGGCAGCGCAGACCCAGACCAGATTGTGCCTGAAAAGCTGTCTGATATGGGTCTTCACTGTCAGCCATTTTTCGTCTTGCTGTTTCGCGAAATAAATCTGGTAAAATTTTAGAAGAATTACAGCAATCCTCACATTATGCAAACACGCCTGTACAAATATAGTGCCACCTTTATCGCCGAAAAAGTGGAAATTTTTATAAAGAGAAATTGTTATATTTTTCTTGTTTCTGCTCCGAGTGTGGATTATGGGCATTCTTTAGAACCACCTCATCGAAGTGGTTCTAACGGGTGCCCAGGGTTTGTATTTTGGGGCGGGGAGAGGAGGGGTATAGTTTACCCCGGTAAACCCCAGTTTTACTATATGTAGGTGGGGTGCAAGTGGATCAAAATTATACAGGCGTGTTTTCGTGGAGAGACGTCCCTTTTTTTTTGTGATATTTACGGTATCTCTGATATGCTTAATATATGTTTCTCTCTCTTTTTTCCATAACTAAGAGCCATATATAATTTTTTAAAGTAACTTACATAACCATGCTCACTAGACTTTTTTTTTTTTATCTACAAATGTCTACACTAAGAGCAACTGATTTGAATTAGTACCAGAATTGATACTGATGACATGTCAAATAACATACAGCTCTGTAAGTTGATTATATTGATACCATAGCCTCCCAGATAAAGCTTTGTTTCCATTCAACAGTACTCATATTTTTGCCTATTTCTGCATGGGAGTGTGTGCTGTTGGTGCTCATTGGAATTGCCTCAGTGAGACACGCCCAATGGGTACCCAGGGCATGTGTTTTTCAAGGCAGGATAGAAGTGATTTGTGAATCTATCCCCCTCTTATCTGGAGCTATGACAGTATTTTCGCTAGGCATATACAGGGCCAAATATAGGTCAGTGGTACAAGATAAAACGTGGAACCCAAAAGGAAGGTTTTACGATTTACCGCATAGTAGATGTATGCAGTCGCAGTTTAATACTCAGTAAATCTTAAAAGTTTACCAGTCTAATTTTGTAATTTACTCTATTTTAAAACTACACATAAAATGAATCAAATTGTGATTCATTCATTTTTTTTTTTAGGTGCTAATGAAAATCTAGTAAATAGGTCCAGAAATAAGAATTTATGCAATGATGCTGGTTTTTACACAGTGAAAGCCTCACATTGACACGGAGTATAAAATGAAAATGGATAAAAATGTGTATTGGAATTTCTATGTTGACAATGTAATCGTATTGTTCACAATAGACAGGTACAACATTTTATTTGACCAGTTTTGTACCATATGAAATCTTGCAGGCGTCCATTTCGGATTCGAGGCCCTCAGGGTTTCGGGCCGTGTTGTCTTCGAATTCAGAATTGCTACAGGTGAAACGTCAAATGACATTTATACAGCAAGCAGGACCAGAAGTTAGTTGGTGGGTGGCAAAACATTTTGCAAACAGTGTGGGTCCGGATCAGGGTCCACATTTTAGGACATCTGGCCAGGGCCGCCACTGTTTGCCAAATGCCTATTATAGGGTTTCCGGTATAAAAGGGGGTAAAATGTATTGCTATATAGAGCAGGTAAGGTTGACCTTTGCTGTTTTTGGTAGGGTGGGATCTGACTGTTTTTGGAGCAGGTTGAACTGTGGCTACACTGCGATACAACACACCAGTGTGACATTGTTTATTCTCTGAGATTTGAGAAATGCCTGAGTTTTTTTTTACCATGTTTATGGTAGATATATGTGAAAATTATATGTTAACCCATGGCATGGGGTGGTGGTTCTTTTCATCCAGCTATATGTGGAGACCCAGGTTGCGGATTTTCATTCGGACCGCCTCACTGAGGTGGCTAGGATGAGTTCCCGCAAAATGGGCTGGTATGCAGAGGAACTAACCTCCAGTTATCACGGATACAGTAGCCGTATCTGTTGTGATGGGAACATTATACGTCAAACTCATCAGAGATTTGAAATATTTGTATCTTAAATTTTGAAGTATAGACATGTCGGCCCCTATCCTGCTGCATCAGTTGGTTGAGATATTCCTATTGCTGAGTATTAACATATTAAATTTTGGTTGTCTGCTACAATTTATTGTTTGGTTCGTTATGTTGACTTAACTAAAGTGTGGATCCTGATCAAAAGGCTTCCCAGATGAAGCTCTCGGAGGCCGTCTGATCTGGATCTACACTATTTGTTATGATGGGTTTTTCGTGTGCAGCACGATGGGGGTATGGATGTCTAAGAATTTACTGAATAGATATGTAGGCGGCCAGGGAAATATGTTGGTTTGCTGTCTGACGCATTAATAAATGTATATATTTGTAACTCAGTAACTATCTTTTACATGGGGATCAATCCTGATTTGCAGTTTGCAATTTAGGGCTAATTTTATTTTAAAAGACGGCAAGCATTCACATTTCTTATGGCTGACCAGATGGAGTTCAAAGGTACATTTACATGTATCCACCTTATCCATTGTTGTCCGAATATACACTGAGGGTTGTCTTCTCGTGACATGATTCCAGTATCTTAAGCTAAATATTTACAGTTTATTGCAAGATTCGCAGCTCTTACATGACACATACATGCCTACCAGTGTGTAAACATGAAAATCTTGTTATGAGCTATGGCACAGGGTGGTGGTGCATTTTATTCATAAAAATAAGCAGGACTAGAAGTTAGTTTGAAGGGGTGTAAAACGTTTTCCAAACAGTGTGGGTCCTGATCAGGTTCCACATTTTATGACATCTGGCCTGGGCCGGCACTGTTTGCCAAATGCCTATTATAGGGTTCCCGGTACAAAATGGGTTAAAATGTACTGTCATATAGAGCCGGTAAGGTTGACATTTGTTGTTTTTGGTACAGTGGGATCTGACAGTTTTTGGACTAGGTTAATCTGCGGCTACACTGCGATAACACACCAGTGTGATATTGTTTATTCTCTGAGATTTGAGAAATGGCTGAGTTTCTTAACCATGTTATGGTAGATATCAGGAAAATCATATGTTAAGCGATGGCATGGGGTGGTGGTTCTTTTCATCCAGCTACATGTGGAGACTTAGGTTGCGGGTTTGCATTTGGACCGCCTCGCTGGTTCAGATGAGTACCTGCAGCATGGGCCAGTATGCAGTGATTGGGGGGACTAACCTCCAGTTATCACGGATACAGTAGCCGTATCTGTTGTAATGGGAACATTATACGTCAAGCTTATCAGAGATTTGAAATATTTGCATTTTAAATTTTGAAGTATAGACATGTCGGCCCCTATCCTGCTGCATCAGTTGGTTGAGATTTTCCCATTGCTGAGTATCAACACATTTGGTTGTCTGTTACAAATTATTGTTTGGTTCGTTATGTTGACTTAACTAAAGTGTGGATCCTGATCAGATGGCTTCCGAGATGAAGCTCTCGGAGGCCGTCTGATCTGGATCTACACTATTTGTTGGGATGGGGTTTTCGTGTGCAGCACGATGGGGGTATGGATGTCTAAGATTTTACTGAATAGATAAGTAGGCGGCCAGGGAAATTTGTTGGTTTGCTGTCTGACTCATTAATAAATGTATATACTTGTAACTCAGTAACTATCTTTTACATGGGGATCAACCCTGATTTGCAGTTTGCAATTTAGGGCTAATTTTATTTTAAAAGACGGCAAGCATTCACATTTCTTATGGCTGACCAGATGGAGTTCAAAGGTACATTTACATGTATCCACCTTATCCATTGTTGTCCCCATATACATTGAGGGTTGTCTTCTCGTGACATGATTCTAGTATCTTAAGCTAAATATTTACAGTTTATTGCAAGATTCGCAGCTCTTACATGACACATACATGCCTACCAGTGTGTAAACATGAAAATCTTGTTATGAGCTATGGCACAGGGTGGTGGTGCATTTTATGCATAAAAATAAGCAGGATCAGAAGTTAGTTTGGAGGGTGACAAAACGTTTTGCAAACAGTGTGGGTCCGGATCAGGTTCCACATTTTACGACATCTGTCCTGGGCCGGCACTGTTAGCCAAATGCCTATTATAGGGTTTCCGGTACAAATTAGAATAAAATGTATTGCCATATAGAGCCGGTAAGGTTGGCATTTGTTGTTTTTGTTGCAGTGGGATTGGACTGTTTTTTGGACCAGGTTGATCTGTGGCTACACTGTGATAACACACCAGTGTGACATTGCTTATTCTTTGAGATTTGAGAAATGGCTGAGTTTCTTTACCATGTTTATGGTAGATATATGTGAAAACCATGATAAGCCATGGCATGGGGTGGTGGTTCTCTTCATTTTAGCTATTTGTGGAGACCTAGGTTGCGGGTTTTCATTTGGACCGCCTCGCTGAGGTGGTTCAGATGAGTACCCGCAGCATGGGCCGGTCAGCAGTGATTGGGGGGACTAACCTCCAGTTATCACGGATACAGTGGCCGTATCTGTTGTAATGGGAACATTATACGTCAAACTCATCAGAGATTTGAAATATTTGCATTTTAAATTTTGAATGAGTGAGTGAAGTTTTGGTTTTACGTCTCACCGGCGGCTGAGATCGTGCGGTTTGAAGACCCGTCCGGAAGTCTTGGGGGGCCCGTGATCGATCCTGCGATCCCTGGTTTGCAAGGCGAGTGGCGCGGCCACTGCACTACCGAGGCTTCCTTTTAAATTTTGAAGTATAGACATGTCGGCCCCTATCCTGCTGCATCGGTTGGTTGAGATTTTCCCAATGCTGAGTATTTACATATTTGGTTGTCTGTTACAATTTATTGTTTGGTTCGTTATGTGACTTAACTAAAATGTGGATCCTGATCAGATGGCTTCCGAGATGAAGCTCTCGGAGGCCGTCGGATCTGGATCTACAATATTTGTTGGGATGGGGTTTTCGCGTGCAGCACGATGGGGGTATGGATGTCTAAGAATTTACTGAATAGATTTGTAGGCGGCCAGGGAAATTTGTTGGTTTGCTGTCTGACTCATTAATAAATGTACACGTAACTCAGTAACTATCTTTCATATGGGGATCGATCCTGATTTGCAGTCTTCAACTGTGTTGAACTTTGCCATGTGTGTTTTGGGCAGACAGGTCTGAGCAAGCAATTAGACCCAGATGGGGTGCCGCAGAATCCGGCATCGCATTCGGGTCTGCACTGTTTGCCACTCATTTGGCTACTACAAGCACAACTTTGGGTTGTTAATTGTACTTATTGAACTATTAATTACAAGCAAATCAGCAATGATAATTAGTTTTGTGAAATTTATACGAATAATCGTCCAGCTATATCGTAGACTGTGTAAACATTTTAGGTTTGGTCCTAATTTGGTCTTATGTACAGAAAATATGTATAGTTTTGCCCGAGTTTAGACATTGACCTTCAGTTGGTTTTATATACTGAAAGAGTTGCAGAGAGACTCCCCAGTTTTGCCTATGCATTTCATTTTAGCTGTGTAATGGATGGCACATTCAGAAGTAAGTCTATGTACCACAAAATTTCCCATTTATGATGAAGTGAATTTTGATATTTATTATATTATCATCATGAAACCATAGCAGCAGATTGGGTGGATGTTTTGTGATGGTTTATGCCTGTTTTCTATGAAGATCTAGATGTTGGTATTCACTGGAATGGCCTCGGTAGGGCGGTTCGGGTGAGTACCCACAGCATGGACTTATATGCAGAAGTGGGGGAACTATTCTGCAGTTATCGCGGATTGCGGTTGCCTGCAGCTGCATTTATTGCAGTGGGACCATATTTGTCAAACTCCTCCATTAGAGTTTTGAAATATTCACATTTGACCCTTTTTGTACCAATTGGAGTTTTCCTCCATGTATATAGCAGGAGTTCACTTCAAAAGTTAGAGATGTCAAGGTGTGTTTTCTTCAGGGTCTATTTAGAAACTGGCTGAGCATTTTGCGGACGGTGTAGGTCCTGATCGGATGCCGCGTTCTGCGGCGTTTGATTTTGGGCCTGTACTGTTTACCGGATGCCCATTTGGGGGTTTCTGGTGCAAAATGGGTTAAATGAAATTTTGGTGTATGGACATGCTGGCCCCTATCCTGCTACATCAGTTGGTTGAGACACCCATTGCTGAGTTTCAGCCTTTCCGGATGTCTGATACAATTTATTTCTCTGGTTCGTTGTGGTGGCATAACTGACAGTGTGGACCCTGATCGGATGGCTTCTGAGAAGCCCTTAGAGACCATCTGATCTGGAGCTACACTGTGTGTAGAGGCGGGGTTTTAGTGTCCAGCACGATGGGGGTATGTATGTTTATGAGTTGACTGAATATTTGTGAAAGCCAGCCAGGAGAATCTGTGGGTTTGCCGTCTAATTTACCAATAAATTTGACTTGGTAACTTATATATCTTTTAGACCTTATTTGGAATGGGGTTTGCCTTGTGCAATTTAGAGCCACTTTTTGTTTTAAAGACGGCTGACTCACACATTCTTTATAAGGGCTAACAAAATTAATTAAGTTCAAGTAGCTGAATTAAAAATTATTAGATTTGCTCGGGTTATGAACAGCATTAGTTAAGCCTTTGCCTGCCGTTGATAAATGTTACGCTTGAAATGGGCGATATTGTTTTTGAAAAGGCAGTAAAAACTATCCACAAAAATTCACAGTTATAGAGGATCTTGCATGAGTGTCCATGTATTGTTGAATTTATTAAGCGAGTTGAGGAAAAGGGATAGAATGCGAGGCTGTGCCGAGCATTTTATCGCTTTTCCTCAACGAGTTTGATAAATTCAATAATGCATGAGCACGAATGCAAGATTCTATTTATCATTTGACATTTAAAACGTTTTTTTTTTTTTTTTTTTTTTTTTTGTCACGATTGTTTACAAAAATGTCAGTGTTCCGCCATTGGTAAGCGCGACGTCGTTAAGGACGTCGTACATGCAACGTTACGGGACGTATCTAGCTAATTTGCATATTTAGTCCACTAGTGGATTATTGAAAATATTACATGGCGTTGTTGCACTCTCAGACGCGACGTCGTGTGATAAATTGTCATAAAAATGTATAAAAGAATCAATACGATATGCTGGGAGGACTTTAGCTAAATTTTAACCCTTTCTGTACCGGATGGGATTTTCCTCCCTGTATTTTAGCAGGAGTAACGGGCCTCCGTGGCCTAGTGGTTAAGGGCGTTAACTCTTGATTATTAGGTATCTCACCGCTGTGGTCCGAGCTTCACTCGGGTCACATGTGAGACGCCAAGTTTTGCAACGGAAGGTCAGGTGGTTTTTCTGCGGGTACTCCAGTTCTCGCACACCTCTGATTAACGACCGGCTCGGCATGAGTGAAATAGTCTTGAAAGGGCCGTAATATCCCCCCCCCCCAAAAAAAAAAAATATATATATATATATATGTATATACAGGAGTTCAATTCGAGATTAAGGAGTGTTAGGTAGTATCTCCTTGGAACAATGCTTCCGTATGAGAGCACTGATTCTTAACCATTAGACAGGGAGGAGAATTTTCCCCTTTTCAGAGGGTTTTTCCGTTTGACTGGAAGTTGCTGAATTAAAAACTATTGGATTTGCTCTGGTTAGGAACAGCATCACTAAAACCATGTGTGAAACGACAAGTCCTGCAACAAAGGGTCTGGTAGACTTTCTTTGGATACTGAGATTTTTGTCTGCATTAGATAAGTGTGAAGCATGGGATGTCGGGTGTTGTTTTCCTGAAAATTTGTTCGGAGAATGACTGGTTTTTTGCAGGCACTGTTGGTATTGTTAAGATGCCGCGTCCTGGTATGGGCCTGCATTGTTTGCCGGGATACCCGTTTTGGGGTTTCTGGTGCAAAATGGGTTAAAGGTGATAGTTTTATACCCAGATAATAGCTTATAAATAGATTACACCACAATCTCGCCGTGACACTGTTTGTGTGGCGCGTTTTTAGATATAGTATGGTATAAAGGATGGAACCTTAGGATTTGTGGTTTTTATGTGGAAGTGGCCATAGGCAGTATAGATAATTGTAGTTTTTCTATATAAGCTGCGCATGTTTAACTGAATGTGACATAGTTATATATCTAACAAGGTTGATGCCCTGGACACTTTTTTTGCCTTAGACATTCATAATAGTGATATAGAGTTTGAGATGTACAGTGGAACTTTGATGGCTCGAACACCGATGGCCCGTTTACCATGGCTGGGTCGAACTCATACTTGAGCCCCTAGGAAAATCCTCAAGATAAGAAGTGGTGGGGGATGATTGGGGGATTTTGGTCTTTTGTCTTGTGGATGTGTGCTGTGTGTACTCATTAGAGTCGCCTCGGTGAGGCGATTCTAATGAGTACACACAGCAAACATTTTCATTATACAACATCGAAAGATGTTCAAAAGTATCTTGTTATGCCTCTGGGCAGTGGCCTAGAGTGGCTCGAACTACCGCTGTCTCGAATAAATTTTCATGGTCCCAAAGGGGTTCGAGCCATCGAGGTTCGACTGTATATAGAATATTAACATATGACTTCAAAATCCTCCACATAAGAAATAATGTGGGATAGTTGTTTTGTACCCGCTTTTTCGACGAAAAATCGGGTATAATATTCTCGTACCACAGTTCACTCTGGCGTCTGTCCATCCGCCAGTCCGTCCGTCCGTCACGTGTCTTGTGATTGGAACTCCTCTGCAACCACTGAAGTTACACTTTTGAAACTTTGTATGTGGATGGCGCAAGGAGTGTGAATGGCGGTGGGCAACTTTTTTGTGACCTTGACCTCAACATGACCCCAAGGTCAAAGGTCAAAATTATGATTTGCCATATCTCCTAAACAATTGGAGTTACACTTTTGGTTAACTCAAAATAAAATGAAATGAATATCACTGCAGAGGTACCATTAATAGCATACCGGAAAATGATCACCTTTTTGGTAGGTAGTTTTTTTAATATTCTTTATACTGTAAGTATTTTGGTTTTGGTTTCCGTTTCTGCTCCTGCACACTTTTCTCAGTATGGCTCATTTTGGGTATGGATTCATAGAGACAGTTCGATTTGACATCTGAACCGTTAAGGATTTACTCACAGAACTGTCAAGGACTATCTGAAGTAACAAAACGGCGAGATTTGTTTCATTATGTTAAATCTAAAAAATACAACATTATTTGCTTACAAGATGTTCATGTAAAGTCGCAGTTAGAGCCTTTTATTAAAGCCGAATGGGGTTATGATGCCTACTTTAGTTCATATACAACTAATAGTAGAGGGGTTATGATACTTATAAATAACAACTTTGAGCAAAAAGTTGATAAAGTAATGGCAGACAAAAATGGAAATTATATTATTATGGATATAAACATACAAGGAAAAAAGTTAACTTTAGTTAATCTCTATGGCCCAAATCAAGATAACCCTAATTTTTATACCACTTTGTTGCAAAAAATTGCTCAATTTGAAAATGATCAATTAATTTTATGCGGTGATTGGAATTTTATCTTGGATCCAGAAATGGATTGTGAAAACTATTTGCATGTCAATAATCCAAATGCAAGAAGGGTAATTTTAAACTATATTGAAGAAGAAAATCTTATAGACGTGTGGCGGGTGATGAATGAAAATTGCAAGAAATATACTTGGCGGAGGTTAAATCCTACACGTAAACAGGCCCGCTTAGATTTCTTTCTGGTCAGTGAAAATCTATCACAATTTGTGGTTGACACTGATATTCTCTCGGGTTATAGAACTGATCATAGCAGTATTTTGTTAAATTTGAAATTAACAAATAATGAGAGAGGAAAAGGTTATTGGAAATTCAATAACTCTTTACTCAAAGATCCGGATTATATACAGAAAGTAAAAGAAACAATAGAAGAGGTAAAACAGACATACAGTTTAAATCAAAACAACATAAATGATATTGAAAACATTTAATTTAATATAAATGACCAGTTATTTTTAGAAACTTTATTAATGATGATAAGAGGTATAACTATTAAATATTCCTCAGAAAAAAAGAGAAAAACTTCTGAAGCCGAATTAAAACTGGAAAACGATATTAAAGTATTAGAAAACGAAATAAATGCTAACTTTAATAATATCTCTGAAGAAAAAATACGTGACTTAATAACAAAAAAAGAAGAATTAGTAAATATAAGAAAAGATAAAATAGATGGGGTAATGTTACGATCAAGGTGCCGATACCAAGACTTGGGAGAAAAGCCTACTAATTATTTCTTTAATCTTGAGAATAGAAACTTTACCAGTAAAGTAATTAACAAATTAATTGAGGAAGAGGTAGAGTACACAGATACTAATGATATTTTAAACTGTCAGAAACAATTCTATTGTAATTTATATAATGAAAATGAACAGTTAAATGACGAAGATATTGAAAATATTCTGGGAGAAAACGACAATAAACTTTCTGACCTTGATTCAGATCAACTTGAAGGCGAAATTACTTTCAGTGAACTAGGTGAAACTCTGAAAACTATGAAGAATGGGAAAAGTCCCGGTCAAGCTGGATTTACTGTTGAATTTTTTTAATTTTTTTTGGATAGATTTAGGCTATTTTGTTTTAAGATCTCTTAATTATGGTTATAGATGTGGAAATCTATCTATAACTCAAAAACAAGGTGTCATAACCTGTATTCCAAAACCAAATAAATGTAGACAAACCCTTAAAAACTGGCGCCCTATTTCATTGCTTAATGTAATCTATAAAATGGCTTCTGCGGTTATAGCAAATAGAATAAAAAATGTTTTAAATAAACTTATTCATGAAGACCAAAAGGGATTTTTATCAGGTAGATATATAGGCGAAAATATAAGAATGATTTACGATGTTTTATTTGAAACACAAAAACAAAATCTCCCAGGTCTGATATTATCGATTGACTTTGAAAAAGCATTTGATACAGTTTCTTGGAAATTTATTGATAAAACTTTAAAGTACTATAATTTTGGACCCTCAATCAGAAAATGGGTAAGAATTTTTCAAAAAGGTTCTGAATCCTGTATCATACAGAATGGCTTTATGTCTGAAAGTTTTAGTCTGAACAGAGGATGCAGACAAGGGGACCCAATATCTCCATACCTATTTGTTTTGGCTGCTGAAATATTGGGTCAGATGATAAGGAATAATCAAGAAATACGAGGCATCAATATTGATAACAAGGTTTTTAAACTAAGCCAATATGCCGATGATACTCAGATTTTCCTGGACGGTTCAGAAAGGTCTTTAAGGGAGACGTTAAATGTTTTAAATCAGTTTTATTTTTTGTCAGGACTTAAGATCAATGTTGAAAAAACACGTGCTATTTGGATTGGAGTGTTGAGTAATTCGGTTATACGCCAATGTCGTGAATTCAATCTCGACTGGAATCAAGGCCCGTTTAAAGTACTTGGCGTTAATTTTTCAACTAATGTTAATGATGTTTGGGACTTGAATTACCACGAAGTTCTGAATAAAGCTGAAAATATTTGTAAACAATGGGCAAAAAGAAGGTTGACATTAATAGGTCGTATAACAATTATAAAATCTCTAGCCTTGGCTAAATTCACTCATTTATTTTTAGCACTTCCCAATCCTCCAGACGATCTCATCAAGCAGATAAACCGAATTTTTTTTAAATTTTTATGGAATAATGGGCCAGACAGAATTAAATATAATAGTTCAGAACTATAGAGAAGGTGGACTTCGAATGATTAACATCTCGTACTTTATAAAAGCATTGAAAATTTCATGGATACGTAGAATTATACAAAATACAGAAAATAATGCTTGGTATACATTATCTAATATCAATTTTATGTTGTTACTAAGTTCTGGTCATGGATATGCTATCCAAACTCATAGGGATATTGATAACCCGTTCTGGAAAGATTTACTTCTAAGTTGGTGTACTTATTGTAATAAACTTAAAATTGAAAATATTAAAGAGATTTTGGATACCCCAATTTGGTATAACAGTAAATTGACACATGGTCTGATGTTCTATAATAATTATTGGTTCAATAAAGGTGTTCGACTTATGTCAGATTTAGTATATAAATTCAGAAAAATATATAACCGCAATGACTTCAGCACCCAATTTCGTAAAATCATTCTTCGATATAAAAAGATTGGGTACAACATGGATATTATACGACAGACTGCATGCATGGTAGTTAACCCAATCACGGTTGGCAACTTTGCTTCCCTCTTTAATTGCACGCCGGTGGGTCAGGCCTCAGATTCTATGACGGCTCCAACGTAAAGGCTTATTGAAAATTAAAGAGATAATGTTGGTTGGTGCCTGATGCTCTGTCTCTGGTCGGGCTCATCGGAGTCTAACTGTTGGTTTTCTTTTGCTCCAGCATTTCAGTGGTTTCTTGCTGTCGAGTCCTCACCGTTGTCTCACCTCTGTGGTTCTTTGATTTCTGTGTTCACGGAGATGTTGCACTGATGAGTTAGGAGGCCTTCATGCGGACTGAACAAATTATTTGTCTTAATCGCGACGGAAGTAAGGGCGAGGATTGTGGCCACGTAAAATCGATTTAAGCCCCCCAGTGGAAATCTTCCACTGACCGTTCCAAGGCGGCTCTTCCGTGGCATTTTATTTATGTTGTTGTTTGTTACTTACTGTGTATATCACTTGTGTCTTTTAATTTTGGATGGCCATATGGCCATTTTGTGGGAAAGTAACTGTCCATATGGCCTTCCTTTGTTTAGGTTTCCATTATGGTCTGGTCGCTTAATGTTTGTATTTCTTTCCCTTTGGTGTCTTTTATGGATGGAGTAAGTTAATTGTATCAATTCCTGATCTTTGTTTTACTTCTACTTAGTAGATCATAATGGTGATATCTATAGTTTTGAAAGATTCAAAGCTGTTTATGGGGTAAGGGGGACCTTTTTAGATTACCAAGCATTAATAGCTAAAATCCCTAATCAGTGGAAAAATACGATTAATGAAAATAAACCGTTTTGCATTATGAATGCTTATAATATAACATGCAGTATATATACACGAAACTTAATAAAAGACAAGAAAGGTTGTAGGAGGTTTTATGACATAATGGTTGGGACTAAAGAAATTATCTTTTCAAATAAATGGGAACGAGAATTAGGAAATATCTCAGCGGATGATTTAATGTGTTTATAACTTAGTGGTCAAAGATCTCAAAGAAGCGACGCTAAAAGATTTCCAGTTTAAACTTATAAATAAAATTTTAGTTACTAAATCCTTTTTACACAGAATAAAGAAAATAGATGAAAATCAATGTTCATACTGTGCGAATCAGGTGGAAACTATCCTGCATCTATTTACAGAATGTGAAAAAGTGAATAGATTTTGGCAGCTTTTGAGAGTATGGATACTTGCGCGCACAAATCTGAACTTCGATTTAAGTAGTAAAGCCATCATTTTCTCAAACCAAAATAAAAATAGACTATTGTCATTAATTTCGGTTTTAGCAAAGCAATACATTTACAAAAATAAATTTGTAAATGACGAACTCAACCTGGATGTATTCATTTCGCAGCTTAAAAGGAAATTTCAGTGTGAAAAATATATAGGTTTTATAAATAATAATATCGGTAACTTTTTCTCTATATGGGGCCCATTATACAACTATTTTTCAGTGGAAGCATGACTGTCTTGGTGAGTTCTTCAATAGTACTGAGGAGCAAGATTGAAGATAATAAATAATAATAATTCACTCTGTTTAATGAATGGTGAATTGGCAAATATTTTATATATCTGGGCATTTTATAAACAAAGTGAGCCAAACACTTGGAAGTTTATCTACTAGCTTGTTTTTTTTTTACGCAAAGAGTAGCTGGGGGAGGTAGGCAGGAGAAATGGTGACGGGAACCGGGTCCAATAATGCTTGTAGTAAAAGTTAATAGCTTGAAGGGAAGATATATGGATGTTTTATTATTATTATTATTATTATTATTATTATTATATTTTTTTTTTAGTATTTCTGTAGAAAATTTGAAACCCTCACATGATTATAATACCATGTATATGATGTGAGCTACACAGTACAATAAAACTAGAGCTGGAATATGAGCTTATTTCGTAGGCATGCCTATATAAATATAATAAAAATGTTACCCCCGAAAAAACACATATAGATGAAAAGCTTAATTTCATTAGTGTTACGGCTTGGGGTGTAGATTATCGGCACTCGTCTGTGAGTGAGTGAGTGAGTTTTAGTTTTACGTCCCACCAACAGCTAAGGTCGTGCGGAGACGGGACCTCGGTTTGGGGGCTCGTCCGAAGGTCTGGGGGGGGGGGGCCGGGATCGGTCCTGCGGTCCCTGGTTTGCAGGGCGAGTAGCGTAACCACTGCACCACGGAGGCTTCTGGCACTCGTCTGTACCACCTCGTTTGAATAATAATATATACCCTTGTAAATCTCTGCTTACTCTATAATGGTGGGTGTTTCAAGGGACAATATTTATATAGACATGTTTCGTGATATGCTTGAATAGCTGACTGGACAGATAAGGAGATGTGGGGCGGAGTGGTTGTTTGAGGGTGCACCGTCTAGATACCCTGTAGGCTGACATCTGGTACAATTCAAATGGAAGATTTATTGATATTGATACCTTTTTATAAAACTGTACGGTACCGCTTATAAGAAATAGCTATGTATGTCTGGAAGTGCAAGCTTCCAACACCTACTCCGTTACATATTTCTTGCTGTTATTTTTATAGCTTTTATATTAGTATTATCAGCAGTAGTAGTGATAGTAATAGTTGAAAAAAAAAAGATTACTGATAATATTTAGAAAATGGTGAAAGCTAATGCTTGTATGCTCATAATCATAGGTTGTATTGATACGTCCTTCTTTATATTTATGTGAGATGATTCATGAATAAAATTAAAAAAAAAAAAAGGTCATATGGCGACGGGACCTCGGTTTAAAGACTCACCCGAAAGTCTGTAGAAGCCCGGGATCGATCCTGCGAGCCCTGGTTTACAAGGCGAGTAGCGTTACCACTGCACCACGGAGGCTTCTAGATTACAGTGAAATTCCGCTACTAAGACCACCTAAAATTAAGAGTAATTCTGCTTTAAAAAGCTTGTTTAGTAGGTTGCAGTTATTATTTATTTGTGTTTACTGCATCAAGTGTCCTCTGGTCTGAGACCACCTTTAGGATAGTTCAAAAGTGGTCTTCAAGACCACTTTTGAACAGTCCCAAAGATGGTCTTACTATAGGAATTTTAATGCACATCAAATAATTTGATTGGTAGGAAGTCAAAAATGGCTATTATACAGCAAAACAAGACTTATTGCGCTCAACTCGATTAAAACAAAATCCGTTTACCCTTTGTGTCCATCAGCTGATGCTCTAAGTCTCACATATCAATGCCCATGAGACCCAGACATCTTTCTGAAGAAGCCATATGAGCACTGCCAACATGTATACTGTTTGACATTCCTTGCCTGAATTAGTGGCATAGTGCATTTTTTCATTGCTCAAGATGGCTACTTTTCCAATAAAAATGTGTGACATCTTTCTTATTTATACATGTACCCCGAACATAACCTGTGGGTGTTCGTGGTAACAGCCTCATTGAGGCTGTTCTAACGAGCACCCACATCCTATGCCTTGGAACAGAAATACGCAAAATAATGTATACCCCTATAAACACCAGTTTTCTCTAAATAAATTAGGGTTTATAGAGATATTCATTACACAGAATTGTTTACATGATGTCAATGCATTCAACAGAACAAGAGATATTGCGCACAACCTCGAGTCAAACAAAATTCGTTTACCCTTTGTGTCCAACAGCTGATGCTTTATGTCTCACATATCAATGCCCATGAGACCCAGACATCCCATTTTTTGCTCACTGGTGGCGAAATCTGACCAGCATGGTCACCCATACGGGATAGCGCGCATGCTGGCGACACAAATTATCGGATAGCGTCGGCTTTCTGCATTAAAGCTGGCTGGTGAAACAGCAAATGTCAACAGTACCTTCGTTATTTCTGAATAAAAAAAAACCTCAAGTCATGTGTTTTTAATCAAATCAAAAGGAAAATACTAGCAGTAAAATTTCTCGACTTTGTTAAAAGTGCCTCTTTACCTCCAGCTTCACCGAAAAAAATGGCTTCAATCGGCTCGATATATTCAGATTGCATGAGAGACAACGAATTGGCCACTTTTGCTCACATCACGAAAACATGCCCATGTAAATTTGACCTCCTTGAACCCCACTTTTATACAGTAAAACTGGGGTTTACAGGGGTAAACCTTATTTTTATTATTTTTGCTCTAAAATATAGATTCTGTGTACTCGTAAGAACCGCCCCGATGAGGTGGTTCTAACGTGTACCCATAACCTATATTTTGAGCAGAAATACGTACAATTTAACAATTTTTCATCTTAAAATCTTCTTTTTTTCGGCGATAAATTTTACTATCTATTTTTATTTATCACCCCGCCCATCGGGGCTTGAAGAAATAGATGGGCTGCAAGATGCTTTAACGCAGAGCTGAAACTGACCCGCAAATGAGTACTGGTAAACTGCTTAGATTATCTATGATTTATGATCTTCAGGTATGCGCGCGCAGCCAACCAATACGGCTAGTCGCGTGGCTTCCTGCATGGAGCTACATCAAGGCTTCCTCCACATGCCTGTGAGCAGCAAATGCTCAGGCGAGACTGCGCATGCGCAGTCTCGCCTGAGCATTCGCCTGTCGCCTATGCGAAAAATACCTTTTCTCATGAACTGGCTAAAATTTATAAACCCAGTGTTGTAGCTTCAATAATATGATGATGGCCAGCCAATATATCTTAGAATAGGATCGGTAACGTCGTGTTTCATAATCGCAGAGTTCACAAACAATAATTGATAACATAAAGGCGGATCAGGTTTTCCTTTCAGTACGCAGTGCCACTATGGAGAAAGTCCGTGGGAGCAACCATAACTTCAGAACTACAGTAAAATTCCTATTTAAGACGGCCTTTGGGACTGCCCACTTTTGAGCAGTCCCAATGGTGGTCTCTCACCAGTGGACACTGTATGCAGAAAACATACAGAAAGAATATCTGCAATCATGTAGCTCATCATATGTGCTCTTGATGCAACCTACCAAATAGGCTTTTTAGGCCTTCATGCGGACTGAACAAATTATTTGTCTAAATCGCGACGGAAGTAAAGGCGAGGATTGTGGCCACGTAAAATCGATTTAAGCCCCCCAGTGGAATTCGTTTCCGCTGACCGTTCCAAGGCGGTTCTTCTGTCGCGGTTTATTTTTGTAATGGTTTGTCTTTGGGTGTTTGTGTAGCTTATGTTATTTTATTTAGGGTAGCATATTGGCCATTTTGTGGGAACGGTCACTGTCCTTTTGGCTTTCCGCTGTTGGTGTTTCCATTAGGGTCTGTTGTTTCATGTTTGTGTGTCTTTCCCTTTGATGGGAGCTGTGGGTTGATTGTATCGATTCCTGATCGTTGCCTTCACTTTTATTTTTAAAGCAGAATTAGTCTTAATTTTAGGTGGTCTTAATAGCGGGATTTTGAGGCTGTTCTAACGAATACCCACATCCTATGCAATGGAACAGAAATACGCAAAATAATGTATGCCCCTATAAACACCAGTTTTCTCTAAATAAATTAGGGTTTATAGAGATATTCATTTCACAGAATTGTTTACATGATGTCAATGCATTCAACAGAACAAGAGATATTGCGCACAACCTCGAGTCAAACAAAATTCGTTTACCCTTTGTGTCCAACAGCTGATGCTTTATGTCTCACATATCAATGCCCATGAGACCCAGACATCCCATTGTTAGCTCACTGGTGGCGAAATCTGACCAGCATGGTCACCCATACGGGATAGCTCACATGCTGGCGACACAAATTATCGGATAGCGTCGGCTTTCTACATTAAAGCTAGTTGGTGGAACAGCAAATGTCAACAGTACCTTCGTTATTTCTGAATAAAAAAACCTCAAGTCAAGTTATGTGTTTTTAATCAAATCAAAAGCAACATACTAGCAGTAAAATTTCTCGACTTTGTTAAAAATGCCTCTTTACCTCCAGCTTCACCGAAAAAAAATGGCTTCAATCGGCTCGATATATTCCGATTGCATGAGAGACAACGAATTGGCCACTTTTGCTCACATCACGAAAACATGCCATGTAAATTTGACCTCCTTGAACCCCACTTTTATACAGTAAAACTGGGGTTTACAGGGGTAAACCTTATTTTTCTTATTTTTAATCTAAAATATAGATCCTGTGTACTCGTAAGAACCGCCTCGATGAGGCGGTTCTAACGTGTACCCATAATCTATATTTTGAGCAGAAATACGTACAATTTAACAATTTTTCATCTTAAAATCTTCTTTTTTTTCGGCGATAAATTTTACTATCTATTTTTATATATCACCCCGCCCATCGGGGCTTGAAGAAATAGATGGGCTGCAAGATGCTTTCACGCAGAGCTGAAACTGACCCGCATATTAGTACTGGTAAACTGCATAGAGGATCTAAGCCTGCCAAGGCAAAGTTGTGCGAGTCAGACCGTCAATGCTTATAAACCCTATTGCATGGTTAAAAGGGCGGCAGGGCTTGAGATGTCATTTCATCTCAATGTCGGGTAAAAGTCCACTAAAATTGGAAGCAACGTCTCCAAAATGACATTTACAGTGTTGACGGGCACGTTAAACATCAAATCAACAAACAAAACCAAAATCTATTTTTATAGGCGGGTTTTCGTAATGAGTTGAGACAAGAAATACCAATGCTCGGGTCCAGCGGTCACGGGGAAAATGAGGAGCCTCCGTGGTGCAGTGGTTACGCTACTCGCCTTGTAAACCAGGGATCGCAGGATCGATCCCGGGCTTCTCCAGACTTTCGGATGAGTCTTTAAAACCGAGGTCCCGTCTCCGTATGACCTTAGCTGTTGGTGGGACGTAAAACTCAAACACTCACTCACTCACGGGGAAAATGAAGCGTCGTTTCCCATGCGATCCATTACGTGAACAAGTCCGCACAATGAGCAGCCTTCTAAATTCCATTTTATATAGAGATAGGTGAGGTTTATGGGGGTATACATTATTTTTTCTTATTTCTGCACCAAGACATCGGCTGTGGGTACTCGCCAGAACCGCCTCGATTGGGCGGGTTTAACGAAAGCCCGCAAACTATATTTTGTGTATAAAGAAGAAAATAATCCAAAACATTATCAGACTAGAAATGCGTCCATAGGACACGGATGCCCCCGCCTGAAAATATGTATATATTCGTATTCATCCATAGAAAGTTATTGACCGTGTTTCAGTTTTGGACCCTTTTATAAATTTGAGCTGTAAGTATGACCTTGACCTTGGAGGTAAGGACCTTGGTTTTGTGTGAGGCAGATTGTCTATTGATGGCCAACATTTCTGCAAAGTAATTTCAAAATCCATCCAGAGATAAGAAAGTTATTGACTGTGTTTAAGTTTCGGACCATTTTTTTTTACCTTTGACCTCTTAAGTATGACCTTGACCTTGGAGGTACGGATCCGGGTTTGCACGTGACACATCGTGTCATGATGGTTAACATTTCTACAAAGTAATTTCTAAATCCATACAGAAATAAGTAAGTTATTGACTGCGTTTAAGTTTCGGACCCTTTTTTGACCTTTGACCTCTAAGTATAACCTTGACCTTGGAGGTACAGACCTTGGTTTTGCACGTGACACATCGTCTCATGATGGTTAACATTTCTGCCACGTAATTTTAAAATCCATCAATAAATAAGGAAGTTATTGACTGCGTTTAAATTTCGGACGCACGGACGGACGGACGGACGGACACACGCACGGACGGACGGACAGGGGCAACGCTATATGCCCTTTCCACCATTCTTCGAATGGCGGGGGCATAAAAAATAATCATCATTTTTGGAGATATGAAATAATGCACTACGTCACACGAATCTGTTATTGTGTTGCGCTGGTCCCTCGGGCTGGAATGTCTCTGTCCACATTGAACAACAACAACGCATACTGTTTGTATTTTCTTGCACACCAGACAAGGAAATCCGCGATTTTACCCTGAGATAGAAATTTAAGTTCTGACCCTGGTGTTCCGACCCCAAATCGAGTATAATTGTGTGTTTGATAAATGTACTGGTTGATTACGACCTTGTGTGCCCCGTCGTTAAGGTTGACGTCATGCACGATCCGTGACGTAACTTTACATTCCTCAGTGTCAACACAATATGGCGGACGTCGGTAACCGAAGTAACAGCAGCATTAAAAATTCGCAATAGAAATGGAAGGTATGCAAGAAAATGAATCCTATATGGGTGTGAGGGGTGGACAGAAAAATCCGTCCCTCGGGATCACTGTCCGGCATCACTCGGCAAGCCTCGTGATGCCGGACAGTGACCCTGGGGACGGAGTTTTCAATCCACCCCTCACACCCATATAAGAGTCTTATATTACATGCATGGGTGTGCATTACGAGAACACACCAGTGTTTAGTAGGATATTCTTTCATATGTCCAAAATGTCTACATTTCCGATGGAAAAAGTGTGATAATTTCCTTATTTATACTTCAAACATAGGTTGTGGGTGCTTGTTAGAACCGCCTCATTGAGGCGATTCTAACGAGTACCAACAACCTATATCTAAGAGCACAAATAAGCAAATTATTGTATACCCTATAAACCCCTAGTTTTCTCTAATTAACGTTGGGTTAAAAGCGGTGCTCATATAACGGACTTGTATATTGTTACCATGATGATAACGACGTATGGTGATTTAGGGGATAACTGTTTCAAAATTGTCATGCGTGGCGGTAAATCGGCGGTTTTACGGTCGCAAATTTCGTTTCACGGCGACGCATTATCCCCATCCTAATGCATTTATTCGGTTGTTTCTTTAAAAAGTGTGCTATTTTGCACAAAGCGGCAAGCGCTGAGAGCCGCATAAAACCAATACCAGCCAATGGAAAGCGACGTTACATGATGACATCGGGTTTCCGACAGAATATGATGTCGCAATTTTTTGACGTTATCCAATCAGACGTGGCGTTACAAACGCAAGTGCATTAGAATGTATTGTACACGCATCGGCGTGTCTGTCAAAGAATTATACTTCATTTACAGTAAACCAATTAGCTGCTTTCCATCGCTGAGATTTAATATAAGCAATAATCTTTTAATTTCACATTTCTACAGAAAGATACAGAAAATGAACAAGATCAGATATCAATCATTTTGCAATGTCATGCAATATAATCATTTTATATCAGGCAATCAGATGCCATTAATATAATATGTCACTAATTAAACATAATTAACAAGAGGCCCATGGGCCACAATGCTCACCAGATCTCAGGGGGCCACTGCCCACTGGCAGCAATGTATTTTAATTAACCATGGAAGCCCTGTGCCCAAGTATGCTACAGCTAAAATTTGGACGCAATCAGCCTCGTGGCTTCAGATTCTGATGTCGCTTGAATGTGTTTTTGCAGAACAATAGATGACAATTGAACATTTCCCATCTGTGACAACAAATAGGCCAAAAAGAACATTATTAAAGGAACATTTCTATGAAAGTGTGACAAAATATCTTGAAAAGCATTAATGTCACTTTTCAATTTTCCCCATTATAACTCAATGGAAACTCTTAACTTGCCATAGCCTACACACCGAAGAGTGGGTGAGTGTTTGAGTTTGACGTCCCACCAACAGCTAAGGTCATATGGAGAGGGGACCTCAGTTTAAAGACTCATCCGAAAGTCTGGAGAAGCCCGAGATCGAACCTGCGATTCCTGGTTTACAAGGCGAGTAACATAATCACGGAGGCTTCTAAACAAACCAAAGAGCCAAATTTCATAAACCAGAGCTCAGGTGGACACTGCCCAATGGCAGCCATGTATTATAACATGATACGATTTTAATCAACCAATTATAAAGTCTCTCAAACAAACCCCATACTCAAATTAGCACCCATGTGGACTGTATCTGAAATATTAGGTGTTTTATAAAGTAGAGAGGGTGGGGCATGGACATAAAGGAGCCCTGGTTGGTACCACTAAATGTGTCTTATCAAAAGGAACAGAGACATAATATGGTTTAGCAGTGGGGATATGTATGGTTCCTGAGATGTAAGGCCTTTTAAGCAATGGAGGGATTCGGGCATGGCAGATCCCAGAAAAGCCCAAATTGTTGTCACAGTCACTGAAAATGTCTTAGCATAAGTACCAAGAGTATATATGGTTAAACGGTGGGGATCTGAATGGTTTCTGAGATATGAGGCCCTTCTATGAAGTGGCAGGGAGAGAAATGGCCCCTGAAGACCCTAAAGACGGGGTGACTGAATGTGACTAATAACAATGAACAAGAATATATGTGATTATAGGATGGTGGTTTGAATGTTTTCTGAGATATATGGTTTATTATGAAGTGGAGTCTTATCATAAGGCACAAGAATATATATGGTTAGGGGGTGGGGATCTGAACATTTTCTGAGATATATGAATTTTAATGAAGTAAAGGGGTGGGGCATGGCCCGTGGCACCCCGGGGGACCCGCATGCTGGTGTCACTGATTGCGACTTATCATAAGGAACAAGTATATATGGTTTAGGGGTGGGGCTATGAGCAGTTTCTCAGATATATGGTCTTTTGTGAAAGGGGTGGAGCATGGCCCGGGCGCCACCCTGTGTGACCCCTAGGTTGGTGTCACTGAATGTGTCTTATCATAAGGAACAAGAATATATATGGTTTAGGGGTGGGGGTCTCTTAAGGTTTCTGGAATATTTGGCCTTTTATGAAGTAGTGGGGGTTGGGCATGGCCCCGGCATATTCCGGGGCCCCCAAGTTGGTGTCACTGAATGCAACTTATCATAAGGAATGAGAATATATATTGTTTAGGGGTGGAGATCTCAATGGTTTCTGAGATAAATGGCATTTTATGAAGTGGAGGGGATGGGGCATGTCCCCGGCACATCCAGGGGGACCCACATGTTTGTGTCACTGAATGCGACTTATCATAAGGAACAAGAATATATATGCTTTAGGGGTGGGGATCTGAATGGTTTCTGAGATAAATGGCCTTTTATGAAGTGGAGTGGTCGGGGCATGTCCACGGCACATCCCAGGGGACCCCCAGGTTGGTGTCACTTAATGCATCTTATTATAAGAAACAATAATATATATGGTTTAGAGGTGGGGATCTGTAAGGTTTCTGTGATATAAGGCAGAAGTTTACTCAAGGAACATTTCCATGTAAGTTTTGTCAAAATATCTGCAATGATTTGGCAGTAAATGCCATTTTTTAGTTTTCCACATTGTAAGTCAATGGAAACTCTAAGTTGCCATAGCAACCAAACTAAAAGGCCAAATTTCATAAACAAGAGGACCATGATGGCCCTGGATCGCTCACCTGATCCATAAAGTAACCAGTGGGCCCGGGAAGGGCCATAATTGACCTCAGGGTTATAATGTGCATAATGTTGAGGGAGGTCTAAAAAGGTGAAGTTTCATACCAAATATCAACAAAGGCTATTATTTGAACAATCTTGGCAAAGGACCACTAGATGAAGCTACACAACAAATATCAAAGACCTGGGCCTTGCGGTTTCAGAGAAGAAGATTTCTTTAAAGATATTCCTTACATAAGCCTATGTGAAACCAAATGGCCCCGGGGCAGGGGCATTTTTGGCCTCAGAGCTATAATTTAAACAATCTTGATAGAGGTCCACTAGATGAAGCTTTACACCAAATATCAAAGACCTGGGCCTTGTTGTTTCAGAGAAGAAGATTTTCAAAAATTATCTCTATTATAAGTCTATGTAAAACCAAAGGGCCCTGGGGCGGGGGCATTTGTGGCCACAGGGCTATAATTTGAACAATCTTGGTAGAGGTCTACTAGCTGAAGCTTCATACCAAATGTCAAAGACCTAGGCCTTGTGGTTTCAGAGAAGAAGATTTTTCAAGATATTCCCTATATAAGTCTATGAAAAACCAAAGGGCCCAGGAGCGGGGGCATTTTTTGGCCCCAGGTCTATAATTTGAACAATCTTGATAGAGGTCCACAAGATGAAGCTTCATACCAAATATCAAAGACCTGGGCCTTGCAGTTTCAGAGAAGAAGATTTTTTAAGATTTTCCCTATATAAGCCTACATCAAACCAAAGGGCCCCGGGGTGGGGGCATTTTTGGCCCCAGCACTATAATTTGAACAATCTTGGTAGGGGTCCACTAGATGAAGCTTCATACCAAATAGCAAAGACCTGGGCCATTGCAGTTTCAGAGAAGAAGATTTTTAAAGATTTTCCCAATATATGCCCATGTAAAACCATAGGGCCCCAGAGCGGGGGCATTTTTGGCCCAAGGGTTATAGTTTGAACAATCTTGGTAGAGGTCCATTAGATGAAGCTTCATACCAAATATCAAAGTCCTGGGCCTTGTGGTTTCAGAGAAGAAGATTTTTAAAGATTATCCCTATATAAGCCTATGTAAAACCAAAGGGCCCCGGGGCGGGGCAACTTTTGGCCCCAGCACAATAAATTGTATCATCTCGGTAAGGGTCCTTTAGAAGAAGCTTCATATCAAATATAAAAGACCTAGGCCTTGCAGTTTCAGAGAAGAAGATTTTAAAGATTTTCCCTATAAGCCTATGTAGAACCAAAGGGCCCCAGGGTGGGGGCATTTTTTGCCCCAGCACTATAATTTGAACAATCTTAGTAGGGGTCCACTAGATGAAGCCTCATACCAAATATCAAAGACCTGGGCCTTGTGGTTTCAGAGAAGAAGACTTTTAAACATTTTTCCTATATAAGCCTATGTAAAACCAAAGGGCCCAGGGGCGGGGGCATTTTTGGCCCCAGCACTATTATTTGAACAATCTTGGTAGGGGTCCACTAGATGAAGCTTCATACCAAATATCAAAGACCTGGGCCTGGTGGTTTCAGAGAAGAATATTTTTAAAGATTTTCCCTATATAAGCCAATGTAAAACCAAAGGGCCCCGTGGTGGGGGCATTTTTTGTCCCAGCACTATAATTTGAACAATCTTGTTAGGGGTCCACTAGATGAGGCTTCATAATAAATATCAAAGTCCTGGGCCTTGTGGTTTCAGAGAAGAAGATTTTTAAAGATTTTCCCTATATAAGCCTATGTAAAACCAAAGGGTCCCGGGGCGGGGGCATTTTTGGCCCCAGCACTATAATTTGAACAATCTTGGTAGGGGTCCACTAGATGAAGCTTCATACCAAATATCAAAGACCTGGGCCTTGTGGTTTCAGAGAAGAAGATTTTTTAAGTTTTTGGTGAAAAAAATCTATTTTTGGCTCCTGTGACCTAGATGTACAACGGACCGGAACCATTTGAACAACTGTGAAAGGGGACCACCTAAGGATCATTCCTGTGAAGTTTGATTAAAATCCGATCAGTGGTTTAGGAGGAGATGTCGTTTAAAGAAATTGTTTACGCACGCACGGACGCACGGACGCACGCACGCACGCACGACGGACGCCGGACGGACAAAAAGTGATCCCAAAAGCTCACCTCGTCACTACGTGACGGTGAGCTAAAAACACAAAACCTGTAAAAGCAAATACGGTGAATATTTTCATAAAGTCTCAGCCTCCTTCAGCATATGGTTTCTGAGGAGATGATTTTTTATTTTTTTTTTTTTTTTCTATTTTTTTGCATTTTGGGTTCCATGGCAACCAATAAAAATGAGTAGTAGGCCTAAAATCATATGGCAGATACTAGATTGCTTATGGAACATTTCTATGGAGGTTTTGTCAAATTATATGTAATGACTGGGTAGTAAATGCCATTTTTCAATTTTCCCCATTATAAGTCTATGGAAAAACTAAGTTGCCATAGCAACCAAACTAAAAAGCTGATTTTCATAAAAAAACACAAACTTTCAATCCCCCAGCCCAAAGATGCTAAAGATAAAATTTGGGCCCAATCGGCCCAGTGGCTTCAGAGGAGAAGATGTTTAAAAGTGTTGACGCCAGACGACAAACGACATACGACGACGACGGACAATTGCCTATCCTATAAGCTCCCCCGGAGCCTTCGGCTCTGGTGAGCTAAAAAGAGCGCAGTACATAAATTGCAACGAGAAAGTTTGAGTCCAAATAGATTTGTTTGTTTGTTTGATTCGAGGTTTAAGGTCCCCGTCAACACTATTTAGATCATTTTGGAGACGTTGCTTCCATTTGGGGACGTTTACCCGACATTGAGTTGAAAGACATCTCAATCCCTGCTGTCCATTGAAACCAATAGGGTTTATATGCACTAGCCGATAGGATCTAATCCACCCAACGTTTAATATTCTAATTTATTAAATGACTATCCTGTTTTGAACGGAGGTCATCCGCATGAACACAAGGTCAATCAATATTAACCGGAAGGACTAGGTGTGGTCAAAAATCAATAATCAAGTTTTTTTTTTCAATTATGTCAATAAATACAATTGACATTATTACTTGATTAATAACTAGGGCTGGCTAATCGGAGCTGAAAAGATAATCGATTATCAGTCCTGTCATTGCAATCGATAATCGATTAGTAATCGCTAAGGTTTTTGTCATAATTTAACCTGCCTGAGCATGACTCTTACCATATGTTGCACTTTACCATATGCATATTTGAACAGACAGGCCTGAGCAAACAGTGTAGACCCAGATGAGACGCCGCGGAATGCGGCGTCTCATCAGGGTCTGCACTGTTTGCCACTCATCCAGCTATTTTAGGTATAACTTTGGGTAGTAAATTGTACCTATCAAGTAATCGATTAAAAGCAAATCAGAAATGATAATCATTTTTGTGGAAATTATCGATCGATTAATCGATTTTACGATTAATAGTGTCAGCCTTATAAATAACATCATAATACGACATTCTTCCCCATTCATTCATCAGGCTAACAAGTCCGTTAAATTAACACCCCTTAAACCCCACTTTATATAAAGAAAAACTGGGGTTTACGGGGGTGTACATTATTTTTCTTATTTCTGCTCCATGACATAGGTTGTGGGTACTCGTTCGAACCGCCTCAATGAGGTGGTTCTAACGAGCACCCACAACCTATTTTTGCAGTATAAATAAGAAAAAATATGAGGGATTTTCATCAGAAAAGTAGTCATTTTGGAGGTGTGAAAAAATGCACAATAAAATAACACACGTTATATTATCGTAATATTTCAGCCCTTAATGTTGCACGATTCAGAAGCAAAACTAATCAGCTGGATTCAGAGCTGTTCATGATCTACACTGTTCAAACAAAATACCCGGGTTCACGATCAAAGCCTACATGTAGAAGTGTAAATGTTTGGCATCACTATAATAAGTCCGTGAAACGAAGACCCATCTAATCCCCACTTTATATAGTGAAAATTGGTTGTGTGGCGTCTGCGAAACTTGTGTGTGTGTGTGTGTGTGTGTGTGTGAATTCGGGTTTAACGTCGCTTTCAACAATTTTTCAGTCATATCACGACGGTGTCTTGTTGCGCTGCGAAACTTGTGCTCGGCACGTTTAGAGATGTAATACGAAATCAATAGAACCACGTGATATTGCCTAATACTGCATAAGGAAAAAGAACATATTTCTCGCCAATAAAAAAGTGTCATTGATTTTGAGTGTACCTTTTTTATGAGAAAAACAGGCAGTTTGTGAGGCTTTTCGTTTTGTAGACAGTATATTTAGACAGTCAAGGTGTAAACAACCTTGACGAAAATTTTATTTTCTCGTCAAGTGTAAACAATCTTTACCAGATAATTTTATTTTAGTCAAGACAGAAATTTTTTGTCAATACAGAACATTTTTGTTAATGTTTGACTGAACATAGCAGACGATTTGTTTTATAATAGTAATCTTGACTAAAGTAAATGGTCGCTAACAAGCGAGTGAGGCCCATTCGGTCCTAACCAGTAACTTGTACCTATTTTATCCTAAAGACATTGATCAGCCAGTTGTGCCCATTCGGTTCTAACCAGTCGGTTGTACCCATTTCATCCTAAACAGACTGATCAGCCAGTTGTGCCAATTCGGTCCTAACCAGTTAGTTATACCCATCTCGTCCTAAAGACACTGACCAACCAGTTGTGCCCATTCGGTCCTAACCAGTTGGTTGAACCCATTTCGTCCTAAAGATACTGATCAGTCAGTTGTGCCCAATCGAACCTAACCAGTCAGTTGTACCTATTTCATCCTAAAGACACTGATCAGCCAGTTGTGCCTATTCGGTCCTGACCAGTCAGTTGTACCTATTTCATCCTAAAGACACTGATCGTTCAGTTGTGCCCATTCGGTCCTAACCAGATAGTTATACCAATCTCGTCCTAAAGACACTGATCAGCAAGTTGTGCTCATTCGGTCCTAACCAGTAGGTTGTACCCATTTCTTCCTAGAGATATTGATCAGACGCAGATGGAGATAAATATGGTCTTTATTGAAAAGAGCTTGAGCTTGGGGAAAATCAAAAGGCTCTTATGTGCTAATTCGCGAGAGTGTGGTATATGTACTCGCCGGTCGTGACCAGTCTGCGCTCGCTCTTTTAAGCTCGCCAACAAGAAATATTCAGATGCCACTCGGTCAAGCTTTGTACAACTCTTCCAATAGCTTGGTACGGGCCGTCATTAACGCCTCGTCTTTCGCAAGTCGGAACAACTTCTTTTTTCTCGTCTTCTGATACACTAAAGTCCTGTTTTTGGCGCTTACGAATTTCTTCTTTCATCTGATTGAACTTGTCGATTTCACACAGAATCTGTCGAAATTCTGTTTCAGATATATTATCGTCGTTCAGCGCTATAGAAATGCGGGGAATGAACTTCTGTCCCATCTTTCCGGGTGTCCAGTCTGTCTGGCCACTCCAACGGAAGAAGCTGTGATAGGGCTGGGCCTGGACGCCCCTGGCCCGCATCTCTTTGGCCAGGCGATGGGTCGGGGTGAAGACGAGGGGGTTCTTGTCGCGAAAGAGCTCGATCGCTCGGGTGGTCTTGCTGCTGCCCCCGCCGCCGTTTAGGTAGCTCAACTGATGTCGGATCAGGGGATCGTCATAAAGTGGCGCGGACGAATCGGGCAGGTATTTGATGTTTGCTGTATATTCAGGGTCGGGGGCGTAGACCGCGTGCCACAATGGCATGTTGAGTTGTTCACTCTTGTCATGCCACTGAGCTGTGGCAATCACGTCTCGTGGTGACATCGTTGTCTCCTCGTCGTGGCGGGTTAAAGAGATGCGACATTTTCCTTTTGGGTGGATTTCATGAGGTTTTATAGCCTAAACCCCCTCTGGTTTATAGAGCGCCGCTTTCCGGACATAGATAGAATCGGTAGCCACTCGGACGGCCTCATCGGGTTCAATATGTTCTAAAAAGGGTTATCCTGTGGAAGCAAGGAATACACCACAGAGCTGGAAAATATGGCGTGTACATGTTTGTGGGTTAGACTAGCTAGTTTCGGCCATTTAGGCCTCATCAGTGACCCTTCAAATATTTTCAAAATTCCACAATGGAATCAATGATCCCAAAGGACAAGAAAAAATAAACTACACTATGATGTAGGGCAGGGAGACTTTTAACGGCCGCCACACATTCCCAGACAACAGCTGTAGTGAGAAGTGACGTTAAATGTGTTCTAGAAAGAACAAGGAATACACCACAGAGCTGGACAATATCGAATGTACATGTTTCGGGGCCAAACCAGCTAGTTTCGGCCATTTAAGCCTGATCAGTGACCCTAAAATATTTTCAAAATTCCACAATGGAATCAATGATCCCAAAGGACAAGAAAATATAAACCTTGAAAGCATGGAGATTAGATTGATGTGGGCGTAGGCCAGCATGCTCGCCCTCATGTGAGCGTACTGTGGTTGGGAGCCATCATAATATGTGAGAATATAGCCTAAATGACATTTGTCGGGAGCTCCGACCAGGGTGCCGCTTTGGTGGGTGTCTCGCATGAGGAAGTCGAGTTCTCCTTGGTCGGTCACAAGCCTTCGTGTCATTCTTTTACCGCCGTTGGTAGCTCCGTTGGCAGCTTTTGCGCCCTGGGTGAACTTGCCGATGACACTGCAGCCTTGGTCACGGTCTTCTGGGAGTCACACTGCGCTTTGCTTCTTAAAGGCGATGATGGCTTCCCGAACCTTGAGGTTCTTTAACAAACCAGACTCTTTGAGAAAGGCAAGGAGCTGTGTCGGGGGCCCAACCACCGCTTTCGGAGGCGAAATGATTCCCGAACCAGGCAGGGATGACAGGATGGCAGGTTGCATCAGACTCCCATTCTTGAATCTCGGCGAAGCCTGTACCTATGTCTTCGGGGAGTGTGCCATTGATTGCTACACGGACCATCCGGTGGGTTGGGTGTCCGAACCGCTCGAAATAGGGTTTGGCTTCACCCATGCCCTGGAAGGATGCCGGATAGCAGGTCTTTATGTCGATGCTGACAACTTCCCTCGAGGCATAATTCATCGAGTTCCAGAGGCCGCCGTGACCGTGCTCCACATAGGCCTTCTCGACGTCTGGGAGGAGGATGGATGGGGTTGGCTTCCAGCCGTTCCTTTCCTTTGCCACAATGATGGCCGCGTGATTTTCGCCGAAGGCTCTCTATCCGCAAGTTCATGGTTGCCCAGTTTAGCGCAGATTGCTTGGAGTCGCTCTTGGGCCTCCCGCGGCCTGTAGGTGCGGCCGTCCTGGAGCACGAACTGGTCAGCTGAGAGCTGTCGGTCTTGGCCACCCAGGAGCCAGACCGCAATCGGCTCCCCACGGGTTGCTTCCCGAATAGCCGCCAGACGTCGCCCTCGTAGATGTGAACCGCTCTACTCTTGGGGAAGTGGAGGTCTTTGGGCCAAGCGTGACCGTTGTGGCAAATGAGTTCTACGGATCTATGGCCGCCATTCCCACCTCTACCATACTTGCCACTGTTGAAGATGTCCTCACTAGCTATGTCCCTCAGGATGATTGCTCTTTTGAGGATCTTGTCCCGTTCGGCCACGTCGCGAACAGTCGCACCACCTCTGTGAAGTCTCATCTCCCTTTAATGTATTTTTGGCGACGCGTTGGTGTCACACCCTGACCCCTAAGGGCGCCTTCAAAGTGCTCCACAACTCTCTGGGCCACACAGTTGAGGTCGCCATCTGTTAGTGGGGCGAGGTTGGCCGGGTCTGGGTCTCTGATTGGGTAGAGGCCGCAGGCGACTGCAGTGACGGGGAGGCGTTCTTGTAGAAGACTTTATCGATTCCAATCAGGCCAGGCCTTGTGTCCCGTGAGATCTCAGTGATGGTCTGTCCCCTCCTTCTCTCCGCACGGACTGGGTCGAATTTGTCTCCAACGACCCACTCGCTTTCCTGTTGTTCACGGAGAAACTTGAGTTTCAGAAGAAACCCGCCCTCCGGAAGGCTATCAAGCAGCCTTGCCACTCTCTCGTCTGTCATGTGGGCATCTAGAGCCAGTCGGCCTGCTCTGGCATGAATACCATCAGCTCTCGATATCACCGATGTCGATGTCTTCTTCCACCCTCCATGACGAGAAGACCGCAGCGGAGCCGTCGACTTCGAACTCTACTTTGGCGTCGTTAAGAATCTCGACCCACTGGTCGGCTGGAAACCCCACCGGGCGAAGGACCTGACCATCCAGGTCGGTAAATTCGCCGCCGAGGGCAGCAGCTTGGTCGGGCATTTCTGCAAGGATCTCATCTATCAGTTCATCCATAGTTGCAGATGGTTATACTAGTTTTCAAAATATTCCCTAATTGGAAATATCAATATCGGACATACGCTTAAATTCCTTCTCCACCGCTCTGGCTGCACGGCTCCACGCTCTTGCATACCCGTGCGACCAACACTGTCGTTGTTTGTTTCTAACCTCCGCCCCAACATCTTGCATGGCTGCGTGTTTGTACCTTTGCGGTGAAGCATGCGGTGGATTTTACACTACTCTTCCATACAACCCTTACCACAGGACTCAACCGAGCCCAAAGTCAACCATTTACAAGTGTTGCGTCCCTTAGGCATGAATAAGAATGAACGTTAAAACCAGTATAACCTATACAAAATAGTTGTCTAAATGGAATCCTTCTTTATCCCGGCAGTAAAACGTTTGGGTGTTGGGTGGATTTATTTACTGAATGTGGTGTGTCTTAGAACTTATATTGTATACTGGGACCCACCCCCTACCCCCTGCTACTGCACTCGGCGAATGCCCTTGGTATGTCGCAGCCAGTTGGGGTAGAATTTTTTAGTGTTGGGAGGCTTAGTTTGCCAAATGAAAAATATCGATGTTTGGGTTGGGAGGCTTAATTTGCCAAAAAGGGAATATATTTGGGCGGGCCAAAATAGGCTGGGAGCCTTAATGGGCTGAATGGGGCTTTTATGGCTGAAACAAAAAGTCCATTCACCCCCACCACTGCTGCTGAGGGCTATGATGGCCCTGGATCGCTCACATGATCCATATTGTACAAACGAAATTGTAGGTAACATATGGTGGAGTGGAGGGTTTGAGCAATATTGGTTAGACCCAAGGAACATTTCTGTGAAATTAATTCAAAATCACTCTGGCTGTTTAGGAGTATAAGTCATTTTGAGAAGTAGAAGACATTTTTGATGAAATGACATCTCAAGCCCTGCCGCCCAGTAAACCAATAGGCATAGACGGTTCCACTTGCACCACTTTTCCTGGGCAGGCTAAGACCTTCAAAGTGGTTTACCAATACTCCTGTAGAAGCACCTTGCAGCCAAGCCCTTATGGGTGAAGGCTAAAACTTTCAAAAGACGTCTGTTTCTAAAAGGAAGCAATTTTATAGGAATGTTCCATGGGTGATTCTCTAACAAAATTGTTCAAAATATTTTGCTTAACTGAGCATAATGGCAACCAGAGCTAAATACCTCAAACCTCATTCCTGTGAAGTAATTCAAAATCCATCCACTGGTTAAGGAGGAGAAGTCGTTTAAAGGTTTTTCTACATTTAGCTCTGGCGGCCATCTTATTCACCCGAGCGGAACAGTCTGAGCAATTTCGGTAGAAGGTCACCCAGGGTACATTCGTGTGAAATATTTTCAAAATCCATACACTCATTGTGGGAGAAGTCGTTTGAAGGTTTTTCTATTTTCAGCTCTGACAGCCATCTTGATCACCCGAGCGGAATGGTTTGACCAATTTTGGTAGTGGGTCACCCAAGGAACATTCCTGTGAAGTAATTTCAAAATCCATCCACTGGTTAAGGAGAAGAAGTCGTTCAAAAATGTTTCTATTTTTTAGCTCTGGTGGCCATCTTGTTCACCCGAGCGGAACAGGTTGAGCAATTTTGGTAGAGGGTCACCCAAGGAACATTCCTGTGAAATATTTTCAAAATCCATCTACTGGTTAAGGAGGAGAAGGCGTTTAAAAGTTTTCTCTATTTTTAGCTCTGGTGGCCATCTGAAACAGATTGACCAATTTTGGTAGAGGGTCACCAAAGGAACAATTCCTGTGAGATTATTTCAAAATCAGTCCAGCAGTTTTGGAGAAGAAGTCGTTTAAAGCAAAAGTTGACGACGGACGCACGGACGACGAACGGCGGACAAAGACCGATCACAAAAGCAGGAACTGGTACAATAAGATCCCAACTCCTTCCCACAATACCAGGGGCATGAGTGGCAGGATTAATGTAAGGGACCACTTGGCGTTTCTACATACTAAATATCTAAGCTTTGGGTCTTGTGGATTCAGAGAAGAAGATTTTTTTTCCATTGTAAGTCTATGGGAGCTTATGAGCCCTAAAGCGTGGCAAATGCTGACACCAGGGGCATGATTGGCAGGATTTATGTAGGTGGTTATTTTACGCTACTACATACTGAATATCATAGCTATGGGTTTTATGGATTCAGAGAAGAAGATGTGTGAAGATTTGTTTTATATTATAAGTCTATGGAAGCTAAGGAGCCCCGGTGCATGGTACGTTTGGACCCGAGGGCCTTGATTGGCAGAATTTATGTAGGGAACTACTTGACGCTGCTACATACTCAATATCTAACCTCTGGGCCTTGTGGTTTCAGGGAAGAAGATTTTTGTTTTAAATTCTGGCTCATCGGAGTCTAACTGTTGGTTTTCTTTTGCTCCAGCATTTCAGTGGTTTCTTGCTGTCGAGTCCTCACCGTTGTCTCACCTCTGTGGTTCTTTGATTTTTGTGTTCACGGAGATGTTGCAATGATGAGTTAGGAGGCCTTCATGCGGACTGAACAAATTATTTGTCTAAATCGCGACGGAAGTAAGGGCGAGGATTGTGGCCACGTAAAATCGATTTAAGCCCCCCAGTGGAAATCTTTCACTGACCGTTCCAAGGCGGCTCTTCTGTGGCGATTTATTTATGTTGTTGTTTGCTACTTACTGTGTGTACCACTTGTGTCTTTTGGTTTTGGATGGTCATATGGCCATTTTGTGGGAAAGTAACTGTCCGTATGGCCTTCCTTTGTTTTGGTTTCCATTATGGTCTGGTCGCTTAATGTTTGTATTTCTTTCCCTTTGGTGTCTTTTATGGGTGGAGTAAGTTAATTGTATCAATTCCTGATCTTTGTTTTACTTCTACTTCCCATTGTATGTCTATGAGAGCTATATGTTGCCATTGCAACACGATTTTCCATCTGATCTGCCCTAAAACGTTATGCTTCTTTTCCTCCTATCTGGTAATGCTTTTAATGAAATTTAATGATTGGCCAACTGGCTTTAAAGATATACTTATTTGAAACTGTGAACGGTCGACGGACGCCGGAGTGTTGGCATACTATTACCTCACATGAGCCTTTCGCTCAGGTGGGTTAATAATAAGGTTTACCCCAGTTAACCCCAGTTTGACTGCATAAAAGTGGGGTCAAGGGGGTGAAAACTATATAGGCGTGTTTTAATGATGACAACTGAAATGCTACAAAAGATCAGTATCAACGGATAACGAATGCCTTACTCAAATATCATTTTACAAATTTAATATAGAATTGTACAAAATCAAATATCAGTTCATCTTTATGTTGTCATATGACACCATATTTATGCCTTCAACATCAATAGATCAAGCTATAAAGATCAAAGAGTAATTATTGTTCTTTCCTGCAAGAAACAAACGTTGCTGATACTTGTTATTATAGTTTCGTCGAGACTTCTACGGTTTAATGAAGAAATAAGACTAGAAATGTGTCAGTATGACAAAGATGCCCCCGCCCAGGGGGATACCCAACTCCCCCCCCCCCCCCCCCCCCCCTCTGGAAAATATGAGCTCTTAAGTTCTTAACAAAAGGTCCATGGTGGCCCTGGATCGCTCACCCGATCCAAAGAGTCACAAGTGGGCCCTGAGGAGGGTCATTATTAACCACAGGCCTACAATGTGCATAATGTTGAGACAGGTCAAAAAAGGTGAAGCTTCATACTAAATATCAACAAAGGCTATAATTTGAACAATCTTGACAAAGGTCCACTAGATGAAGCTACACACCAAATATCAAAGACCTGGGCCTAGCGGTTTCAGAGAAGCAGATTTTTTAAAAATATTCCCTACATAAGCCTATGTAAAATCAAATGGCCCCGGGGCGGGGGCATTGTTGGCCTCAGGGCTATAATTTAAACAATCTTGATAGAGGTCTTCTAGATGAAGCTTCACAGCAATTATCAAAGACCTGGGCCTTGCGGTTTCAGAGAAGAAGATTTTCAAAGATTATCTCTATATGAGTCTATGTAAAACCAATGGGCCCCGGGGCGGGGGCATTTGTGGCCCGAGGCTTATAATTTGAACAAAATTGGTGGAGGTCCACTAGATGAAGGCCCATACCAAATATCAAAGACATGGGCCTTGCAGTTTCAGAGAAGAAGATTTTTAAAGATTTCCCTATATAAGTCTATATGTGGGGGGATTTTAGGTCTCAGGGCTATAATTTGATCAATCTTGGTAGAGGTCCACTAAATGAATCTTCATACCAAATATCAAAGACCTAGGCCTTGCGGTTCAGAGAAGATTTTGCAAGATTTTCCCAATATAAGCCTATGTAAAACCAAAGGGCCCCGGGGCGGGCTGCATTCTTGGCCCCAGCACTATAATTTGAACAATTTTGGTAGGGGTTCACTAGATGAGGCTTCATACCAAATAGCAAAGACCAGGGCCTTGCGGTTTCAGAGAAGAAGATTTTTTAAGATTTTCCCTATATAAGCCCATGTAAAACCAAAGGGCCCCGGGGCGGGGGTATTTTTTGCCCCAGCACTATAATTTGAACAATCTTGGTAGGGGTCCACTTGATGAAGCTTCATACCATATAGCAAAGACCTGGACTTTGCGGTTTTAGAGAAGAAGATTTTTAAAGATTTTCCCTATATAAGCCCATGTAAAACCAAAGGGCCCCGGGGCGGGGGTATTTTTTGCCCCAGCATTATAATTTGAACAATCTTGGTAGGGGTCCACTAGATGAAGCTTCATACCAAATATAAAAGACCTGGGCCTTGCGGTTTCAGAGGAGAAGATTTTTAAAGATTTTACCTATATAAGCCCATGTAAAACCAAAGGGCCCCAGGGTGGGGGCAGTTTTGGCCCCAGCACTATTATTTGAACAATCTTGGTAGGGGTCCACTAGATGAAGCTTCATACCAAATATCAAAGACCTGGGCCTTGTGGTTTCAGAGAAGAAGATTTTTTAAGTTTTTGGTGAAAAAAATCTATTTTTGGCTCCTGTGACCTATATGTGCAACGGGACGGAACCATTTGAACAGCTGTGAAAGGGGTCCACCTAAGGATCATTCCTGTGGAGTTTGGTCAAAATCCGATCAGTGGTTTAGATCCTGATGTCGTTTGAAGAAATTCTTTACGCACAGATGACAGACAAAAATTGATCCTAATATAAAACACAAGAGGGCAATTATGGCCCTGGATCGCACACCTGATCCATAGTGTAACAAGTGGGCTCCGGGGAGGGCCATTATTGGTCCCAGGGCTTTAATGTGCATAATGCGGTTTCAGGGTTATAATGTGCATAATGTTGAGGGAGGTCTAAAAGGTTAGCTTCATACCAAATATCAACAAAGGCTATAATTTGAACAATATTGGCAAAGGTCCACTAGATGAAGCAACACACCAAATATCAAAGACCTGGGCCTTGCGGTTTCAGAGAAGAAGATTTTTTTAAAGATATTCCTTACATAAGCCTATGTAAAACCACATGGCCCTATGGCAGGGGCATTTTTGGCCTCAGGGCTATAATTTAAACATTCTTGATAGAGGTCCACTAGATGAAGCTTCACACCAAATATCAAAGACCTGGGCCTTGCTGTTTCAGAGAAGAAGATTTTCAAAGATTTCCCTATATAAGTCTATGTAAAACCAAAGGGTTTTGGGGCGGGGGCATTTTTGGCCCCAGGGCTATAATTTGAACAATCTTGATAGAGGTCCACTAGAAGAAATTTCACACCAAATATCAAAGACCTAGGCCTTGTGGTTTCACAGAAGATTTTTGAAGATTTTCCCTATATAAGTCTATGTAAAAACCAAAGGGCCACGAGGCGGGGGCATTTTTGTCTCAGGGCTATAATTTGAACAATCTTGATAGAGGTCCACTAGCTGAAGTTTCATACCAAATTTCAAAGACCTAGGCCTTGTGGTTTCAGAGAAGAAGTTTTCAAGATTTTCCCTATATAAGTCTATGTAAAACCAAAGGGCCACGAGGCGGGGGCATTTTTGTCTCAGGGCTATAATTTGAAAATCTTGGTAGAGGTCCACTAGCTGAAGCTTCATACCAAATATCAAAGACCTGGGCCTTGTGGTTTCAGAGAAGAAGTTTTCAAGATTTTCCCTATATAAGTCTATGTAAAACCAAAGGGCCACGAGGCGGGGGCATTTTTGTCTCAGGGCTATAATTTGAACAATCTTGGTAAAGGTCCGCTAGCTGAAGCTTCATACCAAATATAAAAGACCTAGGCCTTGCGGTTTCAGAGAAGAAGATTTTTAAAGATTTTCCCTATATAAGCCTAAGTAAAACCAAAGGGCACCGGGGCGGGGGCATTTTTTGGCCCCAGCACTATAATTTGAACAATCTTGGTAGGGGTCCACTAGATGAAGCCTCATACCAAATAGCAAAGACCTGGGCCTTGCTGTTTCAGAGAAGAAGATTATTAAAGATTTTCCTAATATACGCCCATGTAAAACCAAAGGGCCCTGGGGCGGGGGCAATTTTGGCCCCAGCACTATAATTTGAACAATCTTGGTAGGGGTACACTAGATGAAGCTTCATACCAAATATCAAAGACCTGGGCCTTGCGCTTTCAGAGAAGAAGATTTTAAAAGATTTTCCCTATATAAGCCTATCTAAAACCAAAGGGCCCCGGGGCGGGGGCATTTTTGGCCCCAGCACTACAATTTGAACAATCTTGGTAGGGGTCCACTAGATGAAGCTTCATACCAAATACCAAAGACCTGGGCCTTGTGATTTCAGAGAAGATTTTTAAAGATTTTCCCAATATAAGCCCATATAAAACCAAAGGGCCCCGGTGCGGGGGCATTTTTGGCCCCAGGACTATAATTTGAACAATCGTGGTAGGGGTCCACTAGATGAAGCTTCATACCAAATATCAAAGACCTAGGCCCCGAGGTTTCAGAGAAGAAGATTTTTTAAGTTTTCGGTGAAAAAAATCTATTTTTGGCTCCTGTGACCTATATGTGCAACGGACCGGAACCATTTGAACAACTTTGAAAGGGGACCACCTAAGGATCATTCCTGTGAAGTTTGGTCAAAATCCGATCAGTGGTTTAGGAGGAGATGTCGTTTGAAGAAATTGTTTACGCACGCACGCACGGACGCACGCACGCACGGACGCACGCACGCACGACGGACGAATAACAAAAAGTGATCCCAAAAGCTCACCTCGTCACTACGTGACGGTGATCTAAAAAGAGCCATAACTCCAATTATAATTGGTGGATTTTACCCACAACCGACCTTGGCCTGTATTTTCTCATTACATACCTGTGTGTGAAATTTGAATCCAATCCATCAAACCTTTATGAAACAATTTTATGTAAAAATTAAGTTGCACAAGGGCCACAATTCCCATAATAATTGGCAGATTTTACTCGAAATCACACAAAACCTGTTTTCCATGATTATATACCTGTGTATGAAATTTGAATGCAATCAATCAATCTTTTCAAAATATATCGTACGCAAACTTTTTTTTTTTGTCATACAAATTAAGTTTAAAAAAGGGCCATAACTCTCATAATGATTGGCAGACTTTACCTGAAATTGATCTTGACCTGCATTTCATGACTATATATCTGAGTATGAAATTTAAATCCAATCCATCAATCCTTTCAAAAGATATCGCACGGAAACCATTTTTTATGTAAAAATTAAGGTTAAAAAGGCCAGAATTATCATAATAATTGGAGGATTTTACCTAAAATCAAACCTGACCTGTATTTTGTGATTATATACCTGTGTGTGAAATTTGAATGCAATCCATCAATCTTTTCAAAAGATATCGCACGGAAACCATTTTTTAGGTACCAATTAAGTTAAAAAAGGTCATTACTCTCATAATAATTTGTAGATTTTACCCACAATCAAACTTGACCTGTATTTTATCATTACATATCTGTGTATGAAATCATAATCCAATCCATCAATCCATTCAAAAGATATAGCACGGAAACCATTTTTTATGTAAAAATTAAGTTAAAAAGGGCAATAACTCTCACAACAATTGGCGGATTTAACCCACAATCATACTTAACCTGTATTGTATCATAACATACCTGTGTATGAAACTTGAATCGAATCCATCGATCCTTTCAAAAGATATCGCACGGAAATAATTTTATACGTAAAAATTAAGTTGAAAAAGGGCCATTTTTCTCACAATAATTGGCAGATTTTACCACAAAACTAACTTGACCTGTATTTTGTCATTACATACATGTGTATGAAATTTGAGTGCAATCCATCAAATTTTTCAAAAGATATCGCTTGGAAACCATTTTTACAAACAATTATAAGTTAAATAAGGGCCATATCTCTCATAACAATTGGCGTATTGTACCTTCAATCGAACTTGACCTGTATTTTATTATCACATACCTGTGTATCAAATTTGAATCCAATGCATCATCGTTTCAAAAGATATCGCACGGAAACCATGGTGTCGGGACGTACAGGTCGTAGGGACGTACGTTGGTACGGACAGCGGTGATACTATATGCCCCACCCCCATTTTCAAATGGCGGGGGGCATAAAAATATACCGAAGTCGCTAAGGTATTTCCAAGGAGTACTCGTTTCATGAACACCCCAGTACACTCCACATTTCAAGGACAACAGCTGAGTTTACCATGTATTCGTATGTTTTTGTTTTTTTTTTTTTTTTTTTTTTTGTTTTTTTTTTTCTTACGTTTTGACCGCAAAACTGTGATTGCGAGTACCAGCAAGAACAAATCTAATCCACGCAAAATACAAACATAACAATACTAATGATAATAACGAAAAATGTGTCAAGAAGACACAGATGCCCCGCCCAGGTGTCAACCTCATCCAGAAACAAGCATTTAAAAAAAGACAGAATTTGGACAAAGACCATAACTCCAATTTTAAACCGCCGTAGGTTCGAGCCTCGCTCGGGCCACGTGTGAGACGCCAAGTTCTGCAACGGAAGGTCAGGTGGTTTTTCTCCGGGTACTCCGGTTTTCGCCCACCTCTGATTAACGATCGGCTCGATATGAGTGAAATAATCTTGAAACGGCCGTAAAACCCAAACCAAAAAAAAAAACAAACCAAACTCCAATTTTAACTGGTGGTTTTTACCCATAACCAAACTTGACCTATATTTTATGATTATATACATCTGTACGAGAAAATAGGAATCCATTCTACTAATCTTTACAAAAGATATCGAACTTAAAACATTTTCATATGGTAAACATTCTTGTGGGCAATAGCTAAGTAACCGTATGGCATACAGTAAAATTCCTATATTAAGACCACCTTTGGGACTGTTCAAAAGTGGTCTTAAAGACCACTTTTGAACAGTCCCAAAGATGGTCCCTGACCAGAGGACATTGTAGGCAGTAAACTTAAAGACAAATGAAGTGTACCCTTCAAAATCAGCTTTTTATGGCAGAATTAGTCCTAATTTTAGGTGGTCTTAGTAGCGGAATTTTGAATTTCACTGTATTTTGACATAACTTTAAAGTGATGTGTATGAGATCCATACAAAAATGTAGTTCCTTCTTTCTTAGTTTCTGACTTACTATGGACGTCCGTTCGTCTGTCCGGTGTAAACGTTTCTTGTGCGAGCCATAACTAAGTAACCGTATGGAACACTTTGGCCAAACTTTGAAGAGATATGAATGAGGTCGTGTACAAAAAGTATTGCTCTCCCTTTCTTAGCTTTTGACTTACTACCCTTTGATTAGTTTTAGACTACCCTTGTGCGTGTCATAGATAGGTTACCGTATGGAATATCTTAACTAAACAGGCAAAAATTACTTCTCTCCCTTTCATACTTTCTTAGTTACTTTCCCTTGAGTAGATCCTTTCAACTAGCTCGCCGTCCAGAACATTTTGCAATGTCTAATTGTCCTTTCGTCCATCAATCAGTTGCACTGTGAACAAATTAACTTCGACACCTATTTAGACATGGTTGCCATTGGGCAACATAACGTGCGTACATTCGTAAAAATCCACATATTGTATGCCTTTGTCCAGTTTTTACTACATCGCCCATTGGGGCTTAAAGAAATAAATGGGCTGCAAGATGCTTCAACGCAGAGCTGAAACCGACCGCACAAGAGTACTGGTAAACCCTTAGAGGATCTACGCCTGCACAGGCAAAGCGGTGCGAGTCGGTCCGTTCATGCTTATAAACTTATAAACTGTCATTTAATCTCAGTGTTAGGTAAAAGTCCCACAAAATTGGAAGCAACGTCTCCAAAATGACCTACACAGTGTTGACGGGGACGTTAAACCTCAAATCATTCAAACAAACAAACAGCTTTTTACTTTGGAACCCTTGTAAAATGGTAAATGGCGTATATTTCCCAACTTTGTGTTGCTCTTGTCATTATTGTTATTTTTATAATTATTATTATTATTATTATTTCAACCTTGGATCAATATTACAGGAAATCGAATGCTAAACAAGAGGCCCATGGGCCACTATGCTCACCAGTGCTCAGCGGGGCACTGCCCACTGGCATCATTTTTTTTAATAAACCATGGAAGCCAATGAAATTTGGACCCAATCAGCCTAGTGGCTTCAGAGGACTGATGTCGCTTGAATGTGCTGCTGCAAGACAACAGACTGCCCATCTGTGGCAACCAGTAGACCTAAAATTATATGGCAGATGGACCATTGTTTAAGGAATATTTCCATAAATCTTGAAGGGGTAAATGTCATTTTTCAACATTATAGGACTATGGAAATGCGTAACTAGCCATTGTAACCAAACTAAAGAGCCAAATTTCGTTAATAACATAAAACCTGTAAAGGCAAATTTGGTGAATATTTGCTTAAATTCTCAGCCTTATAGAGCATATGGTTTCTGAGGAGATGACCTTTAAGTGTTTTTTTTTTTAATTCAGTTTTTGGGGCATTTTGGTTTCCATGGCAACCAGTAAAAGTGAGCAGGTAGCCTAAAATCATATTGCAAATAGATGATAGCTTAAAGAATATTACTATGAAAGTTTTGTCAAAATATCTGCAACGGCGGCGGTGAATACCAATTTTCCAATTTTCCCATAAACTCTTAGTTGCCATAGCAGCCAAACTAAGAGCCGAATTTCAATAAAAAACGTGTTGGTTTAGGGGTGTAGATCTGTAAGATTTCCGAGATATTGGGTCTTTTATTAAGTGGAGGGTTGGGGCACTGCCCAGGGCACCCCCATGTTGGTGTCACTGAATGTCCCTAATCATAAGAACCATGAATATATATGGTTTAGGGGTTTGGCTCTGAACAGTTTCTCAGATATATGGCCTTTTGTGTACTGGAGGGTTGGGGCATGGCCAGGCCACACCCTGGCAGACCCTGAGGTTGGTGTCACTGAAAGTGTCATATCATAAGGAACAAGAGTATATATTGTTTAGGGGTGAGGATCTGCAAGGTTTCCGAGATATAGAGCCTTTTTATGAAATGGAGGGGTTGGGGCAAAGCCCCTGCGCATCCCGGGTACCCCAGGTTGGTGTCACTGAATGCGTCTTATCATAAAGAACAAGAATATATATGGTTTAGGGATGGGGATCTAAATGGTTTCTGAGAAATATGGCCTTTTATGAAGTGGAGGGGTCGAGCAGGGCCCCGGCCTATCCCAGGGGGGGGGGGGCAGGTTGGTGTCATTGAATGTGTCTTATCATAAGGTTTTTTTTTGTTTTGGTTTTACGGCCCTTTCAAAATTATTTCACTCATATCGAGCCGATCGTTAATCAGAGGTGGGCGAAAACCGGAGTACCCGGAGAAAAACCACCTGACCTTCCGTTGCAGAACTAGGCGTCTCACGTGATCCGAGCGAGGCTCGAACCACAGCGATGAGAGACACAATGATTAAGAGTCAGCGCTCTTATCCACTAGGCCATGGAGGCCCATCCTTATCATAAGGAACAATAATATATATGGTTTAGGGGTGGGGATCTGTAAGGTTTCCGAGATATTGGGCCTTTATGAAATGGTGGTGGTTGGACAAGGCCCCGGCGCATCCAATTGGCCCCCACGTTGGTGTCACTGAATGCGTCTTATCATAAGGAACAAGAATATATGGTTTAGGGGTGGGGTTCTGAATGGTTTCTGAGATAATGGCCTTTTATGTAGTGGAGGGGTGGGGCATGTTCCCGGTGCATCCCGGGGCCCCCAGGTTAGTGTAACTGAATGCGTCTTATCATAAGGATGGTTTAGGGGTAGGGATCTGTAAGGTTTCCGAGTTAATGGGCCTTTTATGAAGTGGTGGGGTGGGGCAAGGCCCCGATGCATCCCGGGAGCCCCAAGGTTGGTGTCAATGAATGTGTCTTATCATAATGAACAAAAATATATATGGTTAAGGGGTGGGATCTGTAAGGTTTCCGAGATATTGGGCCTTTTATGAAAAGGAGGGGTGGGGCAAGGCCCCGGCGCATCCCAGGGACCCCTCACTGGTGTCACTGAATGCGCCTTACTATAAGGAACAAGAATATATATGGATAAGGGGTGGGGATCTAAATAGTTTCTGAGATATATGGCCTTTGATGTAGTGGAGGGGTGGGACATGGCCCCGGCGCATCCCTGGGCCCCGAGGTTAGTGTAACTGAATGTGTCTTATTATCATAAGAAACAAGAATATATATGGTTTAGGGGTGGGGATCTGTAAGGTTTTCGAGATACTGCGTCTTTTATGAAGTGGAGGGGGTGGGACAAGGCCCCGGCGCATCCAAGGGGCCCCGAGGTTGGTGTCAATGAATGCGTCTTATCATAAAGAACAAGAATATATATGGTTAGGGATGGGGATCTGAATGGTTTCTGAGATATATGGCCTTTTATGAAGTGGAGGGGTCGAGCAGGGCCCCGGCCTATCCCAGGGGGGGGGGGGGGGGCAGGTTGGTGTCATTGAATGTGTTTTATCATAAGGTTTTTTGTTTTGGTTTTACGTCCGTTTCAAGATTATTAAACTCATATCGAGCCGATCGTTAATCAGAGGTGAGCGAAAACCGGAGTACCCGGAGAAAAACCACCTGACCTTCCGTTGCAGAACTAGGCATCTCACGTGATCCGAGCGAGGCTCGAACCACAGCGGTGAGAGACCTAATGATTAAGAGGTAGCGCTCTTATCCACTAGGCCACGGAGGCCCGTCCTTATCATAAGGAACAATAATATATATGGTTTAGGGGTGGGGATCTGTAAGGTTTCCGAGATATTGGGCCTTTATGAAATGGAGGGGGTGGGACAAGGCCCCGGCGCATCCCATGGGCCCCAACGTTGGTGTCACTGAATGCGTCTTATCATAAGGAACAAGAATATATATGGTTTAGAGGTGGGGATCTGAATGGTTTCTGAGATAATGGCCTTTTATGTAGTGGAGGAGTGGGGCATGTTCCCGGTGCATCCCGGGGCCCCCAGGTTAATGTAACTGAATGCGTCTTATCATAAGGATGGTTTAGGGGTAGGGATCTGTAAGGTTTCCGAGTTATTGGGCCTTTTATGAAGTGGAGGGGTGGGGCAAGGCCCCGAAGCATCCCGGGAGCCCCAAGGTTGGTGTCAATGAATGTGTCTTATCATAAGGAACAAAAATATATATGGTTTAGGGGTGGGATCTGTAAGGTTTCCGAGATACTGGGCCTTTTATGAAAAGGAGGGGGTGGGGCAAGGCCCCGGCGCATCCCAGGGACCCCTCATTGGTGTCACTGAATGCGCCTTACTATAAGGAACAAGAATATATATGGTTAAGGGTGGGGATCTAAATAGCTTCTGAGATGTATGGCCTTTTATGTAGTGGAGGGGTGGGACATGGCCCCGGCGCATCCCAGGGCCCCCAGGTTAGTGTAACTGAATGTGTCGTATCATAAGAAACAAGAATATATATGGTTTAGGGGTTGGGATCTGTAAGGTTTCCGAGATACTGGGTCTTTTATGAAGTGGAGGGGGTGGGACAAGTCCCCGGCGCATCCAGGGGGCCCCGAGGTTGGTGTCAATGAATGTGTCTTATCATAAGGAACAAAAATATATATGGTTTAAGGGTGGGGATCTGTAAGATTTCCGAGATATTGGGCCTTTCATAAAGTGGAGGGGGTGGGGAAAGGCCCCGGCGCAGCCTGGGCCCCTAGGTTGGTGCCACTGAATGTGTCTTATCCTAAGGAACAAGAATATATATGGTTTAGGGGTGGGGATCTGAATGGTTTCTTAGATATATGGCCTTTTATGAAGTGGAGGGGGTGGAGCAAGGCCACAACCCTGGGACCCTCAGGTTGGCATAAAAGCATATAACTGAGAGAAGTTTTCTCCAGGAACATTTTAATAAAAGTTTTGTCAAAATATCTGCAATGACTTGGCAGCAAATGCCGGTTTTCAATTTTCCCCATTATAAGTCTATGGACACTCTAAGCTGCCATAGCAACCAAACTGAATTGCCGATTTTCATTAAAAAAAAAACACAAATTTTCAATCCCCCAGTCCAAGGATGCTACAGATGAAATTTGGACCCAATCGGCCCAGTGGCTTTAGACGAGAAGTCGTTAAAACCAGACATACAACGAAATATGACGATGGACAACTGCCTAGCCTATACTTCGGCTCTGGTGAGCTAAAAATCATTTGGTTGGATAAAGTGGAAACGGGGAGTGTAGTGGAATGGAATGACTTTGGAACGGAACGAATGACGCGGTAAAGGGATGAAAGTGGAACTATAGACAACACGATTGTAGTCTTATCTGTAATATACATTCATGCGATACAACTCTTTCTGAGCTAAATATAACATTTATACGTGATGCAACTTTCTGCATATATATATATATAATACGCGCGATACACCGCGTTCTCGGATAATATACGCATGCGATTCAAAGCTTGCTGCACATGACATAGCCGAACCCTTTCTGTATATAACGTTCATATTTGAAGCTTGAAAAACGCTTTCTCACATAGCAACAATAAAATAGCATACACATGCCATAAAATGCTTTCTATACATAGTATACATATGTGATACAACGTTTTCTATATATAACATATATACGCTTTCTCAAATAGAAACATAAAGGTGACATACTTATGTGATACAGCGCTTTTTGTCACATCTCTAACGTGTTTTCTGATGAAAATATGTGATATTTTTCTTTATCATATGAGGTCATTGATAAGCAGTGGTTAACGTCGTGTAATAAAAATCATATGGCCACACATGTAATTACACTTCGGCGAGATTAAGAAACGTAATGACAGAGTCAATGTCAACGATGTATTTTTGTGGAAAAATGGTCAAATTCAAAGGCGTTAAGTTCCAATTAAAAGTGGTCATATGATAAACAGAATCTTACACTTATGGTCATGTCATATGAAATTTATCGATCTCGCAGAAGGCTCTTTTCATAAATTTCATATGAAATGACCACTCGTGTAAGATCCTCCATATAAAGAATAAGGAAACTCATCTGAAAAAAGCTACTGCTAGAGACACTGACAGAAACCAGTGAAGCATACGGGTCTGTTAAGGCAAAGAGAATTTGAAAAATAGAAGAGAAGGCAATGATCAGGAATCGATAAAATTAACCCACAGCTCCCATCAGAGACACCAAAGGGAAAGAGACACAAACAAGAAACAACCAGACCCAAATGGAAACATCAATAGCAGAAAACCAAAAGGACAGTCACTTTCCCACAAAATGGCCAACTGGCTATCCAAAACAAAATAATATAAGCGACACACACTCCCAAAGACAAACCATAACAAAAATAAACCGAGAAAGAAGAACCGTCCTGGAACGGCCATTGAAAAGAACTCCACTGGGATGGGGGCCAAAATCGACTCTACGTGGCCACAATCCTCGCCCATACTTCCGTCGCGATTTCGACAAATAATTTGTTCAGTCCGCATGAAGGCCTCCTAAGACTGAAATGAAATGGTCACGCCAAAGCAAGCATTGACCCTGTCGACAGGTCTGACAACAAGGATTAAACCCAGTTGTTACCATCGATTTTGTTACAGGCTAGTGATGAAAATAGTGATAGGCTTCAAAAAGTTTTTTTTTTTCAAAACGTCCAGAATTTTAAATAACTGTTCTGGACGTTGACATCACGACGAAACGCCTCTATAATTTCAACACCCTTAAATTTTATGTAGTAAAACTGGGGTTCACTGGCGGAAACCCTATTTTTCTTATTTCTGCTCTAAAATATAGATTTACGCCCCCTTGGCCTAATGGTTAAGAGCACTTACCCTTAATCATTAGGTCTCACGCAGAGCTACCGGGCGCTGATACCACCTCAACTTCGAAGTTTTATAAACTTCATAAACAACACTGCTGATGAAATTTGGGGAACCCAAAAAAAGTGGTCTTTATGTTCAAAAATGATCTTCAAGACCACTTTCAACAGCACAATAAGTGGTCTGTATATATGAATTATAACCATTTTACTGCAATTAGTTCTTCAAATCTAAGGCTTGATTACATACCTGCACGAAAAGCACTTGTTTTTTCTTAATATAAAAACAATTCCTGTGATAACTGAGACAGATCACCAAAAAAGGTACTTATTTTGTTGGCGACCAGTCTCGCCTGAGCCTTTGCTGCTCGCGACTCTGACGTAGCTTGATGCAAGCAGTCCGGCATTTAGTCCGACTGTCGGCTGAGCACCAGTATTTTAATGTCATACATCGGAGTGTGCTACGGACCCTGTGCTCGTGTAATGGTTCAATTATTTTCTATTTTCACTTAGCATCAACCGATGAAACTAAACTTCATGGAGAGAACAAATCCATTAAGTATTAATGTCACTGGCCTGTCTGGTTTTGTATGTTGTTTGAACTGTAAGATATCATGCTTACATTAAACGCATTTTATTGTTTCTTTTCAACTGGGGTGGGCAAGACGTTATAACATTAACTACGACTTGTTGCTTGTACGTGCGAGCAGACATTGGGATAAATCATCCGCGTGACTTAAAGCAGTTTTTCTTTCCTACGACACTGACTTTTTATTTTCCTATGAAAATATGTAACATTTTATTTTCTTATTCATAGTCCAAACACAGGTTCTGAGTGACCTTTAGCCGTCTGGTGGAAGCAAAATATCGAGGTATTTGCTGCAACCAGACGCCTTGTGAAAGCAAACTATCGAGAAATGTACTGCTGCCAGACGTCTGGTGGAAGTAAAAAAATGGGAATTTGGCTGCTGTCAAATGTCCGGTGCAAATATATCGAGGGATTTGCTGCTGACAGACGTCTTCTGAAACAAAAACGACAAAATTGCTGCTGTCAGCGAAATTGCTGTCAGACGTCACGTGAGTTAAAAGGCTGCTGTCAGGCGCGTAGTAAAGGAAAATATCGAGCAATGTGTTGCTGCCAGCAGTCTGCCAGAGGTCTGGTGTAGCAAAATACGGTTAAATTTCTTGTTGCCAGCCTTTGATAGCACCTAAATATCCAGAAAATGCTGCTGCCAGACGTCTGGTGGAAGCAAAATATCGAGAATTCGCTGCTGCAAGATGTATGCTGGTAGACGCTATCGAGAAATTTTCTGTTGCCATGCGGCTGCAGGAAGCAACATATCGAGAAATTTGCTGCTGCAAGACGTCTGCTGGTAGCAAAATATCTTACAAGAGGGCCATGATGCCCCTGGATCGCTCACCTGATCCATAGGGTAACAAGTGGGGCCCTGGGAGCGCCATTATTGGCCCCGGGCTATAATTTGAATAATCTTGGTAGTGAACTAAAAGGTTATTACAAAATATCTGGTTTCAGACAAGAAGGTTTTTAAAGGTTTTCCTTATATAAGTGTATATAAACCTTGCAGTCCCCCGAGGCGGGCCATTTTTGGCCCCAGGGCTATAATTTGAACTATCTTGGTAGAAATCCACAAGACGAAGTTTCGTACCAAATATCAAAGGCCTTGGCCTTTTGCATTCAGACAAGAAGATTTTCAAAGGTTTTCATTGTTTCACTTCTTTTTCCTAGGGCTATAATTACACACCAAATATCAAAGACATGGGTCTGGCAGTTCAGAGTAGAAGATTTCCGTTATTCAATGTAAAACCGAAGGGGCGGGAGCATTTTTGACCAAAGGGCTATGATTTTGACCAGATGGCTATTATTTGAACAAACTTGGTAGATGTCTACAAGATGAAGCTACACACCAAATACCAAAGACCTGTGTCATGCGGTTTCGGAGAAGAAGATTTTTAAAGATTTTCCCTGTATTAGCCAATGTAAAACCAAAGGGCTCGCAGGTGGGGCATTTTTCGCCCTAGCCTATAATTTGAACAATCTTGATAGAGGTCCACTAGATAAAGCTTCACACCAAATATCAAAGACCTGGGCCTTGCGGTTTCAGAGAAGAAGATTTGCAAACAGTTTCCCTTTATAAGTCTATGTAAAACCAAAGGGCCACGGGGCGGGGGGGGGGGCATTTTTGGCCCCAGGACTATAATTTGAACAATCTTGGTAGAGGTTCTCTAGATGAAGCTTCATACCAAATGTCAAAGACCTGGGCCGTGTGGATTCAGAGAAGAAGATTTTTAAATATTTTCCCTACATAAGCCTATGAAAAACCAAAGGACCCCGGGTCGGGGGCATTTTTGGCTATAATTTGACCAATCTTTATAGAGGACCACTAGATGAAGGTAGTAGTCGAAAACTCTGATCTGTGTTTGTGGACAGTCGTATAAAAACAATCTGTAGTTAGAGACAGCATTTTTGGACACCTGGTCTCTTTAGGGAAGCGTAGTTTGTTTATTTACCCGAGTTATACGGTCCAATTTGGCAGCAATGCTGCTGAATAATCGTATTTTTAGTTGAGTAAGTGAATGTAACATATTTTGTTCCGTAGATGTACACTTGACGCCAAAAACATAATTTCATAAAATTTTCGATGAAAACATTTTTCAACGAACTGGAAAAAGCCTTATCTGGCTTTGAAATATACTCAGAGTGTTGCTGCGGTATCTCCAGGCATTGAGTTTCTTCTCCAATAACAGCAAAAGTCAACAGATTGCATTCTAGATTTATACAAAAAATAATTCACCTACCCTTTCTATGATAAGTTTGGCGCGATCTGTCTTCGAGGCAGTAATCCGTCTTCGCCGCAGACGGCTGTACGGTGTGCTTCAGTTACTTACTAATTTTAATTTGAAATGACAACAAGTGTACCATTCTATTTATCATATAATGTTTTAAAATCGGATTCTATTGCCGGGGAATTTCAGCAGAGAGCAGAGTATATAATAACAATATACAATAATTTCCTCGCTCCCGCCCATTGGGGCCTGAAGAAATAGATTGAGCTGCATGATGCTTCCACGCAGAGCTAAAACCGGCCGCAAATATTTCCTGGTAAACCGCTTAGGGGTCTAAGCCTGCCCAGTCATATGAGTCGGTCCGTCCCTGCATATAAACCCTTTTGATTTGTTTGAGCGGCATGGATTGAGATGTTATTTTATCTCAATGTCTGATATAAGTCCCACAAAATTGGAAGCAAGGTCTCCAAAATGGCCTAAATAGTGTTGACGGGGACGTTAAACCTCAATTCAAACAAACAAACAATAATTTCCGTTAGTTTATGTGTGCAATATCACTTAGCAACGTCGCGAAACGCTATCATGCCGTCCGTGACATAGTTATGTTTTCAGACGTTGTTAACAAATTCCAGTGGACAAAATGTTCAGAAAAACAGTCACATATGATAGAGAGAATATATTCATTTAATACGTCGCAAGTTTGAACACCTTTACCGTTTTATTAGTTGACTATCCTGTATAAATCGGAGGTCAAGTGATATTAGGCTGAGATCAAAAATCAATGATTATGTTCTTAATTGACAATTAATAAAAGTTGTCATTAATCAAGTACAATACAGCAGACCTCGGCAAACCTCGGACATGTAACTGGGCAAATACGAAATCACTTGATTAATAATATCATAATAAACTACTCAAAGTTTGATAGGGATCACTTTTTAAATACAAATGTTGTAATGAAAGTTTAAAATTTCATGACTTAATGTGTACTCCGTATATTGATAGATATCATAAGCAGAAACTCATGTGCAATTCAGTATTCATGAAAGTGCACACTTCTCACACTTCGCAAATGAATTCATGCACCCCCAAAAATCTTGCGTAACACTGCATTCCGAGAGAAACATCAAACTTGCCAGTGTTCCTTTACTAAGCGTTAAAGGTTTGTAAAACTCTAAAATGCCTAGGGGACAGTTAAGAAACCGTTTGAGTCCCGGACAATTAATAAAAGTTGTCATTAATCAAGTACAATACAGCAGACCTCGGCAAACCTCGGACCTGTAACTGGGCAAATACGAAATCACTTGATTAATAATATCATTATAAACTACTCAAAATTTGATAGGGATCACTTTTTAAATACCAAATGTTGTAATGAAAGTTTAAAATTTCATGACTTAATGTGTACTCCGTATATTGATAGATATCACAAGCAGAAACTCATGTGCAATTCAGTACTCATGAAAGTGCACACTTCTCACACTTCGCAAATGAATTCATGCACCCCCAAAAATCTTGCGTAACACTGCATTCCGACAGAAAAATCAAACTTGCAGGTTTCCTTTACTAAGCGTTAAAAGTTTGTAAAACTCTAAAATGCCTAGGGGACAGTTAAGAAACCGTTTGAGTCCCGAAGAAATGAACCGTGACGTCAAAATATTGGAATCTGGCGTCACTAAACTTCGTGTTGCTGGGATTCTGAATGTGTCTCAGTGCGTGGTTTCCCGAATATGGAGTCGGAAACTTACCTACAGGAATCCTTCACACAGACACGGCGGGTTGGTTGGTTGATTTGAGGTTTAACGTCCCCGTCAACACTGTAAATGTAATTTCAGACACGGCAGGGGAGAAAGGGCTACAACACGTCAGGAACATTCTTTGTTGTTTCAGTCTCGACGTCAACGGTTCCTGATCGCCACGCGTTTGAATAACGAGTTAGGGAACGGAACTGGAATACGTATTTCTACATAAACTGTCAGAAACAGGCTCCACGAGTTCGAACTTTATGCCAGGAGGCCCGCTGAACATGTTCCGTTGACAAGCCAGCACGTGCAAGACGGGTTGGACTTTGCCAGAACGCACGTCATATGGACGATTCGTGACTGAACGCCAGTACAGTTTACTGATAAGTCCAGATTCTGTCAAACTTCAATTAGTGTGGCGAATGTCTAAGGAGAGAATCGATGACTTGAATGTGGCAGAGCATAATCGTTATGGAAAGGGATTAGTCATGGTTTGGGCTGGCATAAGCGTGAACGGTAAAACTGACTTGTTCGTCGTTGAAAACGAAAGCGAAACGTTAACGGCAAGGAGGTACTGGAATGGGATTCTTGATCAGTTTGTGAGACCATATGCCGGTGCAATCGGCCCGGACTTTATTCTAATGGACGATAATGCCCGTCCCCACCGTACCCACGTCACTGATGCCTATCCGAAACGTGAGACAATCGTTCGTATGGAATGGTCTGCTCGATCACCTAACTTAAATCTGATTGAGCATGCGTGGGACATGCTACCGCGTGCTGTTTCTGTCCGACCTGTGCAGCCGAGGACTTTACAGGAACTCAAAAATACATTGGTTGCTGAATGGAGGCTGATTCCACAAAACCGGATACAGACTCTAATTACGAGCATGCGCAGGCGATGTCAAGCTGTAATCGATGCCCGTGGACGCCATGCACGTTATTAGGCACGTTTGTCTAAACAAATTTGGAAATTTGTGAAAAAAAAACATTTGTCCAAATCCCTTCGTGTTACGGCAAATTTTGTGGTTGCCAAGACGGTTGTTGTCACGCTTGAATGCAGTGCCAGTTTACAAAATTTATCACTAGTCTTTGTGAAGGATATATTTTCTATAATTATGTATCGAATTTGGATTCAGCGGATTAATTTATCCAAAAATTATTTTGCATTAGAAAAGTCATCCCCATCAAACTGTGGTGTATTCCTTGCTTCCAAAGGATAACCCTTTTATAGAACATATTTGAATAGTATAATATTTTACCTTACTTACTAAATCTGCACGTATCTTCAATCATATTAGACGCACCAATGCAATATCAGACAAACGGTGGTCAGACACTCTTCAAATTTTCTTTTCTACTGATAACAAATTTAAACATCTAGACTCGCCAGAGAATACATCTGAGCTCACTTCAATTAAAACGTGAAACAACATGATCAATCTGTGTTCAAAAGACTGCGTCCGATAGCGCTTCAGTAGAGCTGCTGTCTTGTGCAGTTCCAGCAAATTTCTGGCATGTTTCAAATACTTAAACAATCTGAATTGCTAAAAAGAAGTTTAGGTCGTAGTACCAAAGCGTTAATCCAAAATCATTAGACCATAGACAAAACGGCAAATATCAATGTTCAGATCAACTGACATGGACTCCAGAAGAGTGTAATCAGGCGTCCGCGGATATTTAGCATTACTTGGTAAGCAAGCTTCGCCTATCATGCCCATTGACCCGAACCAAGAAATGGTGTAAATGCCGAGAAGGGTATGTCCGAGATTTTTGGAAGTCTTCCTATGGCTTTCCATTGGCAAACATATCAGAAATAATTATGGAAATGGCCATAAAGAGCTATAAAATGTCTCCAGTATACTTTGTATAAGCTTGTACTTTGCGATCAGTGACCGCATTCAGTGATTCGTGGAACTGAGGTGTTCAGAATTTTTTTAAAATAATGCATTTAACATCGTATATTTCCGGAATTGTTCGGAAGGTTCCAGTGCTATTCAAAAACAGTCAGCAATATATAACAAGATTCCACCGAAGACTATGTAGCACCTGTGAGGGCGCAAGGTCTCCAACCTTGAAATGCAGATCAAGGTAGAAACACACATGCTTGCATAAAAAACTAGTAAGAAAAGGTCACTAAGGAAAGGCCACAATCAAAGAACGCAGCCGTCTCTAGTCACCTAAAGAAAGTGACACGGGGGCACACACAAAACATGAACCATCGCAACAAACTCAAATAACAAATAAGACACTGCCAAAGAACGACCGCCTTGGCACAGTCAGAAGTAAAACACTGGGGGGGGGGGGGGGCTCAACTCGGAGTTTATGTAATTTCAACCCTCGCCCTCACTTCCAGTACAGTATCAAACAAAATAACAACAACACAACAAATTGATCCACACGGAGGCTTTCGCGCTCAACAGTGAGTCATGGTAAAATACATGGCAAAATTGATATGTATAGATTAATATTATCATGAATCAGGGTTGAGGACTAAACAACAATACGACATCAGAGCAGAAGAAAATCACCAGTTAGATCATGGAGGGTCGAACCCAGGAAATATCCGGCTACTACCTTCCCGGATTCAAAGGATGTAAGGTGGGACCGTCATCAAAGAGTCCGGAGTCCGGCCCACCGCCGTGCAACCAAAGAGGGAAGCAAAGTTGTCCACTGCAAAAGGGGTCGTCAACCAAACACGCGGTCTGTCGATAACATTCATGCTATAACCACTTTTCAAGTCGTCATCTCCGGATGCATGTTTGTACATGTACCAAGGTACCTTAAAGCTGGAGATATAGCCTTGAATATTAGGGTGAGCGCTACGGTTGAGGCAGTAGTATGTAAAGTCAATGAATCATGAAATGTAGGAAGGGTCAAACATATGGATGCTTACATTAAATTTGGTATCCCTAGATGCAAGTTTGTACCACGTTTCAATAATGTAGCTCCGCTAGTTCGTGAGAAATAGACTTGAACATTTAATGATTAGGGTGACGCTAGGGTTGAATGCATAGTCAGTGAACCGTGAAATCTGCACCATGGTCAAATATAGTACAGTACAGGTTTTGTTTGTTTGTTTGATTTGAGGTTTAACGTCCCCGTCAACACTGTAAAGGTCATTTTGGAGACGTTGCTTCCAATTTTGTGGGACTTTTACCCGAGATTGAGATGAAATGACATCTCAAGCCCTGTCGCCCAATGAAACCAATAGGGTTTATTAGCATGGACGGTCCGCCTCGCACCGCGGTTCCTGGACAGGCTTAGATCCTCTAAGCGGTTTACCAGGTGAAAATTCTAGATGCAAGCGTTACTAAGCTCTTATACTTATTGAGAAATGGACTTGAATATGATGGAGGGTGGAAGCAAATGTTGATGTATTGGAGAAAGGAAGAACAGGAGATCGGACGGCAAACCGGACTCCCTCACTGCACCATGCTTATAGCAAAGAAACTAAATTTGACTCCTTCGCTGGAACATGCATTTGTCTATTACAAATGTAAATCTACACTCTCAAACTTGATTCACAGCCAATAAACGACTGCGGAAACAAATATTAATAAAACAAGAATATCGGTGAAACCGATGGATGCTCCCCGAAGGTGCAATAGTCGGAACAGGAAACATTATCCTAGTTAAAGAGCGGTATTCTGTGTATACTCACTGTACTTCAAAATGGAGTATAACAAAACCTGTCGGTGGACAGATTAGCTTGCCTGATGGCACTGTCATACAAACATCAGCAACACAATAGGCGGAATAAATGAGAGGAGGTGTCTTCAGGTACGATACCATACCCCAAGACCCTGGGTGGTAGTTTAGCTATATTAATTGGGTAAAACTGTTTAATACAAATTATTGAAAACTTACTCTCGTACACAGAGGCAACTCTCGTACACAGAGGCAATACTCATAGGATGGACTCCAGGTATGGTTCCTATTGGCTGCCTTTTACAGGCATATAAAATATCAGACGGGTTCGAAAATGGATCTGATCCTATCCCCTTGACTGTCAAAAAAGGTCATTTTGACCATCTGCCATGACTAGCTTCTTTCACTTTGATCCAATTTATCTGCAACTCTAATGTTGATGGATGACTTGCGATTTTACATCCTTTTTAACAGTATTTCAGTCATTTCAGAATGATGAGAGGTTGATAATGAAAGGCTGTGTGCAATGGAACTCCGTTTCCAAATGGAAAGATTTCTGCCTCCAGCAAGTTTTTTCTAAAAATTGCTGCAGTGACCTTGACCTTGAGCCCAGGACCCTGAAAGTCAAACATGCTCGAGATATTATCATACCCAACATTTGTGTGCAATTATATTAAAACCAATCAGCAAATGACGACGCTAGAGCGATGACAAGTTTTTTTCCTAAAAATAGCCGCAGTGACCTTGACCTTGAGACCAGGACCCTGAAAGTCAACTTTGCTCGAGATATTATCATACCCAACATTTGTGTGAAATTATATTAAAATCCATCAATAAATGTAAGCACTACAGCGATGACAAAGTTTTTTTTCTAAAAATAGCAACAGTGACCTTTACCTTGAGCCCAGGATCCTGAAAGTGGAACTTGCTCGAGATATTATTATACCCAACATTTGTGTGAAGTTATATTTAAATCCATCAGCAAATGACGACGCTAGAGCGATGGCAAAGTTTTTTTTTTCTAAAAAATAGCCGCAGTGACCTTGACCTTGAGCCCAGGACCCTGAAAGTCAAACTTGCTCGAGATATTATAATACCCAACATTTGTGTCACATTATATTAAAATCCATCAATAAATGTTGGCACTAGAGCGATGACAAAGTTTTTGTTTCTAAAAAACCACAGTGACCTTGACCTTGACCCCAGGATCCTGAAAGTTGAACTTGCTCAAGATATTATTATACCCAACATTTGTGTGAAGTTATATTAAAATTCATCAGCAAATGACGACGGTAGAGCGATGACAAAGTTTGTTTTTTTTTAAAAAAATAGCCGCAGTGACCTTGACCTTGAGACCATGACCCTGAAAGTTGAACTTGCTCGAGATATTATCATACTCAACATTTGTGTGAAATTATATTAAAATCCATCAATACATGTAGGCACTAGAGCGAAAACAATGTTTTTCTAAAAATAGCCACAGTGACCTAGACCTTGAGCCCAGGACCCTGAAAGTCGAACATCCTCAAGCTATTATCATACCCAACATTTGTGTGAGGTTATATTAAAATCAATCAATAAATGTAAGCACTAGAGCGATGACGAAGTTGTTTTTTTTTCTAAAAATAGCAACATTGACCTTTACCTTGAACCCAGGATCCTGAAAGTCAACCATGCTCGAGATATTATCACACCCAACATTTGTGTGAGGTTATGTTAAAATCCATCAATAAATGTAAGCACTAGAGCGATGACAAAGTTTTTTTTTTTCTAAAAACAGCAACAGTGACCATTACCTTGAGCCTAGGATACTGAAAGTGGAACTTGCTCGAGATATTATTATACCCAACATTTGTGTGAAGTTATATTTAAATCCATCAGCAAATGACGACGCTAGAGCGATGGCAAAGTTTTGTTTTCTAAAAAAAATAGCTGCAGTGACCTTGACCTTGAGCCCAGGACCCTGAAAGTCAAACTTGCTCGAGATATTATCATACCAAACATTTGTGTCAAATTATATTAAAATCCATCAATAAATGTTGGCACTAGAGCGATGGCAAAGTTTTTGTTTCTAAAAATAACCACAGTGACCTTGACCTTGACCCCAGGATCCTGAAAGTTGAACTTGCTCGAGATATTATTATACCCAACATTTGTGTGAAGTTATATTAAAATTCATCAGCAAATGACAACGCTAGAGCGATGACAAAGTATTTTTTCTTAAAATAGCCGCAGTGACCTTGACCTTGAGCCCATGACCCTGAAAGTTGAAATTGCTCGAAATATAATCATACTCAACATTTGTGTGAAATTATATTAAAATCCATCAAAACATGTAGGCACTAGAGCGAAAACAATGTTTTTTTACTAAAAATAGCACAGTGACCTTGACCTTGAGCTCAGGGCCCTGAAAGTCGAACATGCTCAAGATATTATCATACCAAACATTTGTGTGAGGTTATATTAAAATCCATCAATAAATGTAGGCACCAGAGTGATGATAAAGTTTTTCTAAAAATAGCCACAGTGACCTTACACTGCAGCTTTAAACAAAGTACCACTACTGTGTGACAAATCATCTAACCAGATACAATGTAGCACGGATAATATGCGCATCCCCTATTGCTGCTTAAGATTCCATTGAAGTTTCGTTGAATTCCTGCGAGTAGTTACTGAGAATTCGCGTGGACACGAACAGTACCTATATATTCATGCAGAATTTATCAAAGGGCCGTAACTGTTGGAAAATTCATCGAACCAAAACACGCAGGTGATATGCGCATCCACCTTCGATACTTAATATTCCAATGAAGTTTCATTGAATCCGACCAGGAGCTTCTGAGCATTCGCGTGGACAAGAGCGGGAGAGACGCACGGACGCATGGACGAAGTGGCGACTATATGCTCCCCAGAAATTCTTCGGGGAGCATAAAAATCTTTACCTGATATATTTCATGTGAGAGCAGTCATATTCTGGTATGGTCTCTTCGTGATGGCTTTCGTCCTCCTTTCTGTTACTTCCTTTCCTTCGAAATGAGAATCTATTAATGGATATCTTTTCCATCATAAAGCACGCGTGTCCCACAATGTTATTAGTCTCGAGCTGAATTTATGGAAGGATAGTCTATATATAGTTTGTCTTTTTCAAATAACTCTTCATTTTCATAGTAAATGTCATACACATATCCTTATCGATACACTGTACAAAAAGCAATGGTCGCGAATACGTGAATGAAGATGGAGCCGTCTCCATTTGCATCTCAACCTGTTCTTGACAAATATAAACCGTCCAACTCCATCTTCGCTCACTTGTTCGAGACTAAATACAGTAAAATTCCTCTATTAAGACCACCTTTGGGACTGTTCAAAACTGGTCTTTAAGACCACTTTTGAACTGTCCCAAAGCTGGTCTTTAAGACCACTTTTGAACTGTCTCAAAGGTGGTCTCTGAGCAAAGGACACTGTATGCAGAAAACACAAAGTAAGAATAACTGACTTTTTAAAGCAGAATTAGACTTAATTTTAGGTGGTCTTAATAGCGGAATTTCACTGTATGAAGATAACGTCTGTCTCCTTTATTCTCTTGGTCTTGAGAGCGTGAGTGTTTGCGAGTGTTTGAGTAACAGCTACGGTCATACGGAGACGGGACCTCGGTCGAAAGTCTGGAGAAGCCCGGGATCGATCCTGCGATCCCTGGTTTACAAGGCGAGTAGTGTAATCACTACACCACGGAGACTTCTATTGGTCTTGAGAGCAACATTAAAAGCGATGTGTCTCAATTTCTAATCATCTGTTATCAACTTCGAAGCTGGGGTTTTTCACTATCTCAATTCACTTTTTCAGCCATATGGAGGACATCTCCATCATCATTCACTTAATTCCGACAAAAGAAATTGTCGGGATTAAATAAATAAAGCTGAATATAGACCCAATAGTTATTTAGTTGTTCCAGATAAATGATGTTTCGAATTGAACGTGGTACGTCTAAGCTCCGTTGACACTTTTATCATTTATTGTATCTGGAAAACACGGCATTCTGATCCTGTTTAACCCCGTAAAACTGTAAATTACAGAGATGAAGATTTTTTTCTTATTATTGCTCAAAATGAGCATTGTGGGTACTAGTTGGAACCGACTCGGCGAGGCGGTTCTAACGCGTACCCACAATCTATGGTCGAGGCGGTTCTAAAGAGTACCCACAATCAGTAAAATGAGCTCAATGACATCCAGCCACTATTAGCAGCCACCTACTTTTAGTGAAAAGAGCTCAATCATATACAACCACTATCTATAGTCACCTACTTTTAGTGAAATGAACTTAATGATATCCAACCTCAATCAACAATCACCTACTTTTAGTGAAATGAGCTAAATGATATCCAACCACTTTCAAAACTCACCTACTTTTAGTGAAAGCGGCTCAGTGATATCCAACCTCAATCAAGTCACCTACTTTTAGTGAAATGAGCTCAATGATATCCAACCACTATCAAGCTTGAACCGTCAGCTACTTTTAGTGAAATGAGCTCAATGATATCAACCACTATCGACAGTCACCTACTTTAGTGAAATGAGCTCAATGATATCCAACCACTATCAACAGTCACCTACGTTTAGTGAAAAGAGCACAATGATATCCAAGCAGTATCAAGTATCAACAGTCACCTACTATAAGAACGCCAAAATTAAAGATTACAACCAATCAGTGGCACCAAAAAGAGAGTATATACAAAACCAAGTACACCGCCTGAAGCAATGGAAACTCGGAAATTTACCCAAAGAAAAAAGTAGCAACGTCCTTTTGACCACCTTAAATTTACCTGCATGCGGGAAGACCCTAAAGGGGTACATTGACAAACAGTGCAGGCCCAGATCTGATGCCACAGAACGCGTCGTTTGATCAGGGCATGCACTGTTTGCTAACAGGATTTTCCGTCAAACATAGAATAAAAATGAAAACAAAATATGCCTGACACCCCTTATATGCCAAATGAACGTATCCAACATATAGCAATAGAAGAGTCCACTAGCATACGAAGGGCTAAAATTATGAAATGACACATAACACCAGAAGCTTTCATCAGGTAATCCAAAATAATAACGTTAATTTGAGGGGAATGGGAACACCTTCAGGGGAGGCAACTCCTGCAAAAGTAGTTTTGTCTCCCATATCAATAGGGGTCAGCTCTTAAAGGAAAGAATTTACTCCTTCTTCTTTCCTTTAGAGTCGACACCATGGCTCACAGTAAAGCGAAAGGGAAGTTCCGAAAGTTGTCTGCCTTTGAAAAATGGCGGTAAAAATCTGTCAGGTTCTCCAATTCCCCTTAATTGTCAGGAAAGCCTTTATAATCATTGATGCTTTATGCTATGATTACAGTTATATACAGCAACTGTACATGCCAATATATGTAAGTTTATTCAAAACTGCCCTGGATATTAACATTGTCCCGCATGGGCGGGGCATGGGCAAATAGATTAGGCTGCATGATGCTTCTACACAGAGCTGAAACCGACTGCACACGAGTACTGGTAAACCGCTTGGAAGACCTAAGCCTGCCCAGGCAAAGTAGTGCGAATCGGGCCGTCGCTACATGTAAACCCTTCTGGTTTGTTTGGGCCGCAGGGTTTGAGATGTCATTTCATCTCAATGTTGGGAAAAGGTCCCATAAAGTTGGTAGCAACGTATCCGAAATGACCTAAATAGTGTTGACAGGGACGTAAAACTTCGATTCAAACAAACACACCAGGGTTCAGTTGTTCAAAGCATCGTTTTTGTTTGTTTGATTTGAGGTTTGACGTCCCAGTCAACACTCTTTAGGTCATTTTGGCGACGTTGCTTCCAATTTTGTTGACTTTTACCCAACATTGAGATGAATTGATATCTCAATCCCTGCCGCCCAATGAAACCACTACGGTTTATATGCACTGGACTGTCCGACTCGCACCACTTTGCCTGAGCAGGCTCAGACCTTCTAAGCGATTTACCAGTACTCATATGCGGACGGTTTCAGCTCTGCGAGGAAGCATCATGCAGCCCAATCTATTTCTTCAAGCCCCGGTGGGCGGGGGCCAACAAAGCATAGTTAGCATAACGAGCTCGTTAACTGTGCTAGTAAGTACAATATCTGATACTCTAGTATGGTATTTTTGCTGAAAAAAATGTGAGCAGCTTTTGCATTTGCAAAAAGCTGCTCACATTTTTCAGCAAAAATATTAGCACATTTGCCATATTTAATGATCAATGTTTTAACGATACGTTAACTAAGTTTAGAACATGTCCCACATTGAAGTCCGAGTCATAGATTCCGTGCGAACGCAGTTTATATTGAGAAATAAGAATTTACTCGGGTATATATCTTTTCTTCTTTTTTTTCCAAAGTTCTCAAAACGTTTGATTAAGGATACATGTTAGAACTGTTGTCGTGAGACGGTTTTAATTAATAACCCGAATTTACATATGGCACAAATGAGAACAGAGAAAAATGTTTCATAAAAATGTTTTCTTTTTTTTTTTTTTTTTAAGTTGAACTATATTAAAAAACAGTTTTGTCTCACATAAGCAATGCTTTGCTAATACGTTTAATATTCACTTAATATAATAATAATTAATTCCACGATAAAACAATAAATCTCTTATCCAATTAGATGTAAGGTACACTGCTTCACTTGCAGACATTGTATAATAGTCCCATAATTCATCCCGACACTTCTATCAAACTCTGAGAAGCCAGGTTTAAGGCGAATGGATACGATGGCGTATCTCCAACCATTTGCTGAAACTGAAAACAATTTGCATGACCATATGCTGGCTTTCAAGTAATCTGAGCCCGGCCTTGAAAACGGGGTCTATTCTTAGAAGAAAGATTGTGCTTCTTTAAAGCCAATACAGTGAAATTCCACTATTAAGACCACCTAAAATCATGGCTAATTCTGATTTATAAAACTTATTTAGAAGGGTGCAGTTAGTCTTTCATTGGGCTTTCTGCACACAATGTCCTCTGGTCAGGGACCACCTTTGGGACTGTTCAAAGTGGTCTTAAAGACCACTTTTGAACAGTCCAAAGGTGGTCTTAAAAGGTACACTGTTCAAAAGTGGTCTTAAAGACCATTTTTGAACAGTCCCAAGAGGTGGTCTTAATATAGAAATTGTACTGTACTTTCCTCTAAAAGAAGAACCCTGTTGACAAGAAAGACAAAAACAAATTATGATTGAGTTTCCTCCCTGAAAATGTATCCATTCTCCTTAAGACACTAGGTATAATTGCATTACATCCAGCATGTCAGAGACCACGATTACATGTAAAGAAGACAAGCGAATAAAAGAGAAAATCTAGAAAATATCCAATATCGAAACGAAACGGCTCAATCATTTATTTATTACGCAGTACTTACATCTGATACTGCGTTTTTGAGACACCGTAGTCTTCTTACGCGAATTCCGCCGAAGGCTATGTCGCGCCAGTGGGGCATGAAGTCACCGAATCTTGAAATGTGGGTAAAGGTCAAACCATGGATGCTTGCATAAAGTTGCCATTCCAAGATGCAACCCTGTACCAAGTATCATTAAAGGCTTATATAAACTTAAATAGAGTAGGGTTGGCGTTATATTTAACAGTCTGTGAACCATGAAATGTAGGTCAATGTCAAATACGGATGCTTGCATTAAAGTTGCCAACCCTCGATACAAGTTTAAATGAAGCTCTTGTATTGCTGAGAAATAAACTTGATCATTTGGATAAACGCTAGGATGGCCGTAAATGTTCACAAAGTCAGAGCACCATAAAAAGAAGGTCAATTTCAAACATGGCTGCTTGCATTAAAGTTGCTATCATTAATTCCAAGTTTGTACCAAGTGACATAAATTTAGCTCCAATAGTTCTTCAGAAATAAACTCGACCATTTGGGTGAACGCTAGAGTCGTCGCAAATTTTCACAAATAAGTTCTGAATAGTTAGATCCTTTGGAAGCAACGAATACACCAAAAGAAACGAAAATAGCAGACTCTGTCAATGAACACTGAAATGTAGATGATCACATATGGATGCTTGCAATAAAGTTGCCATCCCTAGACAGAAGTTTGTACGAAGTATCTTATAGCTTTTTAGAAATAAACTTTACCATTTGGGTGAACGCTAGGGTGGCGCAAATATTGACGGATTGACGAAGGGACAAACGAACGGACGGAAATATTAACTCCTATATCGTGCTATGCAAAAGCAGGCACGGCAAAAAGGAACTCGTGGAAGACTCGACAGACCGATGGCGGACCGATAACAGGATTGCACAAAACAAGGGCGATAAAAAGGATGTCGTAAAGATAATATACACGGAAGTAACTACACAGAATGGTAAAAAGAGTTTATCTTAATAAGTTATTTCATTTATTTGATACTCAATTTCCATCGGGTCCCGTTTTAAGCAACTGATAGAAGCTGACAGTCATTTGAATAGAACTCTATAGCGGCAAAAACATCTCGTACAAATATTCATGTATATTGCTGATATCGTTGCATTTCCTGCTATTGTATGACGATTAGATTCAAATATTTTAGATTGGTGCTTCCGCGCAGAGCTGAAACCGACCGAACTTGAGTGCTAGTAAACCGCTTAGAAGTCTAAACCTGTCAAGAAAATATGGTAAAAGTCGGGCCGCTCCTTAGACCCTAGCGGATTCGCTTGGCGGTAGAGCTTGAGATGTCATCTCAGAGTCGGGTAAAAGTCCCAAGTACCAGCCACGCCTCAAAAATGCCCTAAATAGTTTTGACGGGAACGTAAAACCAGGACAAACACATTTTTTGAGCCAGCGAATGACAAAATTTACAAGAAGTCTTGAGCGACCAGAGAAGACTCAGATCAGCCTGCGCATTCGCGCAGACTGATCAGTCTTCGCTGATCGCATATACTTACTGTAGGCTAATATCTATGCAAAGAGAACTAAGCAAAACGTCTTGTCATAGTGGATGGGTGCGCAGGTTGATTTGAGTCTCTGCTGGTCACACCGGTCTTATTGTAGGTTTTGTCATGCGCTGGCTCATTTTATCTTGAGGCACAGAAGACTAGAAAACGAGAAGGACGCCCTAGGTAAATTTCGCGAACTCAAAGCAGTCTCTCCGCTCCCGCCCATCGGGGCTTGAAGAAATAGATGGGCCGCATGATGCTTCCACGCAGAGCTGAAACCGACCCGCACATGAGTACTGGTAAACCGCTTAGAGGATCTAAGCCTGCCAGGCAATGCGGTGCGAGTCGGCCCGTCCATGCTTATAAACCCTAGTGGTTTCATTGGGCGGCAGGGATTGAGATGTCATTTCATCTCAATGTCGGGTAAAAGTCCAATAAAATTGGAAGCAACGTCTCCAAAATCACATTACAGTGTTGACAGAGATGTTAAACCTCAAATCAAAGAACTCCAAGCGGCTCTCGTCTGTAAGTAATGTTCGTATACGTGCTGTCGATCCACGCATAGTCAGGCAGTACTATTGGTTGGAGATCGATCATGAAATCATTACGAAAACACGCCTGTTCAAATATATTTAAAATTTTACCACCAAAAATGAAAACTCAGATACAAAAACAATCTGATATTTTTCGTATTTCTGTTCAAAACATAAACTGTGGGTACCCGTTAGAACCACCTTGACCAGGTCCTTGGTCACCTGCATTGGCCCTCGGCCACGAACAGCATAGCAACCAGCTCCCTCCAGCTCACAAGAGATTATCACGCTTGAACAGACACAGGCAATGAAAATTAAAAAAATACACAACCGTAAGCACATACAACATGAGTGAGTCTGTAAGTGTTTGAGTTTTACGTCCCACCAACAGCTAAGGTCATACGGAGACGGGACCTCGGTTTAAAGAATCATCCGAAAGTCTGGAGAAGCCAGGGATCGATCCTGCGACCCCTGGTTTACAAGGCGAGTAGCGTAACCACTACACCAAGGAGGCTTATACATATAACATGAACAGCCACATCGGAAAATCCGACAAAGCTTCATTACAAACAATAACATCAGAGCCTCACGACGGTCAGAAGTGAGAACCACTGAGGAGTTTAAACCTTATCTTGCTGAATATTCATTTAAGCCACACCCATTTCTGTCTATCAACCAATCAAATTGCTTTATGTAATTTACTGCTACAAATTCATAAACTGAATGCCAAACAGTGTAGATCCTGATTAGATGGCTTCTTCAGAAGCCATCTGATCTGGATCTACATTGTTTGCAAAGATAGGGGTTGTCCTGAACAGCAAGATAAGGGTTAAAACGAAACAATGGGGAGTTTAAATCGATTCTTCTGGCCCAACCTTTACACTGGGTTCTAATGTTATTTACAACACAAAAAATAGTTGGTCTATCTGAGGTAACTTATTCAATCAATGGTAATTTTGTTTTGTTTGTTTGATTTGAGGTTTAACGTCCCCGTCAACACTGTAAAGGTCATTTTGGAGACGTTGCTTCCAATTTTGTGGGACTTTTACCCGACATTGAGATGAAATGACTTCTCATGCCCTGTCGCCAAATGAAACCAATAGGCCGGTTTATTAGCATGGACGGTCCGCCTCGCACCGCGGTTCCTGGACAGGCTAAGATCCTCTAAGCGGTTTACCAGTACTAGTGTGCGGACCGGATTCTGCTCTGCGTGAAGCATCATGCAGCCCATACATTTCTTCAAGCCCCTTTGGGCGGGGGCAATCAGAAAAATAGTTGGTCTCGATTAGGCGGTTCTAACGAGTACTCACAATCTATATTTTGAGCAGAAATAAGAAAAATATCACAATTTTTCATGTTAAAATTTTCATTTTTTCGGCGATAAAGGTGACAATGTATATGTATAGGCGTGTTTTCATGTTGCTAATCAAAGAACTGTGATAAAACAAAGATGAGGTCTACTAACTTGTTCCACACTCTGTAAGCCGTAGCTGTAAAAAATGCTGCTAGAAAAAGAGAAGTAAAAAAACATGGCGCTAGAAAAAGAGAAGTAAAAAAACATGGCGCTAGAAAAAAGAGAAGTTTTTTTCTTGTTTCTAGTTTCTTGTCTAACTCCGGCCCCGCCCATTGGGGCTTGAAGAAATAAATGGGCTGCATGATGCTTCAACGCAGAGCTGAATCCGACCGCACACGAGTACTGGTAAACCGCTCAGCGGATCTAAGTCTGCCCAGGCAAAGCCATGCGAGTCGGACCGTCCATGCTTATAAACCCTATTGGTTTCATTGGGCGACAGGGCTTGAGATGCGATTTCATCTCACTGTCGGGTAAAAGTCCTACACAAGTGAAAGCAACGTCTCGAAAATGACCTTTAAAGTGTTGACGGGGACCTTTAACCCCAAATCAAACAAACAAAACTTGTCTAACTTATAGCAGACAAACAAACCAGCAAAATATGCTGGTTATCGTAGTTTATCAATTCTTTCTCTTGTAGATGAATTTATATTGTTGATATTCTTTCCCGCCATTACCGCACCAGTGGGTGGGGTAAATGCAAAATTGAAATATTCGTTGGAGGCTTGTCACATTCATTTTCTGAAAAGCCAGTGAGCTGTCAGCTGAGCTATATATAATTTTTACCAGGTACTGAATAGTCCTTTGTAGCTGTCAGTTTACAGATTGTTAAAAACTTAGAATCAGAATTGTTAATTTCATTCTGAAGAGCCTTGTATTGTCAGTTTGTCAGCGAGTGTGGACGGCAGTCGGCTAGAAATCAAGTGTTGTCAGATATTTGAGTGTGCAGAGCGCTTTATTTTGTATTGTTGTTAACACAAAAATGCCAAGTACATGTATACTAAAAAAATGAAGGTTGGTTATTTGGTTCACCATTTGGAAATAAAGTAATAGGATGCACCCGGATGATGGATTCAGGAGTGCAGGATTGCAAAAGAGCAACACTGCGATATAATTTCTCAGTACTTGGCTCTAACTAGGAAGCTAGGAAACAGGAGAGAGATGTTCGGAGGGCTTACGCAACTTCAAGTCCTCAGGAGAAATTTTGGTCGTTCTATTTATCTTGGCCGGAGACATCGAAACTAACCCCGGTCCCATACTGCAAAGACTCAGAAATGGATAGAATATGAGAACTATGATGAAAATTTGTTTGATTTGAGGTTTAACGTCCCCGTCAACACTGTATAGGTCATTTTGGAGACGTTGCTTCCAATTTTGTGAGACTTGGACCCGACTTTGGGATAAATGACATCTCAAGCCCTGTCGCCCAATGAAACCAATAGGATTTATAAGCATGGACGGTCCGATTCGCACCACTTTGCCTGGGCAGGCTTAAGCAGTTGGGTCAGGCCTCAGATTCTATGACGGTTCCAGCGCAAAGGCTTATGCTGGTTGGTACCTGATGCTCTGTCTCTGGTCGGGCCCATCGGAGTCTAACTGTTGTTTTTTTTTTTTTTTGCTCCAGCATTTCAGTGGTTTCTTGCTGTCGTGTCCTCACCGTTGTTTCATCTTTGTGGTTGATTGATTTTTGTGTTCACGGAGATGTTGCACTGACGAGTTAGGAGGCCTTCATGCGGACTGAGCAAATTAATTGTCTTAATCGCGACGGAAGTAAGGGCGAGGATTGTGGCCGAGTAAAATCGATTTAAGCGCCCACCCCCCCCCCCCCCCCCCCCCTCCCCCACCCCAGTGGAATTCGTTTCCGCTGACCGTTCCAATGCGGCTCTTCTGTCGCCGTTTATTTTTGTTATGGTATGTCTTTGGGTGTTTGTTTTGCTTATATTATTTTATTTTAGGTAGCCTATTGGCCATTTTGTGGGAAAGTAACTGTGCTTTTGGCTTTCCGCTACTGATGTTTCCATTAGGGTCTGTTGTTTCATGTTTGTGTTTCTTTCATTTGGTGTCTCTGATGGGAGTTGTGGGTTAATTGTATCGATTCCTGATCATTGCTGCCACTTCTATATTAGATCCACTAACTGGTTTACCAGAACTCGTGTACGGTCGGTTTCAGCTCTGCGTGGAAGCATCATGCAGCCCATCTATTTCTTCAAGCCCCGAGGGGCGGGGGCTGGAGAACTGTGAAAAGCGTTTTCATTCCTCGTGTTCTGAATTGGATGAAAACCAATTTCTTGAGCTTGAAATTGGAGTTGGAACTTGGTATTGCAACGATTGCAAAGCAGACTGTGGCCTTTGCAGCGGTGATGTTTTGCATAAACATAAGCAGTTCAGTGCGATCGGTGTGAAATATGGATTCACGCGGATTGCGCATTCCTTTCAGATGCCGAGTATAGCAAATTGGTAAATAACAGTTGTTCATGGATATGCCCGAAGTGCGAAGTTTTCAATTTTTCTGCTTCGTTCTTCAGCGAACCTTATAGAACAGGAAAAAAAGAAACAAATTTGAACCTCTGTCAAAGGAAAAAGGGGTTAAATCTCCGACTACTGACATTAGAAAGTCGAATTTTGTAGAAGATTTGAAACTTTGCAGTATAAACATTAACGGTTTAAGAGAGAAAATACTTGAAATTTTAGCTTTCCTCGATACGAGGACTGTTCAAATATAAATGCAAGTAGAACGTTTTCTCATGCACTAATGCGAAAATCACCTGGAATAAATATCACAGCGTAGAAAAACATTTTACCTATACATTGATACCAAACCTGTTAAAATCCGTCCACTTTAGCCATGTATATCGTTCGATAAACACTGTCTACTCTTGTATACTAATACAAAACATGGTTGGAAGAAGGTCAGATTACGCCGTTGAAATAAGGTCCTATATTAAGAATCGTTGTATTCTTGGTATACGGTGCAAAGACATTTTTGATGAAATATGTTCGGTTTATGGGCATAATGAAATGCCTTTTCCGACAGTTTTCGTTGGTGTAAGAAATTCAGCTGTGGGCTAGGCTCAACAGAAGAAGCACCACATGATCGTCGGCCGAAAAGAGCAACATCTGCCAAAATGGTTGCTAGAGTGAAAGTAATAGTTGCTACCGATGCACAATACACCACTAGGCAAATCGCTAGTATGGTTTGCATCTCATTAGGAGCAGCTCATACAATTCTGAAACGAGAGAAAATGAGAAAGATCTGTGCTAGAAGGATTCCCCATCTGTTGACAGATGAGCAGAAAAAGGCACGCGTTCAGTGCGCCAAGAAGTTGCTTAAAACGTTTCCAAATGACGATGCACGGTTTTTCGCTAATGTCGTCACAGTTGACGAGACATGGGTTCACTTTTTTTAGCCAAAACGAAAGATTCAGAACAAAATATGGGTAACAAAGTATTGCAAAAGACCATGCATTGCAAAGCGGACCATGAGCGTCAAGAAGGTAATGTTTGCCATATACTTTTCGAATCAGGGCTGTAATACCAGTTGCTATTACTGTTTTAATCTGTCAAACCCGGAAGTGTCGAAATCTAGTTACGTATGAACACAAGTGTCTTTCCTTCTGTAAACATCCTTGGCGATGTGAATTAAAGTTGAGTTACGAAAATCTCAAAACTATCTAGCGTAGTCATACGATTTATGCAATAAATGGAGCCATTTATTATGCAATAAATGGAGCCATTTATTGTTGTCTGTCGCTTTACAAATGAATTCGGAAATTTTATTGTAGGAACTAGTTTGTTTTGAATTCTTACGCTTGTCGGCCAGCGTTCTTCGAAAAGATTTTGTCGTATTTCCAAACCAAATTTACATTTCTGGACTTTCCAGTTCCTACCTCCTGTAAGAAATTGTTCTTGGCTTTCCGCCGGTATCAAAGATAGTTCGGAAAGACATTTGTGTTTGCTATTTAAGGTTTCGTCACAATAAGTTCATACGGCGCCATGTTTTGAAAATGGATAGAAAATCTATCCACTGGTAGATTTTACCTACCTCCAATAAGCTTTCGTTTCGGTCCGTTTTGCATGGCCTGCGTATTCTATCCAGTTTCTAAACTGCCTAAGAATCATTCGCGTATCCAGATAGAATATGTATTCCATGTAGAATTGTCTAAAACATAGGTAACAACTAAGTAGTGGATAGAATTCCGCCATCTTGTTTGTATTCTGACAGAAATTTCTATCAGTCTATCCAAGTGTTGATTGGCTAGTGGAAATTTCTATACATTTTCCGGCATTCTGATTGGCTGGCAGATAGTATATATATGAGCTCGCTCATGCGTTTCGGGGAGCTTTTCCAAAAACGTAAACAAGAATTCTGACGAGTCTACCTATTTACGGAAACGAGTCTGCCTACTTTCGGAAACGGCATTTGGGCATTATAGTGACTATGTAATTATTGCTTTCTGTATTTGACTGTCAAAAAGCCATCCAGTCAGAAACCATAGAAACGCAGACTCGGGAACAACATGCATTTAATCCTCAGTAGAGCTACTACTAAAGCAACTACTACTGCTATTGCAACTATTGCTACACTACTACTACAGCTACTTCTATGTGTACTACTACTGCTACGAAAGATAATAGTAATAATAACAATGAATATATAATAATAATCATAAGAGATTAAGGAAAGAGGTTAAACAAATAGAATTTAGGCCGTTATAGCAATAAAGTTGTTTTAATTTATTAAGACATTGCATTTCTATTATTAAGGACCTGCCATGGACAGTTAGGGCATACAGCAGACTGATTAACCGCTCGGACTGAGACTGATAATTCTTACATTTGGTGTCAGAAGTGGGATGTGTCAATATAAAAACGCATCCAGTGATACGAACCCACTGCCGGGACTTCGCATTTACGAACAGTACCAGACATGACAATTAACCGGGACATTAAGGGCTATAATTTAATAGGAAGTTTAGCCTAATCTGCTCTATATGGGGTATAAACTGCTTAACTATAATTAAATAATATGAACAATGAAGGATCAAGAAAACTAAGCAGGTTGCAAGAACAACACACTCATGTTATAAAATGTATTCATATCATGGGAAAATGAACAAATAAGTAAAGAAAAACAGAAGCTCTAAAAAAAAAAAACAAGATGTGTTTGTGAAACACAAATGCCCCCGGACAGCGCATGTGAAATATGAAAGCTCTACCATTTACCAATCAAAAGTTACGGCCAATGTTAAAATTATTAAAAAGTAAGTCAAATGCCAAGGTCAAGGTCATGAGGTCAAAAATTATAGTACCAATAGAAAGGGCTTGTGACAAGGAATGCACATGTGAAATATGAAAGCTCTATCAGTTACCAATCAAAAGTTATAGCCAATGTTAAAGTTTTTAAAAAGGAGGTCAAAAGTAGGTCAAATCTCAAGGTCACGAGGTCAAAAATTATAGTACCAATAGAAAGGTCTTGCGACAAGGAATGCACATGTGAAATATTAAAGCTCTATCAGTTACTAATCAAAAGTTATAGCCAATGTTGAAGTTTTTAAAAAGGAGGTCAAAAGTAGGTCAAATCTCAAGGTGAAGGTCACGAGGTCAAAATTTATGGTACCTCTTGAAAGGTCTTGTGACAAGGAATGCACATGTGAAGTATGAAAGCTGTACCACTTACCATTCAAAAGTTATGCCCAATGTTAAAGTTTTTGCAGACGGACAAACGGACAAACGGACAAACGGACAAACAGACGGACAGACCAAAAACTATATGCCCCCCAGAATCTTAGATTCCGGGGGCATAAAAATAGCAAAAGAGAAACAAAATAGATAAAAAAATAGAAAAAAATTGTAACAGAAAAAAATAAATAAATAAATAAACGTGAACAGTGAAACCGCCTTAACATACAAATTAACCTAACTTCAACATGGCAGACAGTGACTCTGAAATTGAATTTAACAATATGCAACCTGGAACCCAGGTAGGGGAGGACGATAATGAAAATGAGAATACAGACAGTAGGAGGCTGAAGCACCTGAACGGTCAACACTAGAGGTTTCGGTTGATGACATTCCAGATCTCATGGACTTACCCGTGCAACAACCGAGGTCAAGACGGACACTGGAAGGGGAGTACCTTGGTATTCCGATCAATAACAACGCTAGGGGAGATGTTATAGACAACTCCAGGAATTCTGCCTTTAAGTCCTTACCTCTTAAACCTCAAACCTATGATGGACAGGAAGACTGGGAGTCATACCTCAGCCACTTTGAGGTATGTGCTGAACTGGGAAGGTGGTCCCACCAGGATAAAGCCTTATGCCTGGCTGCATGCTTGCGTGGAAATGCTCAAGTTTACTACATGACACTGAAGCCTGCTGAGAAGAATTCTTATCATCTTCTCACAACAAAGCTGGGACAGCGGTTTGGCAACACTCGTCAACAGCCCATGTGGATCTCCAGACTAGAATCAAGGATAAGGAGACCTAATGAATCGATAGCTGAGCTAGGTGATGATTTACGGCGACTGGCACAGCGTGCATACAGTAATATGAACCATGAGGCCCGAGAGATGCTTGCCTTGAATCAATTATACAAGTCCGTGTCTCCAGAGCTGAAGTATAAGTGCATCTCAGATAACTGCACCTCAGTCACTCAAGCGGTGACCATCATTGAAATGTATGAAGGAATCTTGGGAGCCGAGATGGGTAAAAAGAAGTATGTCCGCCAGGTCACAACTGAAGCAGAAGACAACCAGCAAACCTCTCCAAGAAATCAGAATAAAAATAGGGACACAATAAACCTGCAAGGCACCCTAAAACAACTACAGTTCTGTATCGAAAAGCTTTCAAGGCACTATGGTAATGGGGATAGAGGCAACCAAGGACCTCGTGACAGAAGTGTGCAGCGGCTTTGCTATATTTGCAGGTCTCCTAGACACCTGCAGAGAAACTGTCCAAATAATGAGCGTAATAGGAGAAACCAGCAATCACGACAAAATCCAGAATTGTGGAATTATAACAATCAGGAAAACCACCGTCCATCGCCCCAGTAGGCCCTAGGTCGATGGAAGCTGAAGGGCCTTTAAAGTATGATGAACAGTTGAGTCCGAGTTTAATTGGAAAAATTTACGAACATTCAAAAAGCTTTGACAAGGGTTTTATACTGACTGCAAAATAAGTGGTATCACTTCACATTTCTTAATAGACAGTGGTTCAACCTCAACTCTCCTGTCAAATAGAATGTACCTGAAAATTGAACCTTGCATAAGACCCCAACTGAGAGAAAATAAGTTTAAGGTGAAGAATGTGAATGGTATAGACATCAATGTATATGGGAATGCTAACATACCTATAAAATTAGGGAAAACAGAATATTTTCATCAAGTCATTGTCTGTGATATTTCTCCTGATGGCATCCTGGGACAAGATTTCCTCCTTGAACATGTAAGGAAGATTGACTATCAAAAATACATGCTATACACAGAGACAGATCACATCTCATGCTGGCTTGGTGGAAATTCTTCTATGACTTGTAGAGTTATAGCCGAAGAAAAGAGGTGTATCCCTGCAAATTCTAGTGCCTGGGTAGATGTTAGAATCCCAATTCAAGAACAATTATTAACAAAATCAGCAATTATTGAGCCCGCAATACCGGCATCGTCAAATGCACAGTTAACACCTGGAATAATTGAAACGGGGAAAAATGAGGATTTAAGAACCTTAAATATAGTAAACTGTAGTAAAGAAACATTGACAATATACCCAAATACTATATTAGGAAATTGCACAACAATCAAAGAAATTAAAACTACCCCTTCCTTGTGTAGAAATATGGCAGTTACTGAACAGCCCTTGTGTGAAGATCTGCCTGAACACTTAAATGATCTGTTTATTAGAAGTTCTGCAAATCTAGATAGGAATGAAAGGTACCAACTTAAGACATTGCTAATGAAATATCAGTCTGTATTTGCCAAGTCATCTGATGACCTAGGATTCACAGATCGTGTTGAACATCACATTGATACTGGAGATGCGCTACCCATTAAGGAACCTTTAAGACGACTGCCCATAGCGAAGCGCGAGATTGAACGCGAAGAAGTACGAAAAATGCTCCAGAAGGGCGTGATAGAACCGTCAATTAGCCCTTGGTCCAGTAACATAGTCCTTGTCAAGAAGAAAGATGGAAGCACCAGATTCTGTGTGGACTATCGGAAATTAAATGCGATTACAAAGAAAGATTCTTATCCTCTTCCCAGGGTGGACGACTGTCTAGACGCACTGGCAGGGTCTGTATATGTCAGTTCTATGGATATTAACGCCGGCTACTGGCAGATTGGCGTCTCCCGACTGGATAGAGAGAAGACTGCATTCGCCACAAGCATGGGACTGTACCAATTTGTCAAAATGCCATTCGGTTTAGTGGCCGCGCCCTCAGAATTCTGTCGTCTCATGGGAGACGTCTTTCGCGACATGCAATGGGAAGAATGTCTCATCTATATGGATGATATAATAGTTCCGGCTAAAACTGTTGAAGAAGCCATTCAAAGGCTTGAACATGTCTTTCAACGACTACAAGGTGCAAACCTAAAACTAAAGCCCTCTAAGTGTACTTTCTTTCAAAAGTCTGTAAAATTTCTGGGACATGAAGTATCTGAGCATGGTCTACATACAGACAAGGACAAAATCAAAGATGTGCAAAACTGGCCCATACCGCGTACAGTCAAGCACGTTCGCAGATTTGTTGGTTTGGCTGCCTATTACAAGAGATTCATTGCTTCATTCGGAGAGATATGTAAACCCCTTTATCAGCTCTGTGAAAAGAACAGAACATTTTGCTGGACTGAGGACTGCCAGAAAGCATTCACAACTCTGAAGGAAAAACTTACCTCAGCACCAATACTGTCATACCCTCTGCCAGGGCATGAATTTATTTTGGATACAGATGCTTCCCTTTTCACGGTAGGAGCAGTGCTTTCACAGGAACAAAGCGGCACAGAGCGCGTCATTGCATATATGAGTAAGACAATGAATAAGCATGAAATACAGTACTGCACTACCCGTAAGGAGCTATTAGCAGTGGTAACAGCACTCAAACATTTTCATCATTATCTCATAGGACAGACAGTAAAATTGAGAACGGACAATGCAGCCGTTAGCTGGATGCGGAACCTAAAAAATCCTACAGGCCAGGTTGCTAGATGGCTACAACAGATTGAAACATATGACTTGACTGTCTCCCATCGGCCAGGGAGACTCCACGGAAACTCAGACGCGTTGTCACGCATTCCCTGTAAAGTGTGTTTGAAACAAGAGCAAAATGAGAGTAAAGAAACTGAAGTTCATGATCCAAAACTTCACAGTGAAAATCTTGTATCCACAGATCAAGCAACAAATGAGTTATCACGAGCAGTGACACGTGGACAGCAGCAAAGTAAAGCTACTGCTGAGCTAAAAACCAGTCAATTCCTTCTGGCAGACTGGGAACCTAGTTCTGTAAGACAGCATCAAATGACAGATCCTGTGATAAGCCCTATTATGGTCCATGTAGAATCACAATCAAGACCCGTGTGGAATCAACTTTCAGAGACAACTTCATATTCCAAAACTTTGTGGAGACAATGGGAGAGACTCAGTATAATTGGGGGTATGCTCTATAGGAAATGGGTATCAGATGTGTTAAAAGAGACCAATTTTCAGTTAGTTGTGCCTGAAATATTACAGAGTGATGTACTTAGAAATTACCATGACATTCCAAGCGCGGGCCACCTAGGCCCAGAGAAGATGTTATCGCGTATTCAAAAACATTTCTACTGGCCGGCAATGAAGGATAAAATAGAATCATACTGTAAGCTTTGTGATTTATGCCAGTCCAGGAAACCTTCAAAGCTCACAAGGGCTCCTTTGGGACAAGATCCAGTGTCAGAGCCCATGGAAAAGGTGTCTGTTGATGTGTTGGGACCATTGCCCCTAAGTCAACATTCAAACAATTACATTCTAGTCATGACAGACTGCTTCACGAAATGGACTGAAGCTGTTGCTATGCCTGATCAGGAGGCCTCTACCGTTGCAACCGCCTTTGTTAACACTTTCGTTTCAAGATTTGGTACACCGCTGTTGTTGTTATCAGATGGCGGTACTAATTTTGAATCCACAGTTTTCAGAGAAATGTGTAACTTTCTTCAGATCGAAAAAGTTAAAACTAGTGTTATGCGACCCCAAGCTAACGGAGTAACAGAAAGATTTAACCGAACACATGCCACGATGTTAACGATGTACTGTATCGGAAACCAAAAGGACTGGGATCTCTGTTTGCCCCAGGTTATGATGGCATATAGGGCATCAATTCATTCCAGCACTGGGCTTACCCCTAACAGAATGGTCTTTGGAAGGGAGATCATGCTCCCTATGGCAGCAATCGTAAGACAGCCTTCGGTGGACAGCGATGCAACTATCAACGAATATGTCCAGAATCTTCAAGATAAACTACAGCAAGCACATGAGCTTGCTCGGAAGAACCTTAAGAAAAACGCTACCTATAGAAAGAAGCACTATGATATCAGGTCGTCAAAGCGTACTCTTCAACCAGGACAAGCGGTGTGGCTGTATGAACCTAGCAAAAAACCCGGTATGTGTGTAACACTAGCCCCAAAGTGGAAGGGCCCATTTCTTGTTCTTCAGCGACTGGATGATCTGACGTATTTGGTTAAACGCAAGTCAAATATGCCAGCTAAAGTCTACCATGTTGATCGATTGATGGCCTATAAGGGTACTTCAATACCAAAATGGTTTACTAAAGCAATTAAAGTGCATGTAAGATATTAAGTGGTGCTAGGCCAAAGATAAAAACAGCAGAACAATTATATATTCAGAGTTTATTCCCTTGTTTAACATTAATTAGGTCAGTTCATGTGACATCACTAGACATGCTATAATTTCTCATTTGGATCAGGACATTGATAGCATCTGACTCATTTAAACCACCCTTAGGGTAACGCATGTTAACATCATTGAGTTAGAGCTAACGTTATTTAATGCACCATTAAGAGACTTTAATCTCCAGCATATAATTTGACAGGTTAAAGTGACTAGGAATTTATTGAGCTCATTAGCTGCTAATTAAATAGTATCAAAAACTGGTTTATTTTTAAGTCCCATTGAGAGTGTGCTATTTGCAAAGCATGTTCTCTGTGGTCGGCATGGGCCTGGAAGAGTCCAGTGGCTTATGTTTGTTAACAAGTTCATGGGCTCAATAAATAAACTATAACATTTGGGCATAGCCCTCACGATGCGGTAAAACTGGAACACTATTTAGCAGCATTTTGGTATACTCATAGTTGACTGTACAGAGGGATCTTTCTGCCACTAGTAAAATTTTGGCTTGTAGTTTAAAATGAAGCTTCATATAGAGTTGATTGGTATACTGATGTAGTCAGGTATCAATTTATTCTCTATCTAGTACTAATCTTTGTGGCTTTTTCAAGGGCAGAAGAATCCCTTTGTGGGGTTTAGTCAAAATAAGAATCCATTGATAGGTTGCAAAAGTGAGAAAGACACTCAAATGCTGCTCAGAATGATCAGAACATGACATTGTGAAACAAACAGACATAACGAACAATATACTTTCTATACCGTTCTAGTTACAGTTAATTTAAAGTTCATATTTGACTCTTAATCTCATGTTAGGACTTTTCATGTGTTAATTGATGTATTGAAATTTGACAAGGCAGTAATAGTACAGTTTCTAAATGGTAACCATTCTAGTCGGGTGTTTGGGACCTAATGGGGGAGAGTGTTGACTCTTAATCATTCGGTCTCTTGCCCCCAGTTGTTCGCGCCTTGCTCAGTCTCAGGGTACGCCAAGTCCTGGTCTTCTTTGTGTTCTCAGATTCGTGCCCACATCTGATTGACCATAAATTCAAAATAAGCAAAATTATTTTGACAGGGCCCGTAAAACAAGGTAGCCATTTTAGGGATCAGCAGTTACACTAGATTCGGGTGACAATGAAATGAAACAATCAAATTACAAATTTGGTCTCTTGGAGCTCAGAGTAAACAGTAATATAGTCGTCTACCTCAGGATGAAAACTTATAAAGAAGCTATTATCTTCGGTTAATAATATAGGTAAATCCATATATGGTGGGGAAACAGATCGGTTGTGCAGTGAGATCTGGCCTGATCAACCAGAGGCATCACTGTAAATATGTCAGAAACTTTCGGTACAGGACACACAAGCACTTGATTGGTTAAACCCCCAGCTAGGGCAGGTGTTAGGACTGTTGACTGTAACGACATACCTGAAAAAAAAAATTATGTAAAATTAGAGACGAAAACTGCAGTCTGACCGAAGATGATACATGCGGAAATGATAACATATCCTTTAGTGTAGAGACTGAGTTTGACTCTGGGGAAATGTGAGTGGACTGGATTCGACTAAAGGAAAGCGGGACATTGTAATTAGCAAAGGTTAAAAACAGCAAAAACAAACTTGTGACTGACTGATTACGAGACTGTGGCTAGGTCTTAAAATGTTGAGCAAGTCAAATTGACCACTTTGTATGTACTCCTCATTCTATCTTCAGAATGACTTCCCTGTTCAACTGTTGGTTGTGCCCTGCTACCTTCTACTCCAAGAAAGACCAGCGGGCTCATATTGATCTTACTCACCTCCGTCTGAAGGTTGTCTGCCCCTGGTGTGTGGATGGTGAGAGATGGAGCAATCGCATTGGGGACTTAAAGAAGCATGCTGTCACTAAGCAAGGTGCTGATCACCTGGTAGGGGAGAAGTTCTTCAGTGTCGGTGTAGGATTCTACCTGGCCTTCTACCCTGAAGACTATGCCCGGGAGACGATACCAGCCCCTCCTACGTCAAGTGATGCCAAGTCTGCCATCGAACTGATGAGGGTTTGGGTAGGAGCTGTCCGCAATCCATCGCGGAGCCCCCAAGATTGGGAACAAGGTTGGCGACTTGGTGAGGCTACACCAACAAGAGAGGAACCTTTTCATTATGTGCCTGGCAGCCCAGCAGTTGGATCCGTGGCTCCCCCTTACAGCCCATCAAGGCCCGATATGGTTATGGACATGTCAATAAATCAGCTGTTCGTGAAACAGGACAGGGTAGAGTTGGATGTTGTGCAGGACAAGGGCTATTTCATCGTCAACCTCAACAGTAGCATCAAGAGGGATGCGATTAAGATTTGTACCATCCAATCAAAAGTAGTAAACACTCAGGCTCGCCCCCAAGGAACTGTCACTGAAGTGAAAGGAGCGTTATTCCAGGAAATGTGTGAAAAAATCAGTATGGTCACCAGAGTATCGGAAACGTTTATTGACAGCATACAGAGCATCACTCCACAGCCTGGAAGACTACCCCTCCAATTTCCCACTATGCCAACACAGCCAACCCTAAAGAGTAAAGCAGCTGTCACGCCCCTCCAGACATCTTCACAACAGCCATGCAGTTCCTTGCCACCACCTTCCTCCATACCTCCTCCTAGGACCCCTGCTCAACAGGCCAGAGAACTCTTGTCTTGGGGAATTATGCCACTTGTTCCACCTGCAAGACGGAATTGGGATGGAGATGAGGCTGTGGAACTTGTCGGTCGGACAACCTCACTGAAGTGGCCACCTCGCGGCTGGAGAACTTTCTCAGCGGAGAGACGACTCCAGGTTTTTGAATATGCAGCTGTAATGTTGGACGCGGATGCCTCAGGTTTTCCTGTTACGTCAAGGGCGGACATTCTTGATCGGTTTAACTTTTTAGCGTTGCCCGGATCCAAAAACCCTGCATCTTCGGCAAAATCAGCTATGCGGCATGGGAATTACCGTCAGCTGCGGGACATCTCTCTTGAAATAGACAATGATATGAGAATTCTTGAAATGTTGACAAGTGCAGCAAAGCACAGAGACAGTGAACTGGACTCCATGATAAAGGCCGTGAACACAGCTGGTATCAGGCTGCGTCTGGAGAGATAAAACTAACTAGAAATGCGTCCATAGGGCACGGATGCCCCCGCCCGAAAATATGTCTATGTTCGTATTCATCCATAGAAAGTTTTTGACAGTGTTTAAGTTTTGGACCCTTTTTATGCCATTTGACCTCCAAGTATGACCTTGGAGGTACGGATCTGGGTTTGCACGTGACACATTGTCTCATGATGGTTAACATTTCTTCAAAATTATTTCAAAATCCATCCAAAAATAAGTAAGTTATTGGCTGCGTTTAAGTTTCGGACCCATTTTTTGACCTTTGACCTCCAAGTATGACCTTGACCTTGGAGGTACGGACCTGGATTTTGCATGTGACACATCGACTGATGATGGTTAACATTTCTACAAAGTAATTTCAAAATCCATCCAGAAATAAGAAAGTTATTGACTGCGTTTAAGTTTTGGACCCATTTTTTGACCTTTGACCTCCAAGTATGACCTTGACCTTGGAGGTACGGACCTGGGTTTTGCAGGTGACACATCGACACATGATGGTTAACATTTCTCTAAAATAATTTCAAAATCCATCCAGAAATAAGAAAGTTATTGACTGCGTTTAAGTTTCGGAACCTTTTTTTTACCTTTGACCTCTAAGTATGACCTTGACCTTGGTGGTACGGACCTGGGTTTTGCACGTGACACGTCGTCTCATGATGGTTAACATGGATGCCGAGTAATTTTAAAATCCATCAAGAAATAAGGAAGTTATTGACTGTGTTTAAGTTTCGGACGCACGGACGGACAGACGCACGGACGAACGGACGAACAGACGCACGGACGGACGGACGGACAGGGGCAACGCTATATGCCCTTTCCACCATTCTTCGAATGGCGGGGGCATAATAACAGCAGTAAAATACCTTGGGGACGCGATGCTGCCCCCTCAGCAAAGGTCGTAATGTGTTACTGAGAGATGCTGCTGACACCTTCAGTGTTGTCATATTGAAATATAAATTAAGTCTACCTACATTTTAAGGCCCAACCATCTCGTGAGAAAAGCCCAGAATAATTTATAGCGGAGTATAAAATTTCTTAAAGTGGGGGAGAGTGTAATACCAGTTGCTATTACTGTTTTAATCTGTCAAACCCGGAAGTGTCGAAATCTAGTTACGTATGAACACAAGTGTCTTTCCTTCTGTAAACATCCTTGGCGATGTGAATTAAAGTTGAGTTACGAAAATCTCAAAACTATCTAGCGTAGTCATACGATTTATGCAATAAATGGAGCCATTTATTATGCAATAAATGGAGCCATTTATTGTTGTCTGTCGCTTTACAAATGAATTCGGAAATTTTATTGTAGGAACTAGTTTGTTTTGAATTCTTACGCTTGTCGGCCAGCGTTCTTCGAAAAGATTTTGTCGTATTTCCAAACCAAATTTACATTTCTGGACTTTCCAGTTCCTACCTCCTGTAAGAAATTGTTCTTGGCTTTCCGCCGGTATCAAAGATAGTTCGGAAAGACATTTGTGTTTGCTATTTAAGGTTTCGTCACAATAAGTTCATACGGCGCCATGTTTTGAAAATGGATAGAAAATCTATCCACTGGTAGATTTTACCTACCTCCAATAAGCTTTCGTTTCGGTCCGTTTTGCATGGCCTGCGTATTCTATCCAGTTTCTAAACTGCCTAAGAATCATTCGCGTATCCAGATAGAATATGTATTCCATGTAGAATTGTCTAAAACTTAGGTAACAACTAAGTAGTGGATAGAATTCCGCCATCTTGTTTGTATTCTGACAGAAATTTCTATCAGTCTATCCAAGTGTTGATTGGCTAGTGGAAATTTCTATACATTTTCCGGCATTCTGATTGGCTGGCAGATAGTATATATATGAGCTCGCTCATGCGTTTCGGGGAGCTTTTCCAAAAACGTAAACAAGAATTCTGACGAGTCTACCTATTTACGGAAACGAGTCTGCCTACTTTCGGAAACGGCATTTGGGCATTATAGTGACTATGTAATTATTGCTTTCTGTATTTGACTGTCAAAAAGCCATCCAGTCAGAAACCATAGAAACGCAGACTCGGGAACAACATGCATTTAATCCTCAGTAGAGCTACTACTAAAGCAACTACTACTGCTATTGCAACTATTGCTACCGCACTACTACAGCTACTTCTATGTGTACTACTACTGCTACGAAAGATAATAGTAATAATAACAATGAATATATAATAATAATCATAAGAGATTAAGGAAAGAGGTTAAACAAATAGAATTTAGGCCGTTATAGCAATAAAGTTGTTTTAATTTATTAAGACATTGCATTTCTATTATTAAGGACCTGCCATGGACAGTTAGGGCATACAGCAGACTGATTAACCGCTCGGACTGAGACTGATAATTCTTACAGGGCCCTGCTATTCAGGTTGCTGTGCCTAAAGGCAAATCTGTAAATGCGAAGTTTTACAAGAATAAAGATCTTCGACAATTGAAGAAATATTTCAAAGAACGAAGACCCGCAACTGGTTTATCCAATGTCAGACTGCTTCATGACAATGCGTCATCGCATTCATTGTGCAAGACTATCTGAAGCAGGAAAAGGTTGTTGAACTCCCTCACCGCCCGTATTCCCCTGACCTTGCCCCGTGTGACTTTTCTTGTTCCCGCGGCTGAAAAAATACCTTTCTGGTCGAAAATTTGTACAGCGCAAACACCTCGGTTCTGCAATATTCCAGTGCCTTCATAGTATACTTCGAAAAGACTACCAAAATGCATTCAATGATTGGATCAGAAGACTGAAAGTTTGTATATCTGTTAAAGGGGAATACTTTGAGGGGACAAAATAATTTTTTCATCGAAATCTATCACGTAATCATTTTTATGTGCTTAGTTGCATTCATATTTGAACAGTCCTCGTACTCACCAACCACAATGCACGATGCTTCCACACAGAGCTGAATCCGGCCCGCACACTAGTACTGGTAAACCGCTTAGAGGATCTAAGCCTGTCCAGGGACCGCGGTGCGAGGCGGACCGTCCATGCTAATAAACACTATTGGTTTCATTGGGTGGCAGGGCTTGAGATGTCATTTCATCTCAATGTTGGGTAAAAGTCCAACAAAATTGGAAGCAACGTCTCCAAAATGACCTTTACAGTGTTGAGAGGGACGTTAAACCTCAAATCAAACAAACAAAAACTCACCAACCACATATGGTGGCTATTCAGGAAACAAAGATGGACAGTTCAGTTATGACTTCGAAGCTTTTTCCCTGAAACTTGTGAATACAGTGTCTACAGAAAAGATAGAAGAAACACTCGTGGCGGCGGGGTAATTTTGCTCGTACACATGAGTTGTGGGTCAATTGTATCGATTCCTGATCATTGCCTTTACTTCTGTATTGGAACAACGATGGAGGGAGTGCTTATTGCTGCGGGGTGATTATATGGAAAAAGGAGTCAAGCGTGACTCTAATCAGGTAATGCCTTATACTTACTGAACGACCCACGTATTTTTAAACACGTTCGAGTCCAAAATGAAAAGTGCGGTCACGTCTTACTGGGTTTTGCAAGGCTACACCGATGTGTTTTAAGCTTTTGCTCCAGCATTTCAGTAATTCAAGCTGTCGAGTCCTCGTCTTCTTTCATCTCTGTAGTTAGACTAACTACCAACCAGATATCATATTGTAAAGTTAATAAGTAATATCCTTCTATATTTATTGTTTCACTTCTTTTCCCCTCTCTGATAGCAACTTGTTTCACCTTGGGAAGATGTCTGAGACAAGATTAAAGTCTAACAATGTTTTATATTTGATAGAAAAACACAGGAAGATTGCACAATAGCAGAAAGCCAAAAGGACAGTTACTTTCCGACAAAATGGCCAATTAGCTACCCTAAACAAAAAGATATAAGTGATGAACACATTAAAAGATGATGATGAAACCACTGCCTAAGAACGAACAGCAGCTAAACGAACTTGAGGTCTAAACTGATTAAAGGGATTCAGTTTGTAGAAGGCCTAAGTGTTAATTCTAATGCACTTGCGTATGTAACGCGACGTCTGATTGGATAACGTCAAAAATTTGCGATCGGAAATATCATGTAACGTCGCTTTTCATTGATTGTCATTTGTCTTTACGCAGCTCACCGCGTTTGCCTTGTGCAAAATAGTACAATTTGTAACTTAACAACCACTTAATTAAGTGCATTATAATGGGGATAACTGTTTTGGGGAGGTAAATCGTCGGTTATACGGTCGCAAATTACGTTTGACGGCTCAGCTACTGCGTCGCCGTAAAACGAAATTTCCGACCGTAAAACCTCCGATTTACCTCCCCAAATGACAAATTTCAGTACAGTTATCCCCTAATTAAAACTGCTGCCTTTGCATAAAAAAATACATTACACTGACATCATTCATCACATAAAACCAAAATTAACAAAGACAGAACCATAAGGAGAGGCGTCATATTCTTGCAAGTGTATTGATTATCTAGCAATTCAACTGTGAATGCTTGTAATTTACAAGTTTAAAATCAGTTTTACCGGGAAAATGTAAATGACAGAGCACAGAGAGTCCTGATTGCTATCCTTTGTGGCAACACACGTATTTAAATTGCAAATAACCAATTCAGGCAGCAGAGTGAGTGATAATGCAATAGCAACTCTATGTCCTCATTTTGCTAGGGTAGCGCTGAAAGAGGATCTGCCATCACAACAAGACGCCGAAGGTGGCAATGAATCAGCCACCTGATTCCATGGTGTCATTCCATAAAACGTAACTGAATTACTTACTATGGTAGAAGGTTACCTAGGCGCCGTTCTTGTAAAGTTTTCGGTGTTTGGAAGAAGTTGGCGTTTAAAGCGTTTTCTACTTCTAAGTCTGCTAGCCATTTTTTGCACTGGAGAAACAATGGTACATCACGAAAACAGGCCTATATAATTTTGACCCCCTCCAACCCCACTTTTATATAGAAAAACTATGGTTTACAGAGATTAACCTGATTTTTTGTATTTCTGCTCTAAAATAAAGATTGTGGATACTCGTCAGAACCGCCTCATCGAGGCGGTTCTAACGAGTACCGACAATCTATATTTTGTGCAGAAATAAGAATTTTTTCGGCGATTAAGGTACCACTGTATTTGTATAGGTGTGTTTTCGTAATGAGAAGGTAACTTACGCCCGAGTTCTTCGACTGTTTTTTATACGAGAAGTGTAACTGGCTGAATGACAGGCGAACAGACGACGGACCGATCAACAGATGTCAGAATCAATAATGCAATTTCTCATTAACTTGGGTATAAGTCTGATTGAAAACTGCGGCCCCCGCAGAAATATATGAGCTGCACGATGCTTCCACGCAGAGCTGAATCCGGTCCGCACACTGGTATGGGTAAACCGCTTAGAGCCTGTCCAGGAACCGCGGTGCGAGACAGACCGTCCATGCTAATAAACCATATTGGTTTCATTGGGCGACAGAGCTTGAGATGTCATTTCATCTTAATGTCGGGTAAAAGTCCCACAAAATTGGAAGCAACGTCTCCAAAATGACTTTTACAGTGTTGACGGGGACGTTAAACCTCAAATCAACAAAAAACTGATTAAAAACTAGAAAAATCCGACGGAATATTCACCGATACACTGTCCGAAATCAGACCTGATCAGGAAAAGTTGTCTTTCATTGCTGGCACGCGGATTTATGCCAGCTTTTACTAGTTTTACGAAGAAGCCTCCGTGGTGTAGTGGTTACGCTACTCGCCTTGTAAACCAGGGATCGCAGGATCGATCCCGGGCTTCTCCAGACTTTCGGATGAGTCTTTAAACCGAGGTCTCGTCTCCGTATAACCTTAGCTGTTGGTGGGACGTAAAAACTCAAACACTCACTAGTTTTACAAATGATAAAGAGCACCAGAATGGAGCTTACTGCGTTGAATCTGTTGAATGCGTTGAATTTGGGCATTTTGGGGAAATGGTCGGTTTAACCCTGAAAATTAGGTTTTACGGCGACGCGCCACCGGAGCCGAAACATGTAATTTGTGATCGTTTAACCGATGATATTTCTCCCCAATTATAATTTTGTATTCCGCTATACCCTAATTCAACCTTTTTGAGGTCGGGGCATAGCAAAACAGCAAAACGAGTGTACGTTTTAACGAATGCATGCTAAAATGTCACGATAGCATGCTGTACAATAATGGTGAAGGCATACACTTCCGATAACAAGTCCAATTTAAGAGTTTCAAATTGCTACTGATTGACACGCAAACTTTGTTCAACTCAATTCACTCTCATTAAAAGCAGCAGTGATGATTTTACGATGAATGATATTTACTGAAATTATTGACGATGAATGGTATTTGCTGAAATTATTTGCATTAAGATGTTGTGCTGTAAGTTCTTTATTCGGAACAAAAACATTTCACTTAAATATACTTTTACGATACACTATTAAGGTGATATCGAGCCGGTAAGTTTTCCTAACCACACTTTCTGGACAGTATCCATTTTTTGCTAGAAACTTATATCTGCCCTTCTTGAATCAGCGGAAGGGAGATAATGACCGTAGCAACGATTTCATGATTAATTTCCTCGAAAGCATGTTGCCGTTGCCGTCCCCAGCAGGTGATCAACCCGCGTTCTCCGGATCACTAATCAAACGCGCATCCTATTAAGCTACCGAGGTTGTATTAAGCAATATACTAGCGTCATTTCATAAAATCGTACACACTTACGCAAACATGTTGCCTTGGGAAAACTAATTACATTGCAGGTGAAAAATAGCTTCTTCCTCAAGGGACTCAACATAAATGATGTTATCTTGCAATGGCCGTAAAGAAACACATCCCCAATACCAATATATGCATAATTTGAAGAACACCCGTGAAAAAATACTCAATCGATCGCAGGCCCCAAAAAACACCTTCTATTTCTTAGCGCCGATTTTTAATGTTGCAGTCATTTCGGTTACCCACGTCCGCCATTTTGTGATGACACTACAGGAATGTTTAGTGACGTCACGTAACGTGCTGTAACGTCGGCCTTAACGACGGTGCATATGAGGTAGTATTCAACCAGTGCATTTATCAAACACGCGAGAATATTAGATTTTGGGTAATGATCACCGGGGTAATAACAGAATTTCTATCACAAGCTTAAACTATGGATTTCCTAATATGGTATGCAAGAACATGAAAATCAAACGACTGCGGAGATGAAACATCGACGAGAAATAACTAAATGCTGACGCAAAAGAAAACCAACAGTTAACCTTGTCTAAAGCGAACGTATCTGCCCAACATGACCATTATAGTGTTGACTAGGCCGTTAAACTCCATATCCAATCAGTTCGCTATAATGGTTACTTTTACAACCTTCGAGCACTGGAAATGGTAGGGTGTTTATGAAAACGTGAGATTCAACTATTATAAACAAGAGGCCCATGGGCCACTATGCTCACCAGAGCTCAGGTGGGCACTGCCCATCCTGCCCAATGGCAGCCATGTATTTTAACATGATATCATTTTAATCCACCAAATGAACCCCCATGTCCAAATGAGCACCCATGTGGACTCAGCATCTGAAAAGTTAGGCCTTTTATGAAGTAGAGGGGGTGGGGCATGAACCCAATGGAGCCCTGGTTGGTATCACTAAATGCGTCTTATCATAAGAAACAAAAATATATACGGTTTAGCAGTGGGGATCTGTAAGGCCTCTTTAACAGTTGAGGGGTTGGGGCATGCCCTGTTGATCCCAGGAAAGCCCAAACTGTTGTCCCTAAATGTGTCTTATCATAAGGACCAAGTATATATATGGTTCAGTGCTGGGAATCTGACCGGTTTCAGAGATTTGAGGCCCTTTTATGAAATAGGAATGGCCCCTGCGGACCCCGCTACAGTAGGTGTGCTAATAATAAGGAACAAGAACATATATGATTATGGGGTGGGGATTTGAATGGTTTCTGAAATATAAAGCCTTTTATGAAATGGAAGGGCGGGGCACATTGCCTCAGCACAAAGAGACCTCCAGGTTGGTGTGATTGAACGAGTCTTATCATAAGGAACAAGTATATGGTTTAGGGGTGGGGATCTGAACTATTTCTGATATATATGGCTTTTAATGAAGTAAAGCGGTGTGGCATGGCCTGGGCGTGCCCCGGGGACTCCCAAGCTGGTGTCACTGAATGCGTCTTATCATAAGAAAGATGAATATATATGGTTTAGGGTGGGGCTAAGAACATTCTCTGAGATATAAGGCCTTATGTGAAGTGGAGGGATGGGGCAAGGCCCAGGGAGACTCCCAGGTTGGTGTCAATGAATGTGTCTTATCATAAGGAACAAGACTATATATGGTTAAGGGGTGGCCATCTGTAGGGTTTCCGAGATATTGTGATATTATGAAATGGAGGGGGTGGGGCATGGCCCCAGCATATCCCTGGGAACCCCCAGGTTGGTGTTACTGAATGCGTCTTATCATAATGAACAAGAATATATATGGTTTAGGGGTGGTGATCTGAACAGTTTTTGAAATATATGGCCTTTTTTGAAGTGGAGGGGTGGGGCAAGGCCCCAGCGCGTCTCTGAGGACCCCCAGGTTGGTGTCAATGAATGTGTCTTATCATAAGAAGCAAGCATATATATGGTTTATGGGCGGGGATCTGTAAGGTTTCCGAGATATTGGGCCTTTTATCAAATGGAGGGGGTGGGGCATGGCCCCGGTGCATCCAGGGGACTCCCAGGCTGATGTCACTGAATGGGTCTTATCAAAAGGAACAAGAATATATATGGTTTAGGGGTGGGAATCTGAATGGTTTCCGAGATATTGGGCCTTTTATAAAGTTGAGGGGGTGGGGCCTGACCTGTGCGCATCCCTGACGACCCCCAGGTTGGTGTTACTGAATGCGTCTTATCAATAGGAACGAGAATATATATGGTTTAGAGGTGTGGATCTGAACAGTTTCTGAGATATATGGCCTTTTGTGAAGTGGAGGGGTGGGGCAAGGCCCCAGCGCATCTCTGAGGACCCCCAGGTTGGTGTCAATGAATGTGTCTTATCATAAGAAGCACGCATATATATGGTTTAGGGGTGGGGATCTGTAAGGTTTACGAGATATTGGGCCTTTTATGAAATGGAGGGGGTGGGGCATGGCCCCGGCGCATCCAGGGGACTCCCAGGTTGATGTCACTGAATGGGTCTTATCATAAGGAACAAGAATATATATGGTTTAGGGGTGGGGATCTGAATGGTTTCCGAGATATTGGGCCTTTTATTAAGTGGAGGGGGTGGGGCATGACCTCGGCGCATCCCTGAGGACCCCAAGGTTGGTGTTACTAAATGCGTCTTATCAATAGGAACAAGAGTATATATGGTTTAGGGGTCGGGATCTGAATGGTTTCTGAGATATATGGCCTTTTATGAAGTGGAGGGGGTGGGGCTTGGCCCCGGCACAACCTGGGGGACCCTCAGGTTGGCATAAAAGCATATGGCTGAAAGAATTTTACTCAAGAAACATTTCTATAAAAGTTTTGTCCAAATATCTGCAATGACTTGGCAGTAAATGCCATTTTTCAATTTTCCCCATTATAAGTCTATGGAAACTCTAAGTTGCCATAGCAACCAAACTAATGGGCCGATTTTCATAAAAAACACAAACTTTCAATCCCCCTGCCCAAGGATGCTACAGATAAAATTTGGGCTGAATCGGTCCAGTGGCTTCAGAGAAGAAGATGTTTGAAAGTGTTGACGTCAGACGACGACGACGACAACGACGACAACGACGACGACGACGACGCCGGACAACTGCCTATCCTATAAGCTCCCCCGGAGCCTTCGGCTCTGGTGAGCTAAAAAAACTATAGAACTTGATCGAAAACATAGGAAATTAGTTTTCATCTTAAAAATCTGACAGTTCTACTTCCAAAAATCAATTCCAACAGATCGGCTTCCTTTAACGAATAGCCTACATGACAGCTAAGATTATAAATTGAAACGAAACAATTATGAGTGTTTGAAATCTATAGCCTACAGAATTCTAATCCATCAAAACTGATAATATATAAAATATAAAATAAAGGAACGTTGGAAGGCTCGATAAGTAGTAACATACCTACAGATTCGAAATTGAATATGAGCCAGCGCATGACAAAACCTACAAGGCTTGAGCAACCAGCGAAGAAACAGCTCAGACTGCGCGAGATCAGAGTCTTCGCGGATCGCATGTACCTACCATCGGCTAATTTCTATGCAAAGAGACATAAGCAAAAGGTCTTGTCACAGTGGATTGATGCATGGGTTGATTATAGCCTGTGCTGGTCGCACCGGTCTTATTGCGAAGGCCCAGATATAAAGTACCCTCGAAATCTAACATTAGTATTTAAAACTCTTTTCAAACTTACCGAATTTTATGGTGACTTAGTATATAAATTCAGAAAAATATATAACCGCAATGACTTCAGCACCCAATTTCGTAAAATCATTCTTCGATATAAAAAGATTGGGTACAACATGGATATTATACGACAGACTGCATGCATGGTAGTTAACCCAATCACGGTTGGCAACTTTGCTTCCCTCTTTAATTGCACGCCGGTGGGTCAGGCCTCAGATTCTATGACGGCTCCAACGTAAAGGCTTATTGAAAATTAGAGAGATAATGTCGGTTGGTGCCTGATGCTCTGTCTCTGGCTGGGCTCATCGGAGTCTAACTGTTGGTTTTCTTTTGCTCCAGCATTTCAGTGGTTTCTTGCTGTCGAGTCCTCACCGTTGTCTCACCTCTGTGGTTCTTTGATTTTTGTGTTCACGGAGATGTTGCACTGATGAGTAAGGAGGCCTTCATGCGGACTGAACAAATTATTTGTCTAAATCGCGACGGAAGTAAGGGCGAGGACTGTGGCCACGTAAAATCGATTTAAGCCCCCCAGTGGAAATCTTCCACTGACCGTTCCAAGGCGGCTCTTCTGTGGCGATTTATTTATGTTGTTGTTTGTTACTTACTGTGTGTGTCACTTGTGTCTTTTGGTTTTGGATGGCCATATGGCCATTTTGTGGGAAAGTAACTGTCCTAATGGCCTTCCTTTGTTTAGGTTTCCATTATGGTCTGGTCGCTTAATGTTTGTATTTCTTTCCCTTTGGTGTCTTTTATGGGTGGAGTAAGTTAATTGTATCAATTCCTGATCTTTGTTTTACTTCTACTTTACCAAACTTTGCCGTATTTAATGAATGCTGAAATCCGAATCGATTAATTAGGGTCCCAAGACCATCACACTGTTTGTATCCACATTACGAAAACACGCCTATACAAATACATTGTAACTTTTATCGGTGAAAAAAAAATGAAAATTTTAACATGAAAAATTGTAATATTTTTCTTATTTCTGCTAAAAATATAGATTGTGTGTACACGTTAGAACCGCCTCATCGATCAACAATCTATATTTTAGTGCAGAAATAAGAAAATTACGGTTTACCACTGAAACACCCAGTTTTACCATATGAAAGTGGGGTTCACGGAGGTCAAATTATATAGGCGTGTTTTCGCGGATTTGTCCGCGTCATGTTTGTGGTGGCTTTAAGCCTGTACAAAAAGAGGGTTTATTTACTCTACGTTCGTTTGTTGCTTTAATTTTCAACATTAGCGTCAACTACAGACTCGGTCCTATTGTTAAAGGCAGATTTGCCCCCCACAGGCTTCCGGTGGAAATCTTGTTCCATTAAAGCCTTGACCTAGTGGGTAAAAGCGCTGACTGTTAACCATTAGGTCTCTCGTCGTTGTGGTTCGAGCTTCGCTCGGGTCACATGTTAAACGCCACATCTTGCAACGGAAGGAGCAATTCTTTCCGTTAAGAGTAGACCCCTTTTTCAGTGGGATAGGGCTTATAGTAAAGCGATCAGGAAGTTCCAAAAGTTGTCTCCCTTTGAAAATGGCGAAAAAATCTGCCAGGTGTTCCCATTCCCCTTAAGAAGAGCAGTCTTCAGTTTCCGACGAAAGATTGTGTACTGCAGTGGTTAAGCCTGCCCAGGAAAAGTGTGGCTATATAAAATGACCGGCTCAAAAATGACCTGAAAACTGTTTACTTGGCCGTTAAACTCCAATAAAAACAAAAAATCAAAGCACAGTTTGCCCCCAGGCACTAAGAATTACTCACAATCAATGTCCGGCGAGGAAGCACGTTGGAGATAACGTAAGAATTCCATTTCAATATTCAAACAAGATGTGTTTGTGAAACACGAACATGTCCCCGGGCATGGTCATTTGTTTTTCAAAGTTGGTCACAGTACAAACTCAAGGTCACAGGTCAAGATTTTTGGTTTGAGTGGGAAGCCCTTGGCACAAGGAACTAACATGCCAAATATGAAGGCTCTATGTTAAACGGTTCGTAAGTTATGAACAATAATATTTTTCCTTGAAGTAGGTCATAGGTCAAGGTCACAGGTCAAAAAATATTTTGCATTAATGTAAAGCTCTTGTCACAAGGAACTTACATGCCAAATATGAAGGCTCTATCTTAAACGATTCAAAAGTTATGAACAATTTCATTTGTTCTTTTAAGTAGGTCAAAGGTCAAGGTCATGGTCAAAACTTTTTTGCATGAATGTAAAGCTCTTATCACAAGGAACCTACATCAAATATGAAGGCCATACCCCAAACGGTTCGAAAGTTATGACCAAAATGTTATTTTTTTCTTTTAAGTAGGTCAAAGGTCAAGGTCACAGGTCAAACATTTTTGCATGAATGTAAAGCTCTTGTTACAAGGAACCTACATGCCAAATATAAAGGTTGTATCTCAAACGGTTCAAAAGTTATGACCAATGTTAACTTTTTCTTTTATGTAGGTCAAAGGTCAAGGTCACAGGTCACATTTTTTAAGTGAATGTAAAGCTTTTGTCACAAGGAACCTACATGCAAAATATGAAGGTTGTATCTCAAATGGTTCAAAAGTTATGACCAAAATGTTATTTAAGTAGGTCAAAGGTCAAGGTCACAGGTCATTTTTTGCATGAATGTAAAGCTTTTGTCACAAGGAACATGCATGCCAAATATGAAGGCTGTATCTCAAGCGGTTCAAAAGTTATGACCAATGTTATTTTTTCTTTTAAGTAGGTCAAAGGTCAAGGTAACAGGTCAAGGAACCTTCATGCCAAATATGAATACTCTACCCCCAACGGTTCAAAAGTTATGACCAACGTTAAAGTTATCTACGTACAAACCAACAAACAAACCAACCAACAAACAAACAAACAGACAGGGCAAAAACAATATGTCCCCGCTATCGCTACCGGGGACATAAAAAGAATGTCATCATGCAAACATGGCCCCCCTAAATCCCGACTTTTACGAGTATGTAGTAAAACTGGGTTTACAGTGCATACATTATTTTGCTAATATGTGCTCAAAACATAGATTGTGGGTAGTCGTTAGAACCGCCTTGTCGAGGCGGTTCTAACAAGTGTCCACAATCTATGTTCTGAGCACAAAATACGAAAACAGATTATTTTTTTTTTAAAAAATCAATTTTTAGGGGTAAATGAACAGGCGTGCTTTCGTAATACCCCTTTGGAATCAAAGACAAGAGGGCCATGATGGCCCTGGATCGCTCACCTGATCCATAGTGTAACAAGTGGGCCCCAGAGAGGGCCATTATTGGCCCCAGGGCTTTAATGTGCATAATGTTGAGGGAGGTCTTAAAGGTGAAGCTTCATACCAAACATCAACAAAGGCTATAATTTGAACAATCTTGGCAAAGGTCCACTAGATGAAGCTACACATCAAATATCAAAGACCTGGGCCTTGCGGTTTCAGACAAGAAGATTTTTTTTAAAGACATTCCCTACATAAGCCTATGCAAAACCAAATGGCCCCTGGGCTATATAAATCTATGTAAAACCAAAGGGCCCCGGGGTGGGGGCATTTGTGGCCCCAGGGCTATAATTTGAACAATCTTGGTAGAGGTCCAGTAGATAAAGCTCAATACTAAATATCAAAGGCCTTGGCCTTGCAGTTTCAGAGAAGAAGATTTTTAAAGATTTTCCCTATATAAGCCTATGTAAAACCAAAGGGCCCGGGGGCGGGGGCATTTTTTGCCCCAGCACTATAATTTGAACAATCTTGGTAGGGGCCCACTAGATGAAGCTTCATACCAAATATCAAAGTCCTGGGCCTTGCGGTTTCAGAGAAGAAGATTTTTAAAATTTTCCCTATATAAGCCTATGTAAAACCAAAGGGCCCCGGGGCGGGGACATTTTTGGCCTCAGCACTATAATTTGAATAATCTTGTTAGGAGTCCTTTAGATGAAGCTTCATACCAAATATAAAAGACCTAGGCCTTGTGGTTTCAGAGAAGAAGATTTTTAAAGATTTTCCCTATATAAGTCTATGTAAAACCAAAGGGCCCCGGGGCGGGGGCATTTTTGGCCCAAGGGCTATAATTTTAACAATCTAGGTAGAGGTCCATTAGATGAAGCTTCATACCAAATAACAAAGTCCTGGGCTTTGTGGTTTCAGAGAAGAAGATTTTTAAAGATTTTCCCAATATAAGCCTATGTAAAACCGAAGGGCCCCGGAGCGGGGACATTTTTGGTATCAGAGCTATAATTTGAATAATCTTGATAGAGGTCCACTAGATGCAGCTTCATACCAAATATCAAAGACCTGGGCCTTGTGGTTTCAGAGAAAAAGATTTTTAAAGATTTTCCCTATATAAGCCTATGTAAAACCAAAGGGCCCCGTGGCGGGGGCATTTTTTGTCCCAGCACTATAATTTGAACAATCTTGGTAGGGGTCCACTAAATGAAGCTTCATACCCAATATCAAAGACCTGGGCCTTGTGGTTTCAGAGAATAAGATTTTTAAAGATTTTCCCTATATAAGCCAATGTAAAACCAAAGGGCCCCGTGGCGGGGGCATTTTTTGTCCCAGCACTATAATTTGAACAATCTTGGTAGGGGTCCACTAGATGCAGCTTCATACCAAATATCAAAGACCTGGGCCTTGTGGTTTCAGAGAAGAAGATTTTTAAAGATTTTCCCTATATAAGCCTATGTAAAACCAAAGGGCCCGGGGGCGGGGGCATTTTTGGCCCCAGCACTATAATTTGAACAATCTTGGTAGGGGTCCACTAGATGAAGCTTCATACCAAATATCAAAGACCTGGGCCTTGTGGTTTCAGAGAAGAAGACTTTTAAAGATTTTCCCTATATAAGCCAATGTAAAACCAAAGGGCCCCGTGGCGGGGGCATTTTTTGTCCCAGCACTATAATTTGAACAATCTTGGTAGGGGTCCACTAGATGAAGCTTCATACCAAATAACAAAGTCCTGGGACTTGTGGTTTCAGAGAAGAAGATTTTTAAAGATTTTCCCTATATAAACCTATGTAAAACCAAAGGGCCCCGGGGCGGGGGCATCTTTGGCCCCAGCACTATAATTTGAACAATCTTGGTAGGGGTCCACTAGATGAAGCTTCATACCAAATATCAAAGACCTGGGCCTTGTGGTTTCAGAGAAGAAGATTTTTTAAGTTTTTGGTGAAAAAAATCTATTTTTGGCTCCTGTGACCTAGATGTGCAATGGACCGGAACCATTTGAACAACTTTGAAAGGGGACCACCTAAGGATCATTCCTGTGGAGTTTGGTCAAAATCAGATCAGTGGTTTAGGAGGAGATGTCGTTTAAAGAAATTGTTTACGCACGCACGCACGGACGCACGGACGCACGCACGCACGACGGACGACGGACAAAAAGTGATCCCAAAAGCTCACCTCGTCACTACGTGACGGTGAGCTAAAAAAAAACTGATAGTGTCAATGTTAATAAAATAGTTATTAACATTAAATACACATGTACAACAATGTATTGTTTTTTTATATTATCATGCACACATCAAAATGCTCTCTAAAGGCTTTGAAGATTTTCAATGATGGTAAACCATGTAAGTCTCTTTCAATGATTCAATTTTCACTAAAGTATTTTTATACATTCTGATGTCTAAAAAACTGTACAAATTAAGTGCCCCTAGCGGGGAGCCACTTTTGCCCCAGTGCTATAATTTGAACAAACTTAGAAGAAGAGGTGCACAATATGAAACTTCATACTAAATACCAAAGACATGGGCCTTGTGGTTTCAGAGAAGATTTAAAGGTTTTCCCTATGTAAGTCTTTGTAACGGGACCATTTCTTGCACCACGGCTATAATTTGAACAATCTTGGTAGAGGTCCAATAGATGAAGCATTTTTGGCCCCAGAGCTATAATTTGAACAATCTTGATAGAGGTCAACAAGATGAAGCTTCACACCAAATATCAAAGACCTGGGTCTTGCGGTTTCAGAGAAGAAGACTTTTAAAGATTTTTCCTATATAAGTCAATGTAAAACCAAAGGGCCCTGGGTGGGGGTATTTTTAGCCCCAGGGCTATAATTTGAACAATCTTAATAGAGGTCCACAAGACGAAGCTTCATACCATCTATCAAACACCTGAGCCTCCTGGTTTCGATCAGAAGATTTTCAAAGGTTTTCCCTATATAAGTCTATGTAAAACCAAAAAGGCCCTGGGGCAGGGGCATTTTTGGCCCCAGGGCTATAATTTTAACAATCTTAACAGAGGTCCACAAGACGAAGCTTCATACCATCTATCAAACACCTGAGCCTCCTGGTTTCAGACAAGAAGATTTTCAAAGGTTTTCCCTATATAAGTCTATGTAAAACCAAAAAGCCCTGGGGCAGGGGCATTTTTGGCCCCAGAGCTATAATTTTAACAATCTTGATAAAGGTCATCAAGACGAAGCTTCATACCAAATATCAAAGTCCTGTGCCTTGCGGTTTCAGACAAGAAGATTTTTAAAGATTATCCCTATATAAGCCTATGTAAAACCAAAGGGCCCCAGTGCGGGGGCAATTTTGTCCTCGGCACTATAATTTGAAAAATCTTGATAGGGGTCCTTTACATGAAGCTTCATACCAAATATCAAAGACCTGGGCCTTGTGGTTTCAGAGGAGAAGATTTTTTAAAGATTTTTCCTTTAAAAGACAATGTTAAACTAAAGGGGTCCGAGGCAGGGGCATTTTTTGAACCCAGGGCTATAATTTGAACCATCTTGATAGAGGTCCACTAGATGAAGCTTCTTACCAAATATCAAAGACCTGGGCCTTGACGTTTCAGAGAAGAAGATTTTTCAAGATATAAGCCCATGTATAACCAAAGGGCCCCGGGGCGGGGGCATTTTTGGCCCCAGCATTATAATTTGAACAATCTTGGTAGGGGTCCACTAGATGAAGCTTCATACCAAATATCAAAGACCTGGGCCTTGCAGTTTCAGAGAAGAAGATTTTTCCAGATTTTCCCTATATAAGCCCATGTAAAACCAAAGGGCCCTGGGGCGGGGGCATTTTTTGCCCCAGCACTATAATTCAAACAATCTTTGTAGGGGTCCACTAGATGAAGCTTCTAACCAAATATCAAAGACCTGGGCCTTGACATTTCAGAGAAGAAGATTTTTCAAGATATAAGCCCATGTTAAACCAAAGGGCCCCGGGGCGGGGGCATTTTTGGCCCCAGCATTATAATTTGAACAATCTTGGTAGGGGTCCACTAGATGAAGCTTCATACCAAATATCAAAGACCTGGGCCTTGCGGTTTCAGAGAAGAAGATTTTTCAAGATTATCCCTTTATAAGCCAATGTAAAACCAAAGGGCCCCGGGGCGGGGGCATTTTTGGCCCCAGCACTATTATTTGAACAATCTTGGTAGGGGTCCACTAGATGAAGCTTCATACCAAATATCAAAGACCTGGGCCTTGTGGTTTCAGAGAAGAAGATTTTTTAAGTTTTCGGTGAAAAAAATCTATTTTTTGCTCCTGTAACCTAGATATGCAACGGACCGGAACCATTTGAACAACTTTGAAAGGGGACCACCTAAGGATCATTCCTGTGAAGTTTGATCAAAATCCGATCAGTGGTTTCAGAGGAGATGTCGTTTGAAGAAATTGTTTACGCACGGACGCACGCACGCACGGACGCACGCACGACGGACGACGGACAAAAAGTGATCCCAAAAGCTCACCTCGTCACTACGTGACGGTGAGCTAAAAACACACAAAAGAATGGCATAAAGAATCTGAGGCATATGAGCAAGTGTTTGCCAATTAGACTTCATCAAAGACCCAAGTATTCATTGTTAACACCCGGAATAGGTTCGATGATACCATCTGTAAATATGTTTTAACCCTTTTTGTACCAAAGGGAAGCTCTCGGCCCCCGCCGATCGGGGCTTGAAGAAATATATGGGCTGCGTGATGCTTCCACGCAGAGCTGAATCCCACCCGCACACGAGTACTGGATAACCGCTTAGAGGATCTAAGCCTGCCCAGGCAAAGCGGTGCGCACGAGTCGGAACGTCAATGCTTATAAACCATATTGAATTCATCGGGCGACTGGGATTGAGATGTCATTTCATCTCAATGTCGGGTAAAAGTCCCACATAATTGGAAGCAACGTCTCCAAAATGACCTATACAGTGTTGATGGGGACGTTAAACCTCAAATCAAACAAACAAAAACTCAAGGGAATCTTCCTCATTATATATAGCAGTTCATTTCAAAGTTTAGGGGTTTCAGAAAATGACTGAATTTTTAGCAAACATTGGAGGCCCTGACCGCGTTCCTGATCAGACGCCGCGTTCTGTGCCGTCTGATCAGGGCCTGCACTGTTTAGCAGGGTACCCGTTTTGGGGTTTCTGGTACTAATGGGTTACCTTCGGTTTGTATCATTACGTGCGGAAAATACATGCTCATATTCACCATATTTGCATTATTTGCTGGCTCCCAGCTTGCACATTGTCAATATTGGAAAAACAGGTAACCAGACCCCCCTGACCTTAAAAGGTCAGCGGGGTCTGGTTACCTGTTTTCCAACACTGATAACCTTCAGACTAGGAACCAGCAGATAATGCAAATAAGGTGAATAAATATTGTTACAATGAGGTGGCACTCGTGTCAAATATGTTAACCTCTTAAAATAAAGTTTTTATTATTATTATTAATATTATTTTTATCATTATTATTTTATTATTTTATTAACTGCACTATGATGACGTACGGAGACGTGTGGTGCCCGTTCGAATCAACTACTCGAGATGATTATAAAATTAACTAGAGCTGTCAGTGAAACTGACTAGGGCCCCGGCAGCGCTATCAGAGGAGTAGGAAAATGTTGATGTTAAAAAAGACGTTTTTTTTCCTTTCACCTCTAAGTATGACCTTGACCTTTGAGGTACGGACCTGGGTCTTGCGCGTGACACACTGTCACATTATGGTTAATATTTCTGCTAAGTAATATTTAAATCCATCCAGGTATAAGAAAGTTATAGATTGGACACAATGAAAAAGACGCTTTTTTGACCTTTTATCTCTAAGTATGACCTTGACCTTTGAGGTACGGCTGTGGGTCTTGCGTGTGACACTTCGTCACATTATGGTTAACATTTCTGCCAAGTAATATTTAAATCCATCCAGGAATAATAACAAAGTTATTAATTGGACACAGGAAAGACCCTTTTTTGACCTTTAACCTCTAAGTATGACCTTGACCTTTGAGGTACGGACCTGAGTCTTGCGCGCAACACTCCATCACATTATGGTTAACATTTCTGCCAAGTAATATTTAAATCCATCCAGGAATAAGAAAGTTATGGAGGATAAAAAAATTTGTGGACGGACAGACGGACAGACGGACAGACAGACAGACAGACAGACGGACGGACAGAATGATGCCAAGTAATATTTAAATCCATCCAGGAATAATAAAAAGTTATGGAGGATAAAAAAATTTGTGGACGGACAGACGGACAGACGGACGGACAGAGTGATTACTATAGGGCACCCACACTTTCAGTGCGGGGCCCTAATGATTACACGCAACATGCACTTTCAAGACAAAAGGGCCTGACTGCTATACCCCAACTTAAGCGCATTTTACTAAATGTCGGATACCAAAAGCGGTTTTCCAGTCACTAAACAAACACAATTCTGAATTAACAAAAAACAGTGACTTTGACCTGCATCTGACCCATATGAAATTTATGTCACGTACACATAGACCTCAGAAAGAATGCATATGCAAAACTTAAACTCAATCGGCGAAGAAATGTTGGAGTAGTTTACATCACAAGATTATTCTATTTTTAGCGACAGTGACTTGACCCTGACCTGACGCATATGATATTTACGTCATGCACATCTACATCTCATTATGAATGCAAATGCCAAATTTGAACTCAATCGGTGGAGAAATGTGAACGCTATTCAGTATTTGCATCACAAGATTATTCTATTTTTAACAACAGTGACCTTGGCCTTGACCTGACCCATATGAAATTAATGGCACCCATATAAAGACCTCATTAAGAATGGTTATGCAAAATTTGAAACAATCGTGAAAAATGTGTGAGTAGTTCACATCACAAGCTTATTCTATTTTTAGCAACAGTGACTTGACCTTGACCAGACGCATATTAAATTTATGGCATGCACATCTACATCTCCTCATGAATGCATATGCAAATTTTGAACTCAATCGTTGAAATGTGGAAGTAGTTCTCATCAAATGATGATTCTATTATTAGTAACAGTGACCTTGGCCTGGATATAACCCATACGAAACTTATGGAACGCACATCTACATTTCATTCTAAATGCATATGCAAAATTTGAAGACAATCGGAGAAAAAATGTTGAAGTTTCGTTTGTTTGTTTGTTTGTTTGTTTGTATTGGAGTTTAACGGCTCAGTCAACACTATTTTAGTTCATTTTTGAGCCGGTCAGTTTACCTATCCACACTTTTCCTGGGCAGGCTTATACGTAAGCGGTTAATCAGTACAGTACACATTCTTTCTCCAGAAACGGACAACTGCCCTTCTTGAATCAAAGGAAGGGAGAAATGTGGAAGTTATTCGCATCACAAGAGTTCTATTTTCAGCAACAATGACTTTGAACCAATCAGATTACTTGATGTAATTTATTCCTACAATTCATAAACTGAATGTCAAACAGTGTAGATCCTGATCAGATGGCTTCTTCAGAGGCCATCTGAACTGGATCTACACTGTTTGCAAAGATAGGGGTTGTTGTGAACAGCAAGATAAGGGTTAAGACCCAGATTAGATGCCACAGAATGCACTTTATTAGTTATCCTCTATATTAATTGCATTGTAACATACTGACCTGATAAAGATATGCTATCTCAGGAACAGTGAGCTTTATCAAAGGAAGGGAGAAATGTGGCAGTTATTCGCATCATAAGAGTGTTCTATTTTCAGCAACAATGACTTTGAACTTGATATGACCCATATGAAACTTATGCTACGCATATCTACATATCATTACAAATGCATATGCAAAATTAGAAGTCAATCGGTGAAGAACTGTGGAAGTTACTCACGTCACAAGATTACTGTATTTTAGCAACAGAGTCTTATGGGAATAGGTGGGTTGGGATATTACAGACCTACAGGTCTTGGACACGGAGAGAGCAATAATAGACTAGCCTACGCTCAATCCTCGCCTTGTCCTTTATACGAACTGTTATTAATTGACTATCCTTTATTACATAAGGTCAACCCATATTAAAAAAACATAAATGATGTTTTTAATTGCGTCAGTTAATAAAATTGTCATTAATCAAGTAATTCCGTATCGTCCCAGTTACTGGTCCTCGGTCAGCTGTATTGGCCTCGGCCTTCGGCCTCGTGCCAATACAGCAGACCTCGGACCAATAACTGGGCAAATACCAAATTACTCGATTAATAACATTATATTATATGTTTTTGAATGTTTAGTTTAATAAATAGAGGATCATACATGAGTGCTCATGTATTATTGTCCTTATTAAACGAGTTGAGGAAAAGGGATAACAAGCATTTTATGCATTTTCCTCAACAAGTTTAAAAAATTCAATAATACATGAGCACGAATGCAAGATTCTATTTATCATATGACATTTAAAACGCATTTTACTCATGGTTGTTTTACAAAAATGTCAATATTCCGCCATTGGTAAACGCGACGTCGTTAAAAACGTACATGTAACGTTACGGGGCGTATCTAACTGATCCACTAGTGGGTTATCGGATTTTTTACAAGGCGCTATTACATCCTCAGACGCGACGCCAAATGATATAGTGAATATGTTTATGATGGCAGAAATGTCTGAATAAATAAATAAATGGACACGGATGTACGTTTTGCTTACTATGTCTACTATCATACCGTATTTAATGCAATTCCATGCAACTATCGGCCTGAATTCCGATGCAATGTCACACAAAAAAAAAACAGAAACCAATTGAAATCTTGATTTCATTCAATACTTGACATATCAGACTGGTTGCATGTCAGATGGACACTATCGAACAGGCTAGCATTTGTCTTAATCTATAAAATATAACCCTGAGCTATCTTGACATTAAAATCCCCCGGGACAAGAGAAAACAATATGTAATGAAAATTGCACACCAAAATGGTATCCTGTTCCCGACAAACTAAAAAACACGTATTGGATTCTTATGAAATAAGACCCAAATGAGTCATATATACCGTGAATCCACTGCATATATAGTTTGTTTTTTATTTATTTATTTTTGTTTTCAGAAAACTGAAAATATTTTCGATAATTTATCATATGACGTCGCGTTTGAGAGTGTAATAACGCCATATATTACATGCATAACAGAGAAATACCATGATTTCTATCAGACAAAAACATGATATTTTCCTTTTAGCTGGGGAAATAAATCATTCTGGCTGGAACTACTTTTGACACAAGAAACAAGGTACTGCTTTTGCAATGTAATCGCTATATTCAAACGCGGGAAAGTTCAGACACGTCGACGTTAATCATGACGTCATCTCAATGGCGTCTGAGAAGATACCAACAAACGTTCAGAATGCGTGACGTTCGAGTAGGGTGCAAGGTTGGAATACAGATTATCTGGACATACCTACAGAATGAGGGGTACGTTTTGTGACCGTTCTCTCGCATTTTTAATTGTTTTATCATTATAATACTTTATTTCTTCCATTTTCATGTATTACAATAGGAACCGCTTTCAAGATGGCGTCTATACAGTTTTTGTTTCAGTCAGCTTATGTGTCACTGCGCCCACTACCTTTTGCATAGACTGTATGTTAACAGTGAACTGTAAACAGAATTAGATGCAAAATGATCCATCAGCTCTATCAAATGCATGTAATATATAGTTTATTGATTCAGCCCATTTTAAATATGGGATTTATAAACCTCGGGAGGTTGAACATCCAATAAAGAAACTCGTGCGCAAGCGCACTCGTTTCTTTATCGGATGTTCAACCTCCCTCGGTTTATAAATCCCATATTTAAAATGGGCTGAGTAATAAACTCTATGTAATATTTTCGGTAAGCCACTAATGGATTAAATATGCAAATTAGCTAGATACGTCCTGTAACGTTACATGAACGACATCCTTAACGACGTCGCATTTACTAATGGCGGAATATTTACATTTTTGTAAAACAATCGTGAATAAAATGCGTTTTAAATGTCATATGATAAATAGAAACTTGCATTCGTGCTCATGTATGATTGAATTTATTAAACAGTACATGAGCACTCATGTAAGATCCTCTCAATCAGTCTATTACTAAACTCGTTTAGGAAAAGGGATAAAAAGCTCGGCAAAGCCTCGCATTTTATCCCTTTTCCTCAGTTCGTTTAATAAATTCAATAATACATGAGCACTCGTTAGATCCTCTATATCAATAATATATTAAACATAAACACGCTGGCAAAAAGGGATAAACTGCTAGGCAAAGCCTCGCAGTTTATCCATTTTCCTCAACTCGTTAAATTCAATAATACATGAGCTTCCTGGAAATAAACCAACCATCTACCACTCAGTCTCAGTCAGAATAAGAACACACTGGACTTATTTGTTCTGTTAATTCTCATAGACTTTCTTGTCACGATTTCGTCCAGGTAATTAGCCTTCGTTGTTTCACGCAACTGATTTGATTTCCAATAAGCTTATTGCACATGAACCACAATGGGGATAGCCTTAGATAGATCAGATTTTTTCGTCAAACTACATGCCAAAGTGGGCCAGAATCGCTCGCCTGGATGAGGCTTATGATATATTACATTGTGCCTTGGTGGCCATTTTGTCTATCAGATGAGATTGCCTTTAGCAGTTATGAATCTGCATGTTATCTTGATGCTTCTGATTAAGTTTCTGAACAGCATAGTCTGAATTAGGATTCAGGAAGAGATGATCGTGATGCAGAGTGGAAGTGTATAGTTTGGCAGGCCAGAGCTATCGTTTACACCTGCCTTTGGCATGCTCCGTTATCAAAGAAGTAAACCAAGTCAACCAATCATGTTACACAAACAAAGCTATGGTGTATATGGCCGCTTGCAAAAAAAATAGCCATCGGAAGAGATGGCAAATCCCCCGACCAAAAGCCAATATGGCCTTCAGAAGATTGTTCACCAATAGAAAGTGCACCAGAATTAAACCAGCAATATATCACAAAAGTATTGCAGTTATGGCCATCACAAGATTATACTTCAGGAGAGATAACTAAAAAAACATTTCTGTACAAAGTACCATCAATATATCTCAAAGGGTGTTGGAGATCACAAGCTGGTCATACTGTTATATTGGAAGGGTAGATAACTCAAATTTTTATCATAGCACCCAGAATTGTGGTTCTTAGGCATAAAGCGCCGTCTCAACCTTTTATACAATTGTGCCAAGTACCATCAATATATCTCAAAGGGTATTGGAGTTATGGCCATTAAAAGGTTATGTTGTCAGGGGAGATAATTAAAAACCAGGGCACCCAGAGTTGTGTTTCTTGCATGTGACACACCTGCTTAACCTCACGTTCAACTGTACCAAGTACCATCAATATATCTCAAAGAGTATTGGAGATGTGGCCATCACAAAGTAGTGATTCTATATTATTGGAAGGGGAGATAATTTAAACAAGTCTGGGCCCTGGTTCGCTCACCTGATTCAAAGCATAACAAATGGGCCCCGGGCAGGGTCAATTTTGGCCCCAGGGCTAAAATTTGAACAATCTTGGTAGAGGTCCACAAGATGAAGCTTAATATCGAATATGAAAGACCTGGGCTTTCTGGTTTCAGAGAAGAAGATTTTAAAGGTTTACCCTGCATATAGAAGTCTATGTAAAACAAGATTTTCCATATATAAGTCTATGTTAAACCAAAGGGCCCCGGAGCGGGGGCATTTTTGGCCCCAGGGCTATAATTTGAATAATCTTGGTAGAGGTCCACTAGCTGAAGCTTCATAACAAATATCAAAGACCTAAGCCTTGTGTTTCAGAGAAGATGAGTTTTAAAGATTTTCCCTATATAAGTCTATGTAAAACCAAAGGGCCACATGGCGGGGGCATTTTTGGTCTCAGGGCTATAATTTGAACAATCTTTATAGAGGTCCACTAGCTGAAGCGTCATAACAAATATCGAAGACCTAAGCCTTGTGGTTTCAGAGAAGATTTTTCAAGATTTTCCCTATATAAGTCTATGTAAAACCAAAGGGTCCCGGAGCGGGGGCATTTTTGGCCCCAGGGCTATAATTTGAACAATCTTGGTAGAGGTCCACAAGATGAAGCTTCATACCAAATATCAAAGACCAGGGCCTTGCAGTTCCAGAGAAGAAGATTTTTCAAGATTTACCCTATATAAGCCTATGTAAAACAAAAGGGCCCTGGTGCGGGGGCATTTTTGGCCCCAGCACTATAATTTGAACAATCTTGGTAGGGGTCTACTAGATGAAGCTTCATACCAAATATCAAAGACCTGGGCCTTGTGGTTTCAGAGAAGAAGATTTTTCAAGATTTTCCCTATATAAGCCCATGTAAAACCAAAGGGCCCCAGTGCAGGGGGCATTTTTAGCTTCAGCACTATAATTTGAACAATCTTGGTAGGGGTCCACTAGATGAAGCTTCATACCAAATATCAAAGACCTGGGCCTTGCAGTTTCAGAGAATATTTTTAAAGATTTTCCCTATATAAGCCTATGTAAAACAAAAGGGCCCTGGTGCGGGGGCATTTTTGGCCCCAGCACTATAATTTGAACAATCTTGGTAGGGGTCCACTAGATGAAGCTTCATACCAAATATCAAAGACCTGGGCCTTGCAGTTTCAGAGAAGATTTTTCAAGATTTACCCTATATAAGCCTATGTAAAACAAAAGGGCCCTGGTGCGGGGGCATTTTTGGCCCCAGCACTATAATTTGAACAATCTTGGTAGGGGACCACTAGATGAAGCTTCATACCAAATATCAAAGACCTAGGCCTTGCGGTTTCAGAGAAGAAGATTTTTCAAGATTTTCCCTATATAAGCCCAGGTAAAACCAAAGGGCCCCCGTGCGGGGGCATTTTTAGCTCCAGCACTATAATTTGAACAATCTTGGTAGGGGTCCACTAGATGAAGCTTCATACCAAATATCAAACATCTGGGCCTTGCGGTTTCAGAGAAGAAGATTTTTAAAGATTTTCCCTATATAAGCCAATGTAAAACCAAAGGGCCCCCGTGCGGGGGCATTTTTGGCTCCAGCACTATAATTTGAACAATCTTGATAGGGGTCCACTAGATGAAGCTTCATACCAAATATCAAAGACCTGGGCCTTGCGGTTTCAGAGAAGAAGATTTTTTAAGTTTTCGGTGAAAAAAATCTATTTTTGGCTACTGTGACCTATATGTGCAATGGACCGGAACCATTTGAACAACTTTGAAAGGGGACCACCTAAGGATCATTCCTGTGAAGTTTGGTCAAAATCCGATCAGTGGTTTAGGAGGAGATGTCGTTTGAAGAAAAGTTTACGGACGCACGCACGGACGCACGCACGCACGGACGCACGAACGCACGACGGACGACGGACAAAAAGTGATCCCAAAAGCTCACCTTGTCACTACGTGACAGGTGAGCTTAAAACCATGGCACCCAGAGTTGTGGTTCTTGTACATGACACACCATCTCGGCCTTGTGAAAACTGTGCCAGGTGTCATCAATGTATCTTAAAGGGTATTGGAGTTATAGCCATCACAAGGTAGTGACTCTATTTTATTGGAAGGGGTGATAACTCATAAACCATGGCAGCCAGAGTTGTGGTTTTTGTGCATGACACACCGTCTCAGCCTTGTGAACAACTGTGCCAGGTACAATCAATATATCTTAAAGGGTATTGGAGTTATGGCCATCACAAGGTTATGTTGTCAGGGGAGATAATTAAAAACCAGGGCACCCAGAGTTGTGGTTCTTGCATGTGACACACCTGCTTAACCTCACGTTCAACTGTACCAAGTACCGTCAATATATCTCAAAGAGTATTGGAGATGTGGCCATCACAAAGTAGTGATTCTATATTATTGGAAGGGGAGATAATTTAAAAAACCATGGCACCCAGAGTTGTGGTTCTTGTACATGACACACCATCTCGGCCTTGTGAACAACTGTGCCAGATGTCATCAATATATCTTAAAGGGTATTGGAGTTATAGCCATCACAAGGTAGTCACTCTATTTTATTGGAAGGGGAGATAACTCAAAAACCATGGCAGCCAGAGTTGTGGTTATTGTGCATGACACACCGTCTCGGCCTTGTGAACAACTGTGCCAGGTACAATCAATATATCTTAAAGGGTATTGGAGTTATGGCAACACAAGGTAGTCACTCTATTTTATTGGAAGGGGAGATAACTCAAAAACCCTGGCAGCCAGAGTTGTGGTTCTTGTGCATGACACGCTATCTCAGCCTTGTGAACAAGTGTGCCAGGTACCATCAATATATCTCAAAGGGTATTGGAGTTATGGCCATCACAAAGTAGTCATTCTATTTTTATTAAAAGGGGAGATAACTAAAAAAGTATGGCATCCAGAGTTCTGGTTCTTGCGCATGACACGCCGTCTCAGCCTTGTGAACAATTGTGCCAAGAACTATCAATGAATCTCAAAGGGTATAGGAGTTATGGCCATCACAAGGTTGCGTCTACGGACGGACGGACGGACGGACAGACGGACGGACAGACGGACGGACGCCAGGCTGATCGCTATATCCCCCGAACCTATTTGGTCGGGGGATAAAAAGCAACAATACCGATCTTCGTGTACTCAGTTAGTTCGACATATACTGACAACACATGAGCTGCCCCTCCCTGTAAATCTTAAATGCAATTACTATACAGATGCTTGTTTTGAAGAATCGCAAGATGGTCGCCATCTGGGATATCATAATGCAATTCTGAATCTCAATGTCACCCAAATGGCTCCCACCAAATTTAATTCAATGCAACAGACCATTCGGTAGCAGATGCGGTTTGAAGATTTCCAAGATGGCCTACATGGCAGCCATCAGGGATATCAGAACAGAATGTTACTAAGAAGTCTGAATCTCCATGTCACCCCATAGTCAATGTCTTCCATCAAGTTTCGGCTCAATTCAACTTGAAGTGGTTTGAAGATTTTTAAGCTGGCCAATATGGATATCATCTTAAATAACAAAACAAAATAATTTCAGCAATTCTGAATCTCCATGTTGCCCCAATGACTTCAATCAAGTTTCAGCTCCATCTAACCTTTGGTTCAGGAGGAGATGTAGTTTGAAGAATTTCAAGATGGCCAACTTGCATATCGGAATGGAACAATTTTGGCAAATCCGAGATTCCATGTCGCGCCAATGCCTTCGATCAAGTTTCAGCTTGAACCGACCACTAGTTCGGGAGATGTCTTTTGAAGAATTTCAAGATAGCCTCCGTGCGCAGCCATCTTGGATATCGGAACAGAACACTTAGCAAATCTTAAACTCCATGTCACCCCAATGCCTCCCACCCAGTTTCAGCTGTGTCCAACCCTTGGTTCAGGAAGAGATATCATTTGAAGAATTTGAGGATGGCCACCATAGTGGCCATCTTGGATATCGGAACGAAACAATTTAAGCAAATCTTAATCGCCCTTTCGCCCTGGTAGATGTCGTTTGAAAAATTTCAAAATGGCCACCATGGCGGCCATCTAGGATATCGGAATGGAATGATTTGAGCCAATCTGAATCTCCACGTCGCCCCCGATGCTTTCCATCAAGTTTCAGTTTGATCAGACCTCTGGTTTGGAAGGAGATGTGGTTTGAGGCCATCTTGGACATCGGAACGGAACAATTCTAGCAAATCTGAATATCAATGTCATCCTGATGCCTCCAATGAAGTTTCAGCACAACTGGACTTTTGGTTCGGGAGGAGATGTCGTTTGAAGAATTTCAATATGGCCGCATGGATATCGGAACGGAACGATTTTAGCAAATCTAAATCTCCTTGTCATCCTAATGCCTCCCATCAAGTTTCAGCTTAATTCGACCTTTGGTTAGAAGTAGAAGTAAAACAAAGATCAGGAATTGATACAATTAACTTACTCCACCCATAAAAGCCTCCGTGGTGTAGTGGTTACGCAACTCGCCTTGTAAACCAGGAGTCGCAGGATCGATCCCGGGCTTCTCCAGACTTTCGGATGAGTCTTTAAACCGAAATCCCTTCTCCGTATGACCTTAGCTGTTGGTGGGACGTAAAACTCAAACTCAATTCGACCTTTGGTTTGGAAGGGGATGTCGTTTGAAGAAATTCATGATGGCCACAAAAGTAGCCATCTTGGATATCTGAACGGAAGGATTTGAGCAAATCTGAATCTCAATGTCACTCCAATGGCTCCCATCAAGTTTCGTCTTAATTCAACCTACGGTTAGGGTGGAGATGTCGTTTGGAGAATTTCAAGATGGCTGCCATGGTGGCCATCTTAGATACCAGAACGGAACAATTTTAGCAAATCTGAATCCCCATGTCACCCCGATGCTTCCACCAAGTTTCATCTCAATTCGACATTTGGTTCGGGAGGAGATGTCATTTGAATAATGTCAAGATGGCCGCCATCCATCTTGGATATCGGAACAGAATGATTTTGGCAAATCTGAATCTCCATGTCACTCTCATGCCTCCCATCAAGTTTCATCTCAATTCGACCTTTGGTTCAGCAGGAGATGTCGTTAGGAGAATTTCAAGATGGCCGCCATGGCGACCATCTGGGATATCGGAACGGAAAAAATCTAGCAAATCTGAATCTCCATGTCACCCCGATGCCCTCCATCAAGTTTCAGCTCAATTCGACCTTTGGTTCAGAAGGAGATGCCGTTTGAAGAATTCCAAGATGGCTGCCATCTTGGATATCTGAACGGAACGATTTTAGCAAATCTGAATCTCCATGTCACCCCGATTTCAGCTCAAGTCGACCGTTGGTTCAGGAGGAGATGTCGTTTGAAGAATTTCAAACTGACCATCTTGGAAATCCGAACGGAACCATTTTAGCAAATCTGAATCTCCATGTCACCAGGATGTCTCCCACCAGGGACCAGGTTAATCGGACTTCCGGTTCAGATGTCGATAATGTGAAAAGTTAACGACGGACGGACAGACGACAGACGATGGACAACATGCCACGGCATAAGTTTACCTACAGGATAGCAAATAATATAAATGTAAGTAATACATGTGAAGGAAATTTGTTTACCGTTCAATGAAGTATGAACAACATTGGGTCGCGAGCCCTTATGGACAGGGGCGTGAAAAGGATCAAAGTCAACCGAAGGTTATCATTTGAAGTACCGGCCCCGATAGCTCAGTTGGTAGAGTGTCCGCTCCGGGGAACGGGAGGTCACGGGTTCGATCCCGGGCCGCGACATAGCAAAGTCGTTAAAAATGGTACTAGCTGCTCCTCGCTTGGCACTCAGATTTACGGAGTAGAGTTAGGACTAGTCGACCCAGTGTCAGGATAATGTGACTGGGTGTGGGATCATTTAATGTGTCTGGGACATGATACTTCAGTGAGGCAGCACTATTAAATTGAGCATTGAGCTCCCTGTCGCAACCAGACACCGTCGTGATATGACTGAAAAATTGTTGAAAGCGACGTTAAACCCGAATTCACACACACACACAGTCATCATTTGAAGTATGTGGTACTACTCAGTCACCTGATATAACATGCCAAGTTTCATGGCAACAGGTTTTGGTACAGAAGTAAAATATCTTAAATACTGTATGTATGAGTGACAGCCATCTTGATCACGTGACTAGACCATTCAAATGAAATTTTCTTTCCCCACTTCGGCCAAATGCAGTGAATGACCTTGACCTTTGACATTCATTTAAGACCTAACATTTCATAATCTACAATTTTTTGGGATGAATGCACTGTTCTGCTTTTTTCCCATTCATAACCCTAAGGGAATGAAATTGTCCTCGCCTTAAAACAGAACAAGGTCAATATAGGGTCATCATTTATATACATTTTGTAGGGCTCAAGTCCCTTTTGCTATCTGCTAAGTTTCAAGATCATCTGACTCATGGTTTGCAGAAGACGTTTTATGGGTTTTTACCATATATGCTCATGACTGTCATCATGGTCATGTGACCAACACCAGCTCCATAATTTTTGTACCCGTTAGGCACAGAAACTAAAATCTGACTCCTATTGGCCCTGTTGTTTCTGAGGACAAAATGTTTGAAATTTTGATTCACTTTTAATCTTAGTGACCTTGAGCGAAGGTCACTAAATGACCTTGACTTCTGATATTCAAGGGGGTTCATTTCAGATCCACCTTTATTTCACAACTACAAGTCGCGCCTGAGAGTGTAATAACGCCATGTAATAAATTCCGTAACCCACTTGTGGATTAAATATGCAAATAAGTTAGAAACGCCCTTTCTGTTACATGTACGACGTCATAAACGACGTCGCGTTTACTAATGACGGAATATTGACATTTTTATCACCAAATAGTGAACAAAATGCATTTTAATGTCATGTGATCAATATAATCTTGCATCCGTGCTCATATATTATTGAAGGACTTCGGAAACTATGGGGGGTTTTATGCCTCAATTTTGAAAGCTTCTGCAAGCGTCTGTAGTGTGTATATATGGAATTGACCTAATGTATACTAAAAACTGACGTATGTCGAACATCATGGCATTTACCAAATGTAGAAGGATGGCACACTAGTAGAAAAATTCCACATTGAAGTGGGCGGGGGTGATAATTTTTGAAAAAAAAAATATAAGGTAAAAAAATGACAATTCCATGTTTCATTTTCAAGTTGATATCAAGTTAGGGCAATTACAACTCAAAATTTTAACATATAGTGCTATGCACACATAAAACGCAGGTGCACTACTTCAATGCATTTTACAACAGGAGGTACAGTGCTCATCACAAATGGACACACCTGTACATAAATAATAATATTAGATATACACCTGTTATTTATAGAAGACAGGTAGCCTGCTCATTCAGGTATAACATACCTGTATTCTGTATGTACACTATATATGCTCAGCCAGGCATGAATATGTCCTTAGTTTAAAAATAAACCCTACTGTATAATGATACAGTATAGTTCCAAATCCTGTGAAGTTTTTCAATGATAGCGCTAAGCATGCATGTTGGTTTTTAGGATTTTTCACAGCCTTCCCCCCCTTGCCCAAACACGACAGTTGGTCAGAGGATGTATAAGTTAAAAATACAAATGTATGCCAAATTGTTTTATTGGGCAAGGGGGGGAACATATACTTATTTAAAAGTTTCTGTTTCCTATGCAACTTTATAGAAACTTGACTCAATTAAGCCAAAAATCAACAAAATTAATATTTGAGCTGTAGACCAAAATGCATATCATAATAGAACAAAGTGTTACCTTTAAGTTGCCTCTGTGATGAGTTCGTTTGGTTAAATTTGAGAATTTTATAATTTCCGGGGCAAATGTCTTAACAAAGTTTCCGAAGTCCTTTATTAAACTCGTTGAGGAAAAAGCATAAAATGCTCGGCAAAGCCTCGCATTTGATCCCTTTTCCTCAACTCGTATATTAAATTAAATAATACATGAACACGCATGTTAGATCCTCTCTTTATATCAATGACTTCGTAGCAAAATTAGACACAATTGTGCCGGCGCATGACAAAACCTACAATAAGACAAGCGCCCAGCGAAGAATCAGATCAGCCTGTGTATCTATATAGTCTAATCAGCGACCTCTCTTGCTGCATAAAGGAGCAATGGGTCCTTTGTTATCCTAAGAGCGCAAAGCGAAGACTCTGAGCAGCCTGCGCGAATGCGCAGGGCTGACCTGAGTCTTCGCTGGGCGCACATGTCTTATTGTAGGTTTTGTCGTGCGCTGGCTCAAATGTCATGTCAATTTCAGCTAGTTGCACATCAACAGAACAACCATGCATGCAAATGTCAACAATTCTAATACATCACTCAGTTGACGGGGACGTTAAACCTCAAATCAAACAAACAAATCTGCAAAATAATCGTAATGACATTCCATCATAGACTCCTTCATTAATACTTGCAGCAAATGCATTGTAAATTGACTGTCTGTCGCCTAAGCCATTTTTCTCAGCTATACAGGATTGTCATTTCGATTTTTGTTTCTCAATTAATACAGCTATGCCATGGTGAGCTTTTAACGGCAAAATTTTAACTCTTAAAACGCCAAGAAAGATTGCATCTGTTCATGTCGTCTACTACATTTTCTTGCAAACTTTCCAACCATATTTTTGCATACAAAACATGTGTATCCTGGTCAGACTGCTCCTTGGTCCAAACGATTTGCAATAATGACTTCACCGTTGTCTCACCTCTGTGGTTCTTTGATTTTTGTGTTCACGGAGATGTTGCACTGATGAGTTAGGTGGCCTTCATGCGGACTGAACAAATTGTTTGTCTAAATCGCGACGGAAGTAAGGGCGAGGATTGTGGCCACGTAAAATCGATTTAAGCCCCCCCCAGTTGAAATCTTCCACTGACCGTTCCAAGGCGGCTCTTCTGTGGCGATTTATTTATGTTGTTGTTTGTTACTTACTGTGTGTATCACTTGTGTCTTTTAATTTTGGATGGCCATATGGCCATTTTGTGGGAAAGTAATTGTCCTTATGGCCTTCCTTTGTTTAGGTTTCCATTATGGTCTGGTCGCTTAATGTTTGTATTTCTTTCCCTTTGGTGTCTTTTATGGGTGGAGTAAGTTAATTGTATCAATTCCTGATCTTTGTTTTACTTCTATTTTACATGTTCCTTGGTCCAAACGATTTGCAATAATGACTTTTACAGTAAACGATAGTCAACAAAGCAGACGCCAACTGTTGTGATTAGCTGGCTAAGATTGAATACAGGAAATTTCATTGAAACCATGCTCAATTCCTACAGAATCCCCTGTGATTAACTGTAAATCCGAAACAGGTTTAAAATCTCATGGTTTATATATTTCCAAAGACGCCTGCAAAACAGATCAAATAGACGTGAAGGTTCGAAACTTTAAATGTAAGCTTAAATGTTTTACCTACATATGGCTTGAATCCCGAACAAGGACACCGATAAACACTATAGACGCCATGGTATAGTAATCTGATTAAAATTGATAACCAACTGACTTCGCATCAAGCCGCGACCAAACTTTCGGTTTCCCATCTCATGAATTCTTCAATTAGGGTCTAGTTATTTCATGTTTGTGTTTCTTTCCCTTTTTGTGTGCCTGATGGGAGGTGTAAGTGAATTACATCGATTCCTGATCATTGCCTTCACTTCAATTATTCAATGGAAATTTGTCTTTTATCGACCAAGCAGTTACAGAGGAGATGTTTAAAAATGATGACACACAACATACGACAGATAACAGTTACAGCCTAAACATACTTCCTTCTATAAGCTCACCCATGAGGCTTCCGCCGAGGTGAGCTAAAAAGAGATGAAAGAATTAATGAACAACTAGAGCTGTCAGAGGATCTGACTATAGCCCCGCTTCAGCGCTGTCAGAGAAGAAAGTTATTTAAGCTGCAGAGAAAACAGTTATGAACAAGAAATAACTGTTGAAAATTTTACATTATCTGGAAAAACTCTAAGAGTTGTGAGCCCTTGTCCCTCATTTCAATGAGCATGATACATTACCAGAATGTCCATGTTTATACTAAATTTCATCTTCCATTTTTCAATGTTCAAGAGTAATAACTCCTAAAGTAGGCAAATCAGAGTCAGGGTTCCGGCGCTCTGCACATTGTCTCATGGTGCTTTACACTTGTGTGAAGTGTCATGAAAATATCTCAAATGGTTTGTGAGTTATGGAGCCGACACAGTCAAAATTGCCTTTTTAAATGTTCAAAGGGCAATAACTCCTAAAGTAGGCAAACCAGAGTTATGGTTCCTGCACTCTGCACATCATCTCAAGGTGCTTTTCATTTATTTGAAGTTTCATGAAAATATCAGAAACGGTTATGGAGCGGACATAGTTAAAATTGCCATTTTTTAATATTCAAAAGCCTATAACTGAAAAAGTAGACAATCCAGAGTTTGGGTTCCTGCGCTCTGCACACGTAATATGGTGCTTTACATTTGTGTGAAGTTTCATAAAATTATCTCAAACGGTTTTTTAGTTATCGAGCAAAGACGGCTAAAATTGATATTTTTCAATATTCAAAGGGAAATAATTCAAAAATTAGGCAATCCAGAGTTATGGTTCCTGCACTCTGCACACCATCTCATGGTGTTTAATGTTTGTGTGAAGTTTCATGAAAATATGTGAATGGGTTTTAAAGTTATGGAGCGGACACGAAAATTGTTAACAGACACAGACAGACACACAGACAGACACACAGAAAATCCGAAAACCAGAGTTATGGTTCTTGCGCTCTGCACATTGTCTCATAGTGCTTAACATTTGTGTGAAGTTTCATGAAATTATCTCAAACGGTTTTCGAGTTATGAAGCGGACACTGTTAAAATTGCCATTTTTCAATGTTCAAAGGGCAATAACTCCAAAAATAAGCAATGCAGAGTTATGGTTCCTGCGCTCTGCACATCGTCTCATAGTGCTTAACATTTGTGTGAAGTTTCCTAAAAATATCTCAAACGGTTTTCGAGTTATGAAGCGGACACAATTAAAATTGCCATTTTTCAATGTTCAAAGGGCAATAACTCCAAAAGTAGGCAATCCACAGTTATAATTCCTTCGCTCTGCACATTGTCTTATGGTGTTTAACATTTGTGTGAAGTTTCATGAAAATATGTTAAGCAGATACAAAGTTATGGAGCCAACACAAATTAACGGAATCACGGAATTACGGAATTACGGAAAATGTTCAAAGGGCAATAACTCCAAAAGTAGGCAATCCACAGTTATAATTCCTTCGCTCTGCAGATTGTCTTATGGTGTTTAACATTTGTGTGAAGTTTCATGAAAATATGTTAAGCAGATACAAAGTTATGGAGCCAACACAAATTAACGGAATCACGGAATTACGGAATGACAGAAGGACATGGCAAATCCAATATAGCCCCACTTTTTCAAAGCGGGGCTATAAATACGACGATAAAACCTATTATTGAACAGTATACCAAGTGCAGTTAATTCCTGAGTCATATCTGACGGCATATTTAACATCGGTCAAAATGGAAAGAAAAAAGAATGAAAGAGCAAATGAAAAGTAAGCGGAGAATGCGCCTCGTCCCAAATACGATACAAGTCATCATCACCACATTGCATACTATGTTTGGGGCTCATAGCCTTTTAGTTCCTGAGAAATCGTAGACGAAACAAGTAACATTGATCCATTGAGAGTAAGAATGCTGAACAATGCAGATTATCAAATAAGCCGAGAATGTACATTGTCCAATTCACGGCGTAAGTCATTTTCATTGGGTATCGATACAGTTGCCTCACACCTCCCACCCAGAACAACAAAGGGACAGAAACACCCATTACGAAAACACGCCTATACAAATCAGAATTGGAGATGTTGCACTGATGAGTTAGGAGGCCTTCATGCGGACTGAACAAATTATTTGTCTAAATCGCGACGGAAGTAAGGGCGAGGATTGTGGCCACGTAAAATCGATTTAAGCCCCCCAGTGGAGATCTTCCACTGACCGTTCCAAGGCGGCTCTTCTGTGGCGATTTATTTATGTTGTTGTTTGTTACTTACTGTGTGTATCACTTGTGTCTTTTGGTTTTGGATGGCCATATGGCCATTTTGTGGGAAAGTAACTGTCCTTATGGCCTTCCTTTGTTTAGGTTTCCATTATGGTCTGGTCGCTTAATGTTTGTATTTCTTTCCCTTTTGGTGTCTTTTATGGGTGGAGTAAGTTAATTGCATCAATTCCTGATCTTTGTTTTACTTCTACTTTGTTACTGGTGACACCCGACAATGTCATTTGACGTGTCACCAATTGTTACTGGTGACACCTCAAATGACATTGTCTGGTAAAAGTCCCACAAAATTGGAAGCAACGTCTCCAAAATGACCTTCAGTGTTGACGGGGACGTTAAACCTCAAATCAACCAACCAACGTCAAATGACATTCATACACCAAGAATAAAATAAAATAAATAAAATGAATAAAATAAAATAAATTAAATGGAAGTTTTACCACCGGAAAATGAAAATTTTACCATGAAAAATTGTGGTATTTTTCTTATTTCTGCTCAAAATATAGATTGCAGGTACACTTTAGAACCGCCTCATGGAGGCGGTTCTAACGAGTACCCACAATCTATATCTTGAGCAGAAATCAGAAAAATAAGGTTTATTCCTTGCTTCCAAATGATAAACCTTTCTAGAATATATATTTAACCTCACTACAGCTGTTGTCTGGGAATGTGTGGCGGATGTAAAAAGTCTCCCTGCCCTACATCATAGTGTAGTTTATATTCTCTTGTCCTTTGGGATCATTGACTCCATTGTTGAATTTTGAAAATATTTGCGGGTCATGGATGAGGCCTAAATGGCCGAAACTAGCTTGTCTGGCCAAGAAAACATGTTCCATCCATATCTTTCAGTTCTGTGGTGTATTTCTTGCTTTCAAATGATAAACCTTTCTAGAATATATATTATCCCTGTAAACCCCAGTTTTACTAAATAGCAGTAGGGCTATTTGAGGTCAAAATTATATAGGCGTGATTTCGGGATGAATATAAAATGAACACGTTATAAGCGGAAAACCAAATGGACGGTTACTTTCCCACACAATGGCCAAACGGCTATCTAAAATGAGAAGATATTAGCAATACGGACATGCAATGACAAACTATAACATTTATAAACCACAAGAGAAGAACCGTCTAAGAATGGTCAGTAAAATTATTCTGCTGATTTTTTTTTTGTTGCAAACTTTTTGGCAATATTTTTGCATACAGGCAAGCAGTGTTGGCCCAGATCAGACTGCTCCTACAGGAGCAGTCTGATCTTGATCCACAATGTTTGCAAAAATACATTTTATGAGTTAACACGTGTCTGAATATGAAAAGAAGAAAGAAAAGTTGAGAGCTCAGAAAGCACACTGTATTCCACACAATGCAAGTCATCATGACTTTTTACTTTGTCATGTTTTAGGCTTCTAGCTTAAGTCTTGAAACGTTTTCGACAAAAATAAAAGGGGCGGTCGGATGGCCGAATGGAAGGGCATCTGTAATCCGGTATACCCCATCGCAATTTTCCAAAGCGGCTGTATAAGTATGTATTATTCGGTTATAAATTTATTTAGAAATAGGATCGCATACGGAACAAACCCCCTCGCACAAGACTACTTCGCGTGTGGAAAACACTGAACTGACAACAGTACAACTTGAATGAGATATTATCATTTGCAAAATTTGTCTGAAGTTTTATTTAAATCCATAAATAAATGTAGGCTCTAGAGCAATGACAATGTTTTTCTAAAAATAGCCACATTCATCTTGACCTTGAGCTCTGGGCCCCAAAGTCGAAATTGCTCGAGCTATTATCATGTCCAACATTTGTGTATAGTTACAGCAAAATTCCCCAATACACGATGAGAAAGTTTTTCCAAAAATAGCCACAGTGACCTTGACCCCAGGACCCTGAAAGTCAAACTCGCTCGAGATATTAACATACCTAACAATTATGATTTAAGTTTTATTCTAAAAATAGACACATAGATCTTGATCTTAAGGCCGTGATCTTGAAAGTCGAACTCGCTCGAGATTCTATCATTTGCGATTGCCCCGCCCATCGGTGCTTGGAGAAATAGATTGGGCTGCCTGATGCTTCCACGCAGAGCTGAATCTCACTACACACGAGTACTGGTAAACCGCTTAGAAGGCAAAGTGGTGTGAGTTAGATCGCCCAATGCATATAAGCCTTCTGGTGTCATCTCAATTGACATCTCAAGCCCTGTCATCCAATGAAACCAATAGTGTTTACAAGCATGGACGGTCCGACTGGCACTGCCTTAGATCCTCTAAATGGTTTACCAATATTCGAATGCGTTCGGTTTCAGCTCTGGGTGGATGCATCATGCAGCTCATCTATTTCTTCAAGCCCCGATTGGCCCCCCTCGCCATTGGTTCTGTATACACAAAATGGGCCCCGTCAAGCGATTTTGGTACTTATCGCCTATGCGAGCAGCGAAGGTTCAGGCGAGCCTGCGCATCCGCGCAGTCTCGCCAGAACCTTCGCTGCTCGCTCATACAAGCAGTGAATCAAGAGGAACCTTCAGACAGAAAGCCATATCCCTGGCCCCTCTGAATGGCTGGGCATGCGTAGTTAAAATTTGTCATGACGGAATGCTCGAAGACCCAAATTCGCTTGGCGGGGCTTATTAATAATGTGTTCCATCCACATGAAGGATTTCTAACTCATCAGTGCAACATCTAGGTGAGCATTAACATCAAAAAACTACAGAGATGAAACAAAGATGAAGACTCTACAGCATAAACTAACTGAAATGCTAAAGCAAAAAAAAAGGAAAAACAATAAGACTCCGGTGAGGTTTCTAGCTCAAATAGCCCCTGAGAATATTTTTCACGAAAAACTTAACCCTTAAGACGCCGAGAATAACTACATCTGAAAATGCCATCTGATTATGTCGTCTGCTGAATTTTTGCAAAACAGTGTGGGCCCAGATCCGACTGCTCCCACAGGATCTGGGTCCACAATGTTTGCAAAAAAATACTTTCAATGTAACCGGCAGACGTTAAAGCAGACGACAATTGTCGTGATTGGCGTTTTAGGAGTTAACACTGGTCTGAATATGAAAAGAAGAATGAAAGAATGCACGGACAAATGAGATGAGAAATCACACTGTATTCCACACAATGCAAGCCATCATGACTTTATACTTTGCCATGTTTAGGCTTCTAGTTTTATGGGTATTGAAAACTTTTCGACAAAAATAACAGGGGCGGACGGTAGGCCGCATGGAAGGACATCTGTAATCCGGTGTACCCCCATCCTAATTTTTCAAATTGGCTTTATAAGTATGCATTATTCGATTATAAATTTATTAGAAAAAGGCTGAACTTGAAGCAAACAGTAAAGGCACTGATCATACGCAGCCTCTGACCAGGACTATCTCTGTTTGACAATGTTCCGTTTCGGGATTTCCCGATTAAAATGGGCAACCAAATATGTCTTTTTTAATCTGAATCCATTCTGTCCCAGAAACCCCAAAACATGTAATTGGCAACCAGTGCAGTTCAAGACAATACACGGCGTCTGATCAGGGCCTACACTGTTTGCAAAAAGTTCAGCCATTTTCCAAATAAATTTCAAAGACAAAACAACCTGTCAACCCCAAATTTTGGAATGAATTCCAGCCATATATATGGGTGAAGATTCCATTTAGTACAAAATGGGTTAATACCAGAATATTGAACTCCTGTGTTGTTACAGTTGACATCCGTAAATGAGCATGATTGACAATTTCTTGTTCTAATAATTTCCGTTTTGTGTAGCACGTTAGCTTGATTGACGCAGCATCTTGATAACAATTGACTTCTTTAAACCTTTCTCAGATTTCACTGCCATTCTGGCCTGGAAAATTGTAACAGCAGATTGATGAAATAGATTCATTATTTATTTTGAGCAGGATTAAGAAAAAAAGCAATATCCGATAAAAATGCAATAAACCGGATATTATGAGACATAGTTACACTTCTTCAAAACGAACTTGGTGCCACTTTTCTTCAAAACTGACATTATTGGTGCCATTTTCCTTCAAAACTGACATTATCGTTCTCTTCCTTTCTATTCAGTGTATCTTAAACAGGATACTGTTGTCAAACCAGCAACGGGTTTGCTTATTTATCAGTTACCCCCTATATTAATTGCATTGTTACTAAGGCTGCCACGATTAATCGTATAATCGATTAATCGATCGATAAATTCCACAAACATGATTATCATTTCTGATTTGCTTTTAATCGATTACTTGATAGGTACAATTTACTACCCAAAGTTTCGCCTAAAATAGCTGGATGAGTGGCAAACAGTGCAGACCTTGACGAGACGCCGCATTATGCGGCGTCTCATCTGGGTCTACACTGTTTGCTTGGGCCTGTCTGTTCAAATATACATATGGTAAAGTGCAACATATGGTAAGAGTCATGCTCAGACAGAAAGCTAGACAGGTAAAATAATGACAAAAATCTTAGCGATTACTAATCGATTATCGATCGCAATGACATGACTGATAATCGATTATCTTTTCAGCTCCGATTAGCCAGCCCTAGTTGTTACACCCTGACCTGATAACATATGCTATCTCAGGACAAGTGAGCTTTATCAGGTCAGCATGACATTGCACTTCTATGAAATGGACAATGGGATAAACTGATAACAAGAGGGCCCAGAGGGCCCTGAATCGCTCACCTGAGAATTAGTGTCTCCAGTACATTCTAGGCCCAAGGGCTATAATTTGAACAAACTTGGTAATGGTCCACTAGATGAAGCTTCATTCCAAATATCAAAGACCTGGGCCTTCTGGTTTGAGACAAGATTTTTAAAGGTTTTCCCTATATAACCCTATGAAAAACCAAAGGGTCCCAGAGTGGGGGTATTTTTGCCCCCCAGGGCTATAATTTGAACAATCTTGAAAAAGGTCCACTAGATGAAGCTCCACACCAAATACCAAAGATCTGGGCCTTGCGGATTCAGAGAAGAAGATTTTTAAAGATTTTCCATGTATAAACCTACGTAAAACCAAAGGCCCCAGGGGTGGGGGCATTTTTGGCCCAAGGGCTATAATTTTAACAATCTTGGTAGAGGTCTACTAGTTGAAGCTTCATATCAAATGGCATACAGCAGGGCCTTGTGGTATCAGAGAAGAAGAATTCAAATATTTTCCCTATAAGACTATGAAAAACCAAAGGGTCCCAGGGTGGGGGCATTTTTGGTCCTAGGGCTATAATTTGAACAATCTTGATAGAGGTCCAATAGATGAAGCTTCACACCAAATATCTAAGACCTTGGCCTTGCAGTTTCTGAGAAGAAGTTTCTTTAAAGATTTTCCCTATATAAGCCTATGTAAAACCGAAGGCCCCCGGGGCGGGGGCATTTTTGGCCCAAGGGCTATAATTTGAACAATCTTGGTAGAGGTCCATTAGATTAAGCTTCACACCAAATATCAAAGATCTGGGCCTTGCGGTGTCAGAGAAGAAAAGTTTTAAAGATTTCCCCTACATAAGCTTAGGGAAAACCAAAGGCCCCCTGGGCGGGGGCATTTTTGGCTCCAGGGCTATAATTTGAACAATCTTGGTAGAGGTCCACTAGGTGAAGCTTCATACCAAATATCAAAGACCTGGGCCTTGTGGTTTCAGAGAAGAAGATTTTTAAAGGTTTCCCTTTAAAGGGCTATGAAAAACCAAAGGGTCCAAGGGTGGGGCCATTTTTGGCCCCAGGGCTATAATTTGCACAATCTTGAAAGAGGTCCACTAGATGAAGCTTCACACCAAATATCAAAGATCTGGGCCTTGTGGTTTCAGAGAAGAAGATTTTTAAAGATTTTCCCTGTATAAGCCTATGTAAAACCAAAGCCCCCCGGGGCGGGGGCATTTTTGGCCCAAAGGCTATAATTTGAACAATCTTAGTAAAGGTCCTCCAGGTAAAGCTTCACACCAAATATTAAAGACGTGGGCCTGCTGGTTTCAGAGAAGAAGATTTTTTAATGATTTTTCCTATATAAGCCTATGTAAAACCATAGGCCCCTGGGGCGGGGGCATTTTGGCCCCATGGGCTATAATTTGAAAAATCTTGGTAGAGGTCCACTAGATGAAGCTTCACACCAAATATCAAAGATCTAGGCCTTGCGGTTTCAGAGAAGATTTTTAAAGATTTTCCCTGTATAAGTCTATGTAAAAACAAAGGCCCCCGGGGCGGGGGCATTTTTGGCCCAAAGGCTATAATTTGAACAATCTTAGTAAAGGTCCTCCAGGTAAAGCTTCACACCAAATATTAAAGACGTGGGCCTGCTGGTTTCAGAGAAGAAGATTTTTTAATGATTTTCCCTATATAAGCCTATGTAAAACCATAGGCCCCCGGGGCGGGGGCATTTTGGCCCCCAGGGCTATAATTTGAACAATCTTGGTAGAGGTCCACTAGATGAAGCTTCACACCAAAGATCTGGGCCGTGCGGTTTCAGAGAAGAAGATTTTTTAAGATTTTCCATGTATAAGCCTATGTAAAACCAAAGGCCCCCTAGCGGGGGCATTTTTGGCCCTAAGGTAATAATTTGAACAATCTTAGTAGAGGTCCATCAGGTAAAGCTTCACACCAAATATTAAAGACCTTGGCCTTGTGGTTTCAGAGAAGAAGATTTTTTAATGATTTTCCCTATATAAGCCTATGTAAAACCAAAGGCCCCTGTGGCGGGGGCATTTTGGCCCCCAGGGCTATAATTTGAAAAATCCTGGTAGAGGTCCTTTAGATGAAGCTTCACACCAAATATCAAAGATCTGGGCCGTGCGGTTTCAGAGAAGAAGATTTTTTAAGATTTTCCCTGTATAAGCCTATGTAAAACCAAAGGCCCCCGGGGCGGGGGCATTTTTGGCCCTAAGGCTATAATTTGAACAATCTTAGTAGAGGTCCATCAGGTAAAGCTTCACACCAAATATTAAAGACCTGGGCCTTGTGGTTTCAGAGAAGAAGATTTTTTAATGATTTTCCCTATATAAGCCTATGTAAAACCATAGGCCCCGGGGCAGGGGCATTTTGGCCCCCAGGGCTATAATTTGAACAATCTTGGTAGAGGTCCACTAGATGAAGCTTCACACCAAATATCAAAGATCTGGGCCGTGCGGTTTCAAAGAAGAAGATTTTTAAAGATTTTCCCTGTATAAGCCTATGTAAAACCAAAGGCCCCCCGGGGCGGGGGCATTTTTGGCCCTAAGGCTATAATTTGAACAATCTTAGTAGAGGTCCACCAGGTCAAGCTTCACACCAAATATTAAAGACCTGGGTCTTGTGGTTTCAGAGAAGAAGATTTTTTAATGATTTTCCCCATATAAGCCTATGTAAAAGCAAAGGCCCCTGGGGCGGGGGCATTTTGGCCCCCAGGGCTTTAATTTGAACAATCCTGGTAGAGGTCCACTAGATAAAGCTTCACACCAAATATCAAAGATCTGGGCCGTGCGGTTTCAGAGAAGAAGATTTTTAAAGATTTTCCCTGTATAAGTCTATGTAAAAACAAAGGCCCCCGGGGCGGGGGCATTTTTGGCCCTAAGGCTATAATTTGAACAATCTTAGTGGAGGTCCACCAGGTAAAGCTTCACACCAAATATTAAAGACCTGGGCCTTGTGGTTTCAGAGAAGAAGATTTTTTAATGATTTTCCCTATATAAGCCTATGTAAAACCAAAGGCCCCCGGGGCGGGGGCATTTTGGCCCCCAGGGCTTTAATTTGAACAATCTTGGTAGAGGTCCACTAGATGAAGCTTCATACCAAATATCAAAGACCTGGGACTTGCGGTTTCAGAGAAGAAGATTTTTAAAGTTTTCATTTAAAAAATCTATTTTTAGCTCCTGTGACCCAGATGTGCAATGGACCGGAACCATTTGAACAATTTTGAAAGGGGACCACCTAAGGATCATTGCTGTGAAGTTTGGTCAAAATCTGATCAGTGGTTTAGGAGGAGATGTCATTTGAAGAAAACGTTTACGCACGCACACACGCACGCACTGACGACGGACGACGGACGAAAAGTGATCACAAAAGCCCACCTTGTCACTACGTGACAGGTGAGCTAAAAAGGATACCAGATTCGTGTCAGTTGATATCAAGTGTATCAGATTCGGCTTCGAGAACGCATACATGTAGAATTGTTCGGCAAGCCTCGTGATTCTACAAGCGTTCTAGAAGCCTTACCTGATAAACTTGATATCAAAGGACACGAACCCGGTATTTTCTACCTGTGTATATAATTAAGGGGCGTAATGTGTCGAACTAAGACCGTGCTTGCTCATACCATTCTTGGTTCAACTTCCAAGACATGACGTTAACAAGTCCCAGAAAACAATACCCTTATAAACTCATTATTGGACAGAGAAAAATGTGGTTACTTGTGTATGACATTTTTCTTATTTAAGCTGTAACATTCGTTAGAACTGTATCTTACTTTAATTATGACGATTCAACCGAGCATCCACGATGTATATCTACATTAAATTATTTCTAAATTTTGCTTCCCTCTTTAATTGCACGCCGGTGGGTCAGGCCTCAGATTCTATGACGGTTCCAGCGTAAAGGCTTACTGAGAATTAGAGAGAATTACATTTTATGTAATGCTGGTTGCTGCCTGATGCTCTGTCTCTGGTCGGGCCCCCAAGAGTCTAACTATGGTTTTCTTTTGCTCCAGCATTTCAGTGTTTTTTTGCTGTCGAGTCCTCATCGCTGTTTCATCTCTGTGGTTGTTTGATTTTTGTGTTCTCGGCGATGTTGCACTGATGAGGAGGCCTTCATGCGGACTGAACAAATTATTTGTTGTGCTAACAGCAAATAATGGGTGTTTCAGTATTTTGGAAATAAGTAGGAATGGACGAAACCAACGAACTCTCCCGGAAGATACTTGGCAAATCAACAGACATTTTGATGCAGGAAGGTTTGTGATTGATTTCAGAATCGATGTAAGGACGAAGAGAATCTGCGGCGTCTAATCTGGGTCTACACTGTCAAGTCCAACAGATGATTTCAGTCCTGTTCGTATTTATAACCCTCTTACGCAACACCTTGACCTCACATCGATAAGAAAAGCGAGGCTATTTTCAATAAATAACCGTTATCTGGATTTCCAACAAATCAGAGATAGTCACGTGATCACCATTTAAATCCTCTGTGTTTAGTAACTTTAGGTTTATTGACAAACAACTGGCACAAAGAGCAAATAATTTGTACGCCCCCACCATCTTCACAAAAAAGATTAGTTTTCAAACCCTTCGATAACGCTCGCATTAACCAGGTTTAAGCGAACAGACAGGACGGAATTAAAACAAAGTTAAAACACTAATTTCAACATATAATCACATCAAAGGGGTTTAATTATGTCTACACATAATCAAAAAGTAATTGATCAACTAGCTTCTCGTTTATTTCAGAACTCCAGAAAAAAGTAACAAGTATAAATAACAAGGGGTTATTTTTCTTTACCTCACAGTAGAATTGAATGTTGATGGTTCCCGTTAGAATTGTCTCGATGAGGCTATTCTTTTGAGTACCCACAACCCATGTTTTAATTGCGGAATAAGAAAATCACTGCCAAAATAATCTATGTTTCCCCTACTTACCTGGAGCTATTGATCTGTAATGAAACAGTATTTTGTTCGAAAGATAAAGAAGATTTATTTAGCAACAATGGAATAAAATGGAATTTAAGGCAAAACAAATGCGGCTCAACGATTAAAATAATACACCGCTACAAAAGGAATAATACTAAGCATCGGGTCAATAGTTTAACAATCGATCCAAAGATTATACGAATCTTATATGGGTGTGACGGGTAGATGGAGAAATCCATCACAAGGGTCACTGTCCGGCATCACGAGGCTTGCCGAGTGATGCCGGACAGTGATCCCGAGGGACGGATTTTTCTATCCACCCCTCACACCCATATAGGATTCTTTTTCTTGCATACCTACCATTTCATAGCGCGGATTTTTAAATGCTGCAGTCACTTCGGTTACCGACGTCCGCCATATTGTGATGACACTGCAGGAATGTTTAGTGACGTCACGTACCGTGCTGTGACGCCAACCTTAACAACGGCGCATACGAGGTCGTAATCAACCGGTGCATTTATCAAACACGTGATTATATTCTATTTTGGGTCGGAAACCAGGGTCAGAACATAAATTTCTATCCCAGGGTAAAATCACGGATTTCCTTGTCTGGTATGCAAGAAATATACAGTCACAGTTATACTGCGAATGTCCATATTTCTGCCACTGACCAATGAAGTAGAATGACCAATGACCAATCTTAATCACATGCAAGAAATGCTCCTGTTTGTGTGTTCTAAGATGATGAGACCAATTCTGGCTCTGAACTGTCGGCTGCTGAGGTTAGAGGAAGACAGTTCTGTTGGATATGCCTTTACTCTGGTTTTGCTCTATGCATGTTTCTGTTCGGCTTCGCTGTTTCTTTTTACCCCATATTCACTAGCGCCCCTTCCGATAAGGCCTTGTCTGCCATGATCCTCGATCCACTGCAATTTGTTCCCAAGGCTCTGTTGGTATATTGAAGTTCTTAAGGGAGGCTTTGAGGGTGTCTTTGTAACGCTTCTCCCGACCACCATGCGAGCGTTTCTAATTCTCCATTACAGGAACCGTTCCTCAGGCATCCTGGAAACATGGTCTCTTCGACTTAACTATGCCAGTTTCAGAAGAGTAAGTATATATGCCCTGTTCAGGACTTCTGTGTCTGAATCCTGTCTTACCACTTAATCTTCAAGTGTTTTCTAAGAAAGCTTGCATGGAAGTGGTTCAGTCTTTTTGCACGCCGTTGGTAAACTGTCCATGTTTCACATGCATATACTAGTGTTGGCAGCACCACAGCTCTGTAGACTTTCGACTTTGTGTCAAACCTGAATCCACTTCGACCCCAAACACTACCCTGTAGTCGGCCAAATGCTGCACTAGCTTTTGGCATTGACTTCGTCGTCAATATGCATGGCTCTTGACAGTGTGCTTCCAATGTAGGTGAACTTATCTACTACTTGCAGCCTTTGACCTTTCACTGTGATGGTTAGCTCCTTGTAAGGCTTGTCAGGTGCCGGTTGATAGACCACCTCAGTCTTTTTGATGCCGACGGCAAGGTCATAGCTGTCACGGGAGTTAGATACTTGATCTACACCTTTTTGTAACTTCTCTTCTGTTGTAGCAACATTTGTCATGTCATCAGCATAGAGGAACTCATATAGCATCTCTGTCTGCACCTTGGACCTGGCTTGCAACCTTCTAAGGTTGAAAAGCTTCCCATCAAAGTGATACCTAATAGGTATATCATTGTCACCATCCACGAAAGCATCTGTGAGCATGGCAGAGAACATTATGCTGAAAAGCGTTGGGGCTAGTACACAGCCTTGCTTGACTCCATTTGTCACAGGAAATGGATCAGAAAATTTATATGATTAATTTTGCATGCGCTGAGCACTGGATAATAGTGATGGAGATGTGCGCAGAGTCAACCTCACTCTCTCGTCCTGACCTAGCTGGGATCAGTGGCAATATAGGGTCCAGACAATTGGAGCTAATCCCGGATGCAGGAGACGTGACGGCAATGATCAATGATGAAGCACAAGTGAAGGCAAACTGCTTTCAAATGAAAAGTATACGGGGGTACCCAAAAGTTCCAGGGTGTTTCCGTCCTTAATTGATTAACCCATTTAAAATAGAAGTTAAGGCAATGATCAGGGTTCGACACAATTAACCTACAGCTCCCATCAGAGACACAAAAGGGAAAGAAACACAAGCATGAAACAAGAGGCCCATGGGCCACTATGCTCACCAGAGCTCAGGTGGGCACTGCCCAATGGCAGCCATGTATTTTAACATGATATCATTTTAATCTACCAAATGAACCCCCATGCCCAAATAAGCACCCATGTGGATTCAGTATCTGAGACATCAGGCCTTTTATGAAGTAGAGGGGGTGGGGCATGGACCCAATGGAGCCCTGGTTGGTATCACTAAATGCGTCTTATCATAAGAAACAAAAATATACAGGGTTTAGCAGTGGGGATCTGTAAAGCTTCTTAAACAGTGGAGGGGTTGGGGCATGCCCTGTTGATCCCAGGAAAGCCCAAATTGTTGTCCCTAAATGTGTCTTATCATAAGGACCAAGTATATATATGGTTTAGTGCTGGGAATCTGAATGGTTTCGGAGATTTGAGGCCCTTTTATGAAGTGGAAAGGATAGGAATGGCCCCTGCGGAACTCCCTACAGTAGGTGTGCTTATAATAAGGAACAAGAACATTTATGATTATGGGGTGGGGATTAGAATGGTTTCTGAAATATAAAGCCTTTTATGAAGTGGAAGGGCGGGGTACATTGCCTCAGCACAAAGAGACCCCCAGGTTGGTGTGATTGAACGAGTTTTATCATAAGGAACAAGTTTATGGTTTAGGGGTGGGGATCTGAACTATTTCTGCGATATATGGCTTTTAATGAAGTAAAGCGGTGGGGCATGGCCTGGGCGTGCCCCGGGAACTCCCAAGCTGGTGTCACTGAATGCGTCTTATCATAAGAAAGATGAATATATATGGTTTAGGGTGGGGCTAAGAACATTCTCTGAGATATAAGGCCTTTTGTGAAGTGGAGGGATGGGGCAAGGCCCCGGGAGACTCCCAGGTTGGTGTCAATGAATGTGTCTTATCATAACGAACAAGAATATATATGGTATAGGGGTGGCCAGCTGTAGGGTTTCCGAGATATTGTGATATTATGAAATGGAGGGGGTAGGGCATGGCCCCAGCACATCCCTGGGGACCCCCAGGTTGGTGTCACTGAATGCGTCTTATCATAATGAACAAGAATATATATGGTTTAGGGGTGGGGAGCTGAACAGTTTCTGAGATATATGGCCTTTTGTGAAGTGGAGGGGTGGGGCAAGGCCCCAGCGCATCCCTGAAGACCCCCAGGTTGGTGTCAATGAATGTGTCTTATCATAAGAAGCAAGAATATATATAGTTTAGGGGCGGGGATCTGTAAGGTTTCCGAGATATTGGGCCTCAAATGAAATGGAGGAGGTGGGGCATGGCCCCGGCGCATCCCGGGGACTCCCAGGCTGATATCACTGAATGGGTCTTATCATAAGGAACAAGAATATATATGGTTTAGGGGTGGGGATCTGAATGGTTTCCGAGATATTGGGCCTTTTATTAAGTGGAGGGGGTGGGGCATGACTTCGGCGCATCCCTGAGGACCCCCAGGTTGGTGTTACTGAATGCGTCTTATCAATAGGAACAAGAATATACATGGTTTAGGGGTCGAGATCTGAATGGTTTCTGAGATATATGGCCTTTTATGAAGTGGAGGGGGTGGGGCATGGCCCCGGCACAACCTGTGGGACCTTCAGGTTGGCATAAACGCATATGGCTGAGAGAAGTTTACTCAAGAAACATTTCTATAAAAGTTTTGTCAAAATATCTGCAATGGCTTGGCAGTAAATGCCATTTTTCAATTTTCCCCATTATAAGTCTATGGAAACTCTAAGTTGCCATAGCAACCAAACTAATGAGCCGATTTTCATAAAAAACACAAACTTTCAATCCCCCAGCCCAAGGATGCTACAGATAAAATTTGGGCCCAATTGGCCCAGTGGCTTCAGAGGAGAAGATGTTTAAAAGTGTTGACGCCAGACTTACGACATACGACGACGACGACGACGACGACGACGACTACGGACAACTGCCTATCCTATAAGCTCCCCCGGAGCCTTCGGCTCTGGTGAGCTAAAAAAGACCCCAGGGTTGGTGTGACTGAATGGGACTTACCATAAGGAACAAGAAAATATATGGTCAAGGGGTAGGGATCTAAACGGTTTCTGTGATATACAGCTTTTTATGACGAGGAGGGGTGGGGCATGACCCGGGACATGACCCCGGGGGTCCAGTGTTGGGGTCACTGAATGAGTCTCAGCATAAGGAACATGAATATATATGTTTAAGGGGTGGAGTTCTGAACAGTCTCTCAGTGGAGGGGTGGGGCATGGCCCAAGCGCACCTGAGAGACCCATAGGTTGGTACCATTCAATGTGTCTTATCATAAGGAACAAGAATAGATATCATTTAGGGGTTGGGATCTGAACGGTGTCTGAGATATTGGGCCATTTTTGAAATGGAGGGGGTGGGGCATGGCCAAAACACACCTAAGGGACCCACAAGTCGGTGCCACTGAATGCGTCTTACCACAAGGAAAAGAATATATATCGTTTAGGGGTGGGGATGTGAACAGTTTCTGAGATATTGTGCCATTTTTGAAATGGAGGGGGTGGGGCATGGCCCCAGCACACCCAAGGGATCCACAGGTTAGTGTCACTGAATGCGTCTTATCACAAGGAACAAGAATATGTATGGTTTTGGGGTGGGGATTTGAATGGTTAGCAAGATATATGGCCTTTTCTGAAATGAAGGGGGTGGGGCATGGCCCCGGCACAACCTGGGGGACCCACAGGTTTGTGTCACTGAATGCGTCTTATTAGAAGTAACAAGAATATATATGGTTTGAGGGTGGGGATCTGAATGGTTTGCAAGATATATGGCCTTTTCTGAAATGAAGAGGATGGGGCATGGCCCCGGCACAACCTGGGGGACCCACAGGTTGGTGTCACTGAATGCGTCTTATCACAAGAAACAAGAATATATATGGTTTGGGGGTGGGAATCTGAATGGTTTGCAAGATAAATGGCCTTTTCTGAAATGAAGAGGGTGGGGCATGGCCCCGGCACAACCTGGGGGACCCTCAGGTTGGCATAAAAGCATATGGCTGAAAGAAGTTTACGCAAGGAACATTTCTATAAAAAAACTGTCTAAATATTTGCAAAGGCTTGGCAGTTAGTGCCATTTTTCAATTTTCCCCATAATAAGTCAATGGAAACCCTAAGTTGCCATAGCAACCAAAATAAAAAGCCGAATTTCATAAAAAACACAAATCCTCTTGAGGCTATTATGGAGAATTTTTTCAGTAAGTCTCAGCCTCATAGAGCATATGGTTTCTGAGGAGAAGACTTTTAAGTATTTTTTTCTATTTGTTTGCATTTTGGTTTCCATGGCAACCAATAAAACTGAGCAGTAGGCCTAAAATCATATGGCAGATACAAGATTGCTTAAGGAACATTTCTATGAAAATTTTGTCCCAATATCTGCAAAGGCTTGGCAGTTATTGCCATTTTTCAATTTTCCCATTATAAGTCTATGGGAGCTCTAAGTTGCCATAGCAACCAAATTAAAAAGCTGATTTTCATAAAAAACACAAACTTTCAATCCCCCAGCCCAAGGATGCTACAGATAAAATTTGGGCTGAATCGGTCCAGTGGCTTCAGAGAAGAAGATGTTTGAAAGTGTTGACGTCAGACGACGACAGACGACGACGACGACGACAACGACGACGACGCCGGTCAACTGCCTATCCTATAAGCTCCCCCGGAGCCTTCGGCTCTGGTGAGCTAAAAACTAGATCCTAATGGAAACATCAATAGCGGAAAGCCAAAAGGACAGTTACTTTCCTACAAAATGGCCAATTGGCTATCCAAAACAAAAAAGCGGTACACACACTCAAAGACAAACAATAACTAAAATAAACCGCGACAGAAGTCTAGGATTTGTTTGTTTGATTTAAGGTTTAACGTCCCTATCAACACTGTATAGGTCATTTTGGAGACGTTGCTTCCTATTGTGTGGGACTTTTACCCGACATTGAGATGAAATGGCATCTCAAGCCCTGTCGCCCAATGAAACCAATAGGGTTTATAAGCATGTCCGGTCCGACTTGCACCGCTTTGCTTGGGCAGGCTTAGATCCTCTAAGCGGTTTACCAGTACTCGTGTGCGGTTGGATTCAGCTCTGCGTGGAAGCATCATGCAGCCCATCTATTTCTTCAAGCCCCGAGAAGTCTAGGACCTTAAATGGGGCATTCGCAAACAGTGTAAACCCAGATAAGACGCCACCCAGCTTGACTAACAATGACCAACGAAGTTGAAGAGTGCAAAAATTAGAAATAAACAACGCAATGACAATAAAGGTCCCATAAGTACCAGAGTGTTTTTCATTATCTTATTTGTTAGCCCATATAAGGCTAAGGTGCCAAAATGGAGCACTGGCAAACAGGCCTCATACTGACCACGCTGTTCCAAGCCTGAAAGGCCCAATTTTGCAACGTCAACCCTTATCCTGCTGAGCAAGACACAACTTTTACCTTTGCAAACAGTGTAGATCCAGATCAGATGGCTTCTAAAGAAGCCGTCTGATCAGGATCTACACCGTATGTAATGCAGTTTGTGAAAATATCAAGAAATGTGGTTTATAGTCCGAAATGGGTGTGGGTAATAAATTTACTCAGCAGGATAAGGGTTAAATAGTTTTTTAAATAGACTATAGGCACAAAAATCAAAATCTCAAAGCCTGAAATCAAGAAAAAAAATCAAGCACTAAAAGCCTGAAATCCTGCAAATGCCTGAAAAATATGAGGCCTGACAGATCAGACGCCGCCCCATGTGGAGTTTTATCAGGATCCAAGCGTGCACATCGTTTGTTTTAAGCACAGAAATTTAAGGACGAAATCCAGATTTTGATGGATTGGGCGGCAGATGTACGTTAATTGTATTGATTCCTGATCATTGCCTTCCCTCCTATTTAATTCCACTTGTCCACCCTACATTCAAAGCAAATCGACTCACCAGCCCTTTGTTTTATCTTTGAAATTGCCGGTACTGGTTACTTATCCTGCTAAATCTTTGCAAACAATGTAGATCAAGCTCAGATGGAAACAGGATCTAAACTGCTTGTCAATAAATTTGCGAATTTGAATTAAATATTCTATCAAGTATTTTGATTGGTTGATTATCGAAAACTGATGTGACTAAATTAATATATGCAGCAGAATAAGGGCTAACGGCTAAGCGCAACGTGTTGAACATCCAGAACAGCGGACTTTCACACTCCGTTGCATTTAGACAGATTCCTGGCAACATTGCTATTACTGGAGTGCAGTGTTTAAAGGAGCAATCTTAACAACTTTATTACCTATCCCCAGTATAGGCGAGGCACTTTAATTTTTATGGTCAAGATAATTCCTTGAGAAATTCTTTTAACACCAAAACACAGGGCTATGTTATATTAATTACCAAAAAAAAGTCCTCAAAAAATATCCTTGCCAGTTCTGAGAAAATTAGGATTTAATCCGCAGAAAAAAATTAAATAAGTAATGGTCCAATAATAGCACCATACACTGTTTTACCGGCTGTAAGGCTAGCTCTCCTCACGCGCAAACAAATGACGTCATTAAAAACAAAATATACGTCACAAATTGTTAATGTGCAGTCTGTAATTTATTATTAAAAAGAGAACGAAGAAGCTTTCTCTTGATTGAAAAATGGAAATATTTGCTCAAAATCCTTCGAGATATGGTACACGGAGGCTATGCATTTTCCCAAATCTATCCATCTATATGTGTTGGAATCCACAAAATCAAAAGGAAATCCAGTTGAAGGTTTGGCGGACACAAGCAGACGATGTAGACTCCCGCTGCTTTCTATATTCTATTTTTTTTATTTGTATAGATGCCATTTATATTTCCCTTGTATGCTATTGATATACAAGATCTATGTTCAAGTTGTAAAAATAAACATTTTTTTTTTTTGGGGGGGGGGGGGGGGGGGGGGCGGGGGGTCTCATGACAAAAATTTAGTGTATGGAAGCACATTTGTGCCATCAGAATCAAATCAATTAATATCATAAATATGTGTATACGGTGTATTCTGGTAACATTGCGCACATAAGATTTTGAAAGCTATGTGTGACTTTGTGGAAGCAACCATTCAAAAATCACAATCAGAACAATTGCAACACTGTCCTATCTACTTTTTGCAATAGAAATTGGCCGCTGAATTTTAAACAGGCAGGAAAAATAATACTAAGAAAGGGATACCCCCTTGAAATTGATTTACAAATTTTGTCTCCCAACATTGCTCACAATAACTGTTTTGAGCTGACTGAACACAAAGGTTGACTCAAACAACCTTAAAGGGGCAAAATCCGGATGAGAAAAATATCTTTCAGCTAACTTTCCATGAGGAATCCATATATGAAATTTCAAAACCCTAGCATACAAGCTTCTAAAGTTATGTTATGCATCACAATGCATACAATGTACCGAAAGTGACAAAGGGCCATTAGCCACAAAGTATTTTTCGGAATTTAGTCAAAAGTTAATCAGGACATCTACTCATCAGCACCAATCTTTTCACCAACTTACAAGGTTCTAGCTACAATAGAGTTTGAGATATGTTGCTGACAAGATTTTATAAAAACAAAAATTCAAAGGGCAATAACTTTTGAAAGGGGCATAATCCGGATAAGAAAAAAATACGGGTTAGCTAAATTTCCATGAAGAATCCACATATGAAATTTCAAAACCCTAGCTTGCACGGTTCTTGCGTTATGCTATGCATCAAAGGCGTAACGGAAGTTCTAATGGACCAACCAGAAGCAATATGCCCCTCCAAAAAAGTTTGGGTCATAAAAAAAAAAAAAACATTACGAAAACACACATATTGAAATCTATTGGAAGATTTGATCACCCAAAAAATTTCCAGAGAAAATTCTGATGTTTTTCTTATTCATCGCGAAAACGAGACGTTGCTTCCAATTTTGTGGGACTTTTACCTGACATTGAGATGAAATGACATCTCAGTCCCTGCCGCCCAATGAATCCAAAAGAGTTTACATGCATGGACAGGCTGACTCGCAGCAACTTTTCTGGGCAGGTTTAGACATTCTCAGCGGTTTAACAGTACTCATGTGCGGTCGGTATCAGTTCTGTGCGGAAGCATCATGCAGCCAAATCTATTTCTCCAAGCCCAGATCGGCCCGGCCCATAGGGGCGTGAAGAAATATATGGGCTGCATGATGCTTCCACGCAGACTCAGCGGCTGAATCCGGCCCGCACACTAGTACTGGTAAACCGCTTAGATGATATAAGCCTGTCCAGGAACCGCGGTGCGAGGCGGACCATCCATGCTTATAAATCCTATTGGTTTCACTGGGCGACAGGGCTTGAGAAGTCATTTCATCTCAATGTCGGGTAAAATTCCCACAAAATTGGAAGCAACGTCTCCAAAATGACCTTTACAGTGTTGACGGGGACATGACCTTTACAGTGTTGACGGGGACGGATGTTCTCACAAATGGATAGTTATGTGGCTATTTTTGGCAGGATCGATACTTAAGTGGCTACTTTTAGCCACAGAAAAGAAGTATTTTGCGGTGTCTAACGGAATAAATCCCATTGACTTACATTGATTCTGTCCATTTACATAGCCACCTAACTATACATTTGTTGGTGCGTTAAACCTCAAATCAACCAAACCAAGCCCAGATGGGTGGGGTCGAAAAACAAGCCTATATCATTTTGACCCCTCCAACCCCACTTTTATATTGTAAAACTGTGATGTACAGGGATAAACATTAAATTTCTTATATCAGTGCAAAAACATAATTGTGGGTACTCGGCAGAACCGCCAAGTTCAGGCAATTCTTAGTCGAGCTCCGCAATCTATGTTTTGAGCAGAAATAAGAAAAACATCATTTTTTTAATCTTAAAATTCCATTTTGGGGCTGAAAAATTGACAATGTTTTTGTTAAGGCGTGTTTCATAATGTCTGCTCAAAAGCATAGATTGTGGGTACTCGATAGAACCCCCTTCCTCATCGAGTTTTAGTTTATACTAATTTATTTTTGTTCGATTGCGATGAAAGTCTCAAACTTAATCACTCTTTCCGGATGTTTTCACGTGCGGCCCACGCCCATAGGGGCTTAAAGAAATATATGGGCTGCATGATGCTTCCATGCAGAGTTGAATCCGGCCCGCACACTAGTACTGGTAAACCGCTTAGAGGATCTAAGCCTGTCCAGGAACCGCGGTGCGAGGCGGACCGTCCATGCTAATAAACCCTATTGGTTTCATTGGGCGACAGGGCTTGAGATGTCATTTCATCTCAATGTCGGGTAAAAGTCCCACAAAATTGGAAGCAATGTCTCCAAAATGACCTTTAAAGTGTTGACGGGGACGTTAAACCTCAAATCAAACAAACAAAAAATGTTTTCACGTGCGCGAGGGAGAGGCAGTTGACTTTTACACCACTGCTACCCGTATACACCTTGGTGGGATGGGGCAGTGGGGAGTTTTAGGGCGTATACATGTACATTATTTTTCTTATTTCTGCTCAAAGAAGCCTCCATGGTGTAGTGGTTAAGCTACTCGCCTCATTAACCAGGAGTCGTGGGTTCGATCCAAGGGCTTCTCCAGACTCTCAGATGAGTCTTTAAACCGAGGTCCGGTCTCCATATGCAGGGGTTTCATCAATAGACGGGTACTGGGGGTTTTCCCGTTTACTTAGACATTATTCCCCTGCTATGCTTCATAAATTTGGCTTCATTCAGATAACATTGAAAATCACAATCCTATCTTTCCTTGAAAGCTGGATGCCAACATGTTTTTGAAACCACTGCATATGACCTTTGCTGTTGACGGGACGTAAACCTCAAACACACTCACTCACTTGTTTCTGCTCAAAACATAGATGAGGCGGTTCTATTGAGTATCAACAACCTCAGAAGCTATGTTTTTGAGCAGAAAAATAATATATAACCCCTAAACCTCAAGTGTTATATAAAAGTGGGTTAGTGGGGGTCAAAATTACATAGGCATGTTTTGCGATGTGCCACAGTTTGCTTTTGATTTTCCTTTTTTGATTTTGTTTTATGTGACATTTTTGATAAGATTTGGAAATCCTTATTTGATGTCTGTGACTCTTTTTACACTTTATGGTAACTGACACATTTTAGTTCTACACAAATTAATGTGTGCTTAGCATAGACTCAAGCTTTTTGAAAAAGCTAATACTTGTTTTTCCATATATTTCACACAAAAATATATATAAAAAAAAAAAAAAAAAATTAAACGAAAACTTTTATCTTCAGAATTTTTAGTATTTTTCCCCAAATAGAAATATTCATTTTGGATGATTTAATGAAGTCAAGTATTAATTGTTTAACATACGCCAGTAATATTAATTTTGTCCTGGTTTTTGTGATTTTTCTTCATTTTTCGTAATTTTTCACCCCCCAAAAATACCCTTTCCCCTCGGATTTTTTTTGAGGACTTTTTTTCTATAAATCAGGACACCTTCCTGATACTAAAACTGCTGATAACATTTCTCAAGGAATTAGTTGTGGGTCAAGGGTCATTTCAAGCTAAATGTACTGGCCTAGTAAGAGGATGGCTGCCTTATTGAAGGGAAAGCCTGTTGCTGGTTAGAAAAATATGTATATTCAGAAGAATTCGGGCTAACCGCTAAGCATAACGTGTTGAACATCCAGACCAGCGGACTTTCACACTCCGTTGCATTTAGACAGACTCCTGCCGTCCTGGCAACAGTGCTATTACTGGAGTACAGTATTTCAAGGAGCAAACTTTACAACTTCAAAACCTATTCCCAGTAAGTGAATAGCTGTCTTATTGAAGGGAACACCCGTTACTGGTTAGAACATATATATTCAGCAAGCTAAGCGTAAAGTGTTGAACAGCCAGCTCAGTGGACTTTCAGACTCTGGTGCGTTTAAGACAGAGCTATTACTGGAGTGCAGTACAGTAAAATTCCTATAATCAGACCACCTTTGAGGCTGTTCAAAAGTGGTCTCTAAGACCACTTTTGAACAGTGGTCTCTAAGATCACTTTTGATCAGTCCCAAAGGTGATCTCTTATTAGGAGACACTGGGTGAATACAAGAGGGCCATGATGGCCCTGGATCGCTCGCTTGATCCGTAGTGTAAAAAGTGGGCACTGGAGAAGGTCATTATTGGCCCCAGGACTATAATATGCATTATCTTGAGGGAGGTCTCAAAGGTGTAGCTTCATACCAAAGCCTTTTGGTTTCAAACAAGAAGATTTTTTAAGGTTTTCCATATATAAGTCTAAACAAAACCTGTGGGCTCCGGGACAGGGCAATTTTTGGCCCAAGGGCTATAATTTGAAGAGTCTTAAATATCCAACATTTGCGCCTTCTGATTTCAGACCAGAAGATTGTTAAAGGTTTTTCCTATATAAGTCAATGTAAAACCAAAGGGCTTCAGGGCGGGGGCTTTTTGGCCCCAGGGCTATAATTTGAACAATCTTGGTAGAAGTTCACTAGATGAAGCTACACACCAAATATCAAAGACCTAGGCCTTGCTGTTTCAGAGGAGAAGATTTTTTAAGATTTTTCCTATATAAGTCAATGAAAAAACAAAGGGCCCGGAGCGGGGGCATTTTTGGCCCCAGGGCTATAATTTGAACTGTCTTGATAGAGGTCCACTAGTTGAAGCTTCACACCAAATATCACAGACCTGGGCCTTGGGTTTTCAGAGGAGAAGATTTTTTAAGATTTTCCTATACAAGTCAATGTACAAACAAAGGGCCCGGAGCGGGGGCATACTTGACCCCAGGGCTATAATCTGAATTGTCTTGATGGAGGTCCACTAGATGAAGCTTCACACCAAATATCACAGACCTGGACCTTGCGGTTTCAGAGAAGATTTTTTTAAGATTTTTCCTATATAAGTTGATGTAAAACAAAGGGCCCGGAGCTGGGGCATTTTTGGCCCCAGGGCTATAATTTGAACAGTCTTGATAGAGGTCCACTAGATGAAGCTTTACACCAAATATCACAGAGCTGGGCCTTGCGGTTTAAGAGGAGATTTTTAAAGATTTTTCCTATATAAGTTGATGTAAAACCAAAGGGCCCTGCGTCAGGGGCATTTTTGGTGCAAAGGCTATAATTTGAACAATCTGGGTAAATGTCCACCAGATAAAGCCACACAATAAATATCAAAGAACTGGGCCTTGTGGTTTTAGAGGAGAAGATTTTTCAAGATTTTTTCCTATATAAGTCAATGTAAAACTAAAGGGGCCCGGGCGGGGCATTTTCGGACACAAGGGCTATAATTTGAACAATCTTGATAGAGGTCTACAAGACGAAGCTTCATACCAAATATCAAACACCTGAGCCCTGAGCCTTCTGGTTTCAGACAAGAAGGTTCTTAAAGGTTTTCCCTATATAAGTCAATGTTAAATCTAAGGGCCCCTGGCGGTGGCATTTTTGGCCCCAGGGCTATAATTTGAACAATCTTGGTAGAAGTTCACTAGATGAAGCTACACACCAAATATCAAAGACCTAGGCCTTGCTGTTTCAGAGGAGAAGATTTTTTAAGATTTTTCCTATATAAGTCAATGAAAAAACAAAGGGCCCGGAGCGGGGGCATTTTTGGCCCCAGGGCTATAATTTGAACTGTCTTGATAGAGGTCCACTAGTTGAAGCTTCACACCAAATATCACAGACCTGGGCCTTGGGTTTTCAGAGGAGAAGATTTTTTAAGATTTTCCTATACAAGTCAATGTACAAACAAAGGGCCCGGAGCGGGGGCATTCTTGACCCCAGGGCTATAATCTGAATTGTCTTGATGGAGGTCCACTAGATGAAGCTTCACACCAAATATCACAGACCTGGACCTTGCGGTTTCAGAGAAGATTTTTTTAAGATTTTTCCTATATAAGTTGATGTAAAACAAAGGGCCCGGAGCTGGGGCATTTTTGGCCCCAGGGCTATAATTTGAACAGTCTTGATAGAGGTCCACTAGATGAAGCTTTACACCAAATATCACAGAGCTGGGCCTTGCGGTTTAAGAGGAGATTTTTAAAGATTTTTCCTATATAAGTTGATGTAAAACCAAAGGGCCCTGCGTCAGGGGCATTTTTGGTGCAAAGGCTATAATTTGAACAATCTGGGTAAATGTCCACCAGATAAAGCCACACAATAAATATCAAAGGACTGGGCCTTGTGGTTTTAGAGGAGAAGATTTTTCAAGATTTTTTCCTATATAAGTCAATGTAAAACTAAAGGGGCCCGGGCGGGGCATTTTCGGACACAAGGGCTATAATTTGAACAATCTTGATAGAGGTCTACAAGACGAAGCTTCATACCAAATATCAAACACCTGAGCCCTGAGCCTTCTGGTTTCAGACAAGAAGGTTCTTAAAGGTTTTCCCTATATAAGTCAATGTTAAATCTAAGGGCCCCTGGCGGTGGCATTTTTGGCCCCAGGGCTATAATTTGGAAAATCTTGGTAGAGATCCAGTAGATGAAGCTACACACCAAATATCAAAGACCTTGGCCTTGTGGTTTCAGAGGAGAAGATTTTTTAATATTTTTCCTATATAAGTCAATGTAAAACAAAGGGGCCCCGGGGCGGGGGCATTTTAGCCCCAGGGCTATAATTTTAACAATCTTGATAGAGGTCCACAAGACGAAGCTTCATACCAAATATCAAACACCTGTGCCTTCTGGTTTCAGACAAGAAGATTTTTAAAGATTTTCCCTATATGTCAATGTAAACCAAAGGGCCCCGGGGCGGGGGCATTTTTGGCCCCAAGGCTATAATTTGAACAATCTTTGTAGCGGTCCAGTAGATGAAGCTACACACAAAATATCAAAGACCTGGGCCTTGCTGTTTCAGAGGAGATGATTTTTTTAAGATTTTTCCTAAATAAGTCAATGTAAAACCAAGGGCCCCCGGGGCGGGGCACTTTTGGCCCCAGGGCTATAATTTGAACAATCTTGATAAAGGTCCACAAGACAAAGCTTCATACCAAATATCAAACACCTGAGCCTTCTTCTTTCAGATAAGACGATTTTTAAAGGTTTTCCCTATGTAAAATAGAAGTGGAGGAATCGATACAATTAACCCACAGCTTCCATCAGAGACACCAGAGGGAAAGAAACACAAGCATGAAACAACAGACCCTAATGGAAACACCAATAGCGGAAAGCCAAAAGGACAGTTACTTTCCCACAAAACGGCCAATAGACTATCCAAAATAAAAAAAAATATAAGCGACACAAACACCCAAAGACAAACCTATGTAAGTCTATGTAAAACCAAAGGCACCCATGGCGGGGGCATTTTTGGCACCAGGACTATAATTTGAACAATCTTGGTAGAGGCCCACTAGATGAAGCTACACACCAAATATTGAAGGCCTGGGCCTTGTGGTTTCAGAGGAGAAGATTTTTAAGTTTTTATTTAATAAACTTATTTTTGGCTCCCGTGACCTTGATGTGCAATGGACCGGAACCATTTGAACAACTTTGAAAGGGGACAACCTAAGGATCATTCATGTGAAGTTTGGTCAAAATCCGATCAGTGGTTTCCCTTACGAAAATAAATTCCGAATATCTCCAAGATTTTCATTTTCCGGAATATTCTAGAAATTGACAAAATATTCCATAGATCGATTTGGAACTATTTGGAATAAATTGTCATTCATGTGGCCACTGGAATTTTCTGTCATTGTCAAATATTTCCATAAAATGACAAACTCTAAGTTCTGTCATTTTATGGAATCTTTTGGAATCATGAAGTGACAAATAATTCCTAATAATGACAATGGTAAACATCTATCATCAAATGTCATTTTCTGGAACTTACACAACAAACAGACACTACTACTATAAACCCTGTCATCACTGAGTGGAATTTTCTGTCATTTTTTGGAACCATCAATCTTCATCTCTGACAGGTTCCCACTTACTTTAACATCAAACTCTTGTGTACAAGGATGACTACTACATTTATATGACCCAGTTTGCTCTCATTGGCTGAATTTCAAAACAGCAGCCTTTGTTTGAAAGGCAAAAACATGCATACAAGTTTTAAATGCTTTTTAGTCTCAGTTTTAAATGGAATTTTCTTATTTAAATATAAATGTGATAGTGTTGCAGCTTCAAGTAAGTTCTCCAATATTATAACATCCCTCAGTTGCATGTGATTGTTTTTTGTTCTTGTATAAATGGGACATTTGGGTGGGATACTATTATATTCATATATATTCTATTTGCTTTCAATATCTCAAAATTAAAAGTTGTACACCATACACTTTCTTTTACTGTAAAATTCATCAGTATTTGGATTCATAGCCTAGGTCTTGGTGAACAGTATAAAGATCAAATTTATATCCAAATCAGTATCTTCTTTTTCTAAAGTCAGTTCAGCACAGATCGAGCCAGCGTGTGATATTGGTGTTTATACAGCGTAATAAACGTTCACTCAATATGAAAGAAGTATATATCTTCTTAATATACAGATAAACTAATGTGCGGAAACACAGCACAAATACATGTACACAAAAGAAACACAAAATTTTGCTGCCACAAAATAAGTGAATATTCTGCGCTAAGACTGAAGGTATTCAGTTGTCGGCTAATCTTGTAAGCATACGAGCATGCAACAATCCGAAAATAGAAAAACGCGCTATCCGGGTCTACATCACTAACTGGACGTGTGAGTATCCTGAGGCAAAGTGGGACCTCTTCTACGGTCAGAAACCTACACCCCCAACTTAAAATATGGCCATGCTCAGTGTGCTGATAGCAAATTTGCCTGCATGCCGATTTCCTGATCATAGTTTTTTTTTTCTCCAAAAATTTAAAATATTGAGCTTTAGCAAAGCCCTTCCTAAACACCTTTCCAAATGTCATGTACATATATGACTGAAATACTGTTGAAACTGCCTTAACACTACTAATGGAATTATTTGTCATTTTATGGCATTTTCAGACTGGCATTATTTGTCAGTTTTTGTCATTCTAGGAATGGATTTTTTTTTTTTTTTTTTTTTGATTTTCTGTCATTCAAGAAATGGAAATATTTGTCATTTTCTGACATTTCCAAATAATGTCAGAAAATTCCAATGCAGATTTTCTGACATTTGGAATTTTCTGTCATTTTTGGTTTGGAATTTATTGTCATCTTTTGGAATTGAGTGCCAAATACCGACAAATAATGCCGTTCCATTTAACATTCCAAATAGTGACAGAAATTTCCAGTCTCCAATTCCAAAAACTGACAAATCATTTGTGCCAGAAAATTTTGGAAATTTCTGGAAAATTCCAATCAATTTTCGTAAGGGTTAGAAGATGTTGTTTGAAGAATTGTTTACGCACGGATGGATGGACGCACGCACGGACGATGGACAAAAAGTGATCCCAAAAGCTCACCTCATCACTACATGACAGGTGAGCTAAAACACAAGGAAAGAATAAATAAAACCTCAGTAAGCTTTTAAAATCAGATGTAGTCTTAATTTTAGGTGGAATTAATAGCGGAATTTTATTGTATTTCAATGACTTTCCTTTACATCTTCAGTAAGAGCACAGTTGTCTATTCAAAAGTGGTCTTAAATGAACAGTCCCAAAGTCGGTCTCTTATTAGCAGACACTGGGTGTGTAAATCACAAAGAAAGAATAACTAAAACCTTCTCAGTAAGCTTTTAAAACCAGATTTAGTCTTAATATTTGGTGGAATTAATAGCGGAATTTTACTGTATTTCAAGGAATAACCTTTACATCTTTAGTAAGAGCACAGTTGCCTTACTGGTTAGAAAAAAATATATATATTCAGTAAAATAAGGGCCAACGGTTAAGCGTCAAGTATTAAACATCCATATCAGCGGACTTTCAGACTCTGTTGCGTTTAAGACAGACTCCTAACTGGAGTGCAGTATTTCAAAGTGCAACCTTTACCATTACGGTAAAACACCCAATGGCATGCGACATAGTGCATTTTTACTCCTCTACAAAGCGGCTACTTTTCTGATGAAAATCCGTGATATTTTTCTTATTCATACATGTACTTCAAACATAGGCTGTAGGTGTTCATTAGAACCGCTTCCTTGAGGCGGTTCAAACAAGTACCCACAACCTATGTATTGGAGTAGAATTAAGAAAAATAATGTATATCCCCGTGAATCCCAATTTTCTCTATATAAAGTGGGTTTTACGGAATGTTTATTTCACGGACCTGTTCACATAATGAACTTTATTACCTATTCCAAGTAAGAGCACAATTGCCTTATCGGATGGAACACCAGTAACTACTGGTTGCAAAAATGTCAATAACATAAACATGTGAAATAAATGGGTTATCCTTTGGAAGCAAAGAATACACCACAGAACTAACAGAATAGCTATTTTAAATAATCTTGAATACTGGCATCTCATAGTAATTATGAGGAGAAAGACCCAATAAAAATAGCATGGCTTTTCTGTCAATGAAATATTCAGTTCTGCATCAATATTTTTCAGTCAACCTCTTAACTCTTTGCCGCATATCGGGGCTTGATGAAATAGATGGGCTGCATGATGCTTCCACGCAGAGCTGAATCCGACCGCACACGAGTACTGGTAAACAGCTTAGATGATCTAAGCCTGCCCAGGCAAAGCGGTCTGACGCAGACTGTCCATGGTTATAAACCCTATTGGTTTCATTGGGCGTCAGGGCTTGAGATGTCATTTCATCTCAATGTCGGGTAAAAGTTCCACAAAAATTGGAAGCAAGGTCTCCAAAATAACCTATACAGTGTTGACGGGGACGTTAAACCTCCAATTAAACAAAAACAAATAATCTTAACTCTTTTTTCCCGCACTATTTGTTATACTCTGCACAATCTTTTGAAATGCTTTTGCCTTTGCCTAAAGCCTAATGAAAATGTAAAAAATAAATTGCATTTATCATATGACGTCGCGTCTGAGAGTGAAATAACGCTACATAATATTTCCGATAATCCACTAGTGGATGAAATATGCAAATTAGCTAGATACATCCCGTAACGTTACATGTACGACGTTCTTAATCACGTCGCGTTTACTAACAGCGGAATATTTACATTTTTGTAAACAATCGTGAATAAAATGCGTTTTATATGTGAGATGATAAATAGAATCTTGCATTCGTGTTCATGTATTATTGAATTTATTAAACTCGTTGAGGAAAAGGGATTGCTCGGCAAAGCCTCGCATTTTATCCCTTTTCCCCAACTCGTTTAATAAATTCAATAATACATGAACAGTCATGTAAGATCATCTATGTCAATAATTTATTAAACGAGTTGAGGAAAAGGGTTAAAATGCTCGGCAAAGCCTCGCATTTTATCCCTTTTCCTCAACTCGTTTAATAAATTCAATAATACATGAACACTCATGTAAGATCCTCTATTTAAAGCAGAAGCAGAGTTACTACTTTAAGTGGCCCCTGCCCATAGGGGCTTGAAGAAATATATGAGCTGCATGATGCTTCCACGCAGAGCGGAATCCGGCCTGCACACTAGTACTTTTAAACAGCTTAGAGGATCTAAGTCTGTCCAGGAACCGATGTGCGAGGCGGACCGTCCATGCTAATAAACCCTATTGGTTTCATTGGGCGACAGGGCTTGAGATGTCATTCCATCTCAATGTCGGGTAAAAGTCCCACAAAATTGGAAGCAATGTCTCCAAAATGACCTATACAGTGTTGACGGGGACTTTAAACCTCCAATTAAACAGAAACAAATAATCTTAACTCTTTTTCCCGAACTATTTGTTATACTCGGCGCAATCTTTTGAAATGCTTTTGTCTAAAGCACAATGAAAATGTAAAAATCAAATTGCATTTAAGGGGAATGGGAACACCTGCAGGGGAGGCAACTCCTGCACAAGTACTTTTATCTCCCATTTCAATAGGGGTCAACTCTAAAAGGAAAGAATTTGCTCCTTTCCTTTAAGAGTAGACCCCTTTTTCCATGGGATAGGGCTTATAGAAAGGCGAACAGGAAGTCCCGAAAGTTGTCTCCCTTTGAAAAATGGCGGAAAAATCAGCCAGGTGTTCCCATTCCCCTTAAAGCAGAAGCAGAGTAACTACTTTAAGAAACACGAAAGAAATCTCATAATATCTTAACCCTTTTTGTACCAAATGGAATCTTCCACCTTATATACAGCAGGAGTTCATTCCAAAATAAAGGGGTGTCAGGTGGAGTTTTCTTCAAAATTGATTTGAAAAATGGCTTAACTTTTTTGCAAACAGTGGATGTCCTGATCAGACGCCGCTTTCTGCGGCGTCTGATCTAGTCTGATCTGGGCCTAGCCCAAGCGGTTTGTGAGATAATTTGCTTTCAAGCTTTTCCTATGCCAAGATGCCCAAGTCCACAAAGGAGCATAATTTCCTCAATTTCTCCAAAAAATTATATCAAAATTTAATCAGATCATCTTCATGTTGGTTCCAAACAGCCTGCAAAATTTCAACAGCTTCGCCCAAGTGGTTTTTGAGATATTTTGCTTACAAGCTTTTCATATGCCAAAATTCCTGTAAAGTCTGTAAAGGGGCATAATTTGGTCAATGCTCCATAAATTTACACCAAAATTTAAACACTTCATAGCAATATTGGTTCCAAACAGCCTGCAAATTCTCAAGAGCATAGCCCAAGCTGTTCTTTAGATATTTTGCTTACGCCAAAATGACGAAGACCACAAAGGGGCATATTTTGGTCACAGTTTTATAACATTATACCAAATTCTAATCATATCATTGTTTCCAGAAAACCTGCAACATTTCAAAAGCCTAGCCCTAGCAGTTCTAGAGATATTTTGCTTACAAACATTTCCTATGCCAAAATGCCTTAGTCTATAAAGGGCCATAACTCTGCAACCAGACGTCTAAAACTATGGGTCTGCTATTTTTTCATAAGCAATCCACATATGAAATTTCAGACCCCCTGCATCATATAGTGCATGATACATCATATAGTGTGTGACGGACGGATGGAAGGACAGGCAGACATACAAAGCAACACAACTTCTTCAAAGTCGAGGGGGAATAGAAATTATTTTGCAGCAGGTGGGCTCACATGTGTCTATAGTAAGAAAGGGTTACTCAAGAAAATCTAACACTGACAACTTCATCAACCCTTTTTGTACCAAATGGAATCTTCCTCCTTATAGGAAGCAGCATTCCATTTCAAAATTTAGGGGTCTCAGGTTGTGTTTTCTTCACAATTTATTCGGGAAATGGCTTAACTTTCTGCAAACAGTGTAGGCTCTGATCAGACGCCGCGTTCTGCCAGGGTACCTGTTTTGGGGTTTCTGGTACAAAATAAGTTAATGCCATACAGGCCAATATTCCATCACTCTAAATAAGAAAATACCACATAAGAGCATGCAACATGTAGTCCCAGGTGGGTCTATTATGGCTGCTTGCAGACTGTCTAATGACAGTCTGCAAACAAGAGGGTCATGACTGTCCTGGTTGGCTCATCTGATCCATATTGTACAAATGAAATGGTAGCTAGAATAAGGTGGGGTTGGGGTTGAGTAATTTTGGTAGATGATGACCCGAAAATGAGCCGGGCACAGCATTTCCTACAACTTACATGTACGCACAGCGAAGATTCAGATCAGCCTGCACATCCATATAGTCTGACCAGAGACTTCTCTTGCTGCATGAAGGAGCATTGGGCCCTTAGCTATCCTTAGAGCACACAACGAAGACTCTGATCAGACTGCGCGGATGCGCAGGCTGATCTGAGTCTTCGTTGGGCACTCATGTAAATTGTAGTAAATTGTGTACCCAGGCTCATATATTGTTACAGTACTCTTGTAAAAAAAATTCTCTGATCAGACTGTGTGGATGCGCACGTCCTATTGTAGGATTTGTCATGTGCTGGCTCAAATTATTTAAAAATCAGTTTAACTGTTTAGGAGAAGTTGTTTTAAGGTTTGTCTGCATTTAGCTCTTGTGAACATCATGATTTGTTTGTTTGTTTGTATTGGAGTTTAATGGCCTAGTCAACACTATTTAGGTCATATTTGAGCTGGTCAGTTTACCTATCAACACTTTCCTGGACAGGCTTATACAAAAGCGGTTAACCAGTACAGTGCGCATTCTTTCACCAGAAACTGAAAATTGCCCTACTTGAATCAGCGGAAGGGAGAAAATGACTGTAGAAAAGATTTCGCTATCAATCTCCACAAAAGAATGTTTCCCACATCCTCCTAATCACCAGTCAGATGCGCATCCAACTGAGCTACCGAGGCCGGCCCTGAACATAGTGTTCAATGGAGAAAAACAGGTTTGAGTCACCAATGGAACATTCCTGTGAAATTATGTCCAAATCTGTCTAGTCTTTCAGAGGAAGAATTCATTCAAACGAACGATTCAAGCAATTTTGGGGATGAGGGGTGCCCAAGTAAGATTCCTGTGAAAAACATGTATTTGTCCCCCCCCCCCCCCCCATCGGGGCTTGAAGAAATAGATGGGCTGCATGATGCTTTCACGCAGAGCTGAAATCTGACCGCACACGAGTACTGGTAAACCACTTAGAGGACATAAGCTTGCCCATGCAAAGCGGTGCGAGTTGGACCGTCCATGCTTATAAACCCTATTGGTTTCATTGGGTGACAGGGCTTGAGATGTTGGCGACAGGGCTTGAGGTGTCATTTCATCTCAATGTCGGGTAAAAGTCCCACAAAATTGGAAGCAACGTCTCCAAAATGACCTGTACAGTGTGGATGGGGACATTAAACTTCAAATCAAACAAAACAAAACATGTATTTGTACTAATATCTATTCATCTTCCTAGAAGTCATTAACCCTTTTTGTACCAAATGGAATCCTCCACCTTATATATAGCAGGACTCATTTTCAAAATTTAGGGGTGTCAGGTCATGTTTTCTTTAAAATTTATTCGGAAAATAGCTTAACTTCTTGCAGTGTAAGCCCTGATCTGGGCCTGCACTGTTTGCCAAGGTACCCGTTTTGGGGTGTCCGGTACAAAAAGGGTTAAAAGATATACCTATTTTAGCTTTGGTGGCCTGTTTTTTTTTTCATTGGAGTGGAGTATAAAAGCTCAAAATTCTATATCTGAAATTTCAAGACTGTGGCTTGTATGTGCAGCTCAGTGGATTCGTTTGTGGCTAACCTTCCAGCAAACCCCGTAGTCATGCTTTCTCATTACAAGGCTCATTTAGGAAATCCAGTCAAGTTGCATTTAGCTTTGGGGACATGACATGAATAGACTCCATCTGATTGTGACAAACCTTTTACATTTATCAAATTATTACAGCATAGCAGTTACTGCAAAATGCACTCTCAAAAACAGCGAGATCTTCCAGTATAATTGTACAGAGTTCCAGATAGCAAAACACATTTTACTTACTCTGTGTACTGCAAGCATTGGGTCATGTCAAATACCCAGGACTTGCATTCAGGCATGATCTTAGTTTGTTTGTTTTGTTTGTTTGTTTTTTTTTTGTTGTTGTTTTTTCACTAATTTTGAGCCGATCGTCAATCAGAAGTGGGCAAAAACTTGAGTACCTGGAGATAAAAACCACCTAACCTTTCGTTGTGGAACTTGGCATCACCCGAGCAAGGGGCGAACCAAAGTGGTGAGAGTCAGGGCTCTTACCCATTAGGCCACGGAGACCCGTTATCTTAAGCTGGACTATGCATATTCAAGATATGACTGTAGAAGTATACAGAACGAAGAAATATTCGCACCCAAACATCAAGGCATATAATTAATAATCTTCTTTAGACCCCCAAGTTTTCATGACTCCTCTGTACAGAGCCCTATAACACAATATAAATAAACTTGCCAAGCTTTAGAGAAAAGCAGATTGATGGGATTTTCATATGGCAACATGACCCCTTAGGACAGACATCTTAGGAACACAGGCATATTAATCATTATGAAAACACACTTATACAAACACATTGCCACCTTTATAGCTGAAAAATGAAAATTTTTAAGATGAAAAATTGTAATATTTTTCTTATTTCTTCTCAAAATATAAATTGTGGGCACTCGAACCGCCTCATCGAGGCGGTTCTAACATGTACCTATAATCTATATTTTAGAGCAGAAATAAAAAAATAAGGTCTACCCCTGTAAACCTCAGTTTTACTATATAAAAGGGGGGTTCAAAGGGGTCAAAATTATATGCATGTTGGTGTGTTTTCGTGATGTGCACATAAAATATTGTTCTGCAAGACAGCTTATCATCTTCATAATATTAAACTCATCTAAATTTTGACACTTTTGACCAGATAAAATGCATCTAAATGCTAACACTTTTTCTGCTATCACGTTTTTATTTCTCTGACAGACAGACAGACAGACAGACAGACAGATAGATAGATAGATAGATAGATAGATAGATAGATCGAGTTTGAGAAAAAAAATTGCCATCAAAGGGAAATAATCAACTCCAAGTCACATGGTTAATCAAAACATCAGTGATGCAAACTTGCAAACTTAAGAAAAAATTTTGCATATACCGTCTTTACCATATAGACAGGCCTGAGCAAGGAGTGTAGACCCAGATGGGAAATAAGATCAAGGTCACTGAAAACCTTCATCCTGGCCGAATGTTATATCCATGCAAATTTGATTAAAATCAAACCAGTAGTTCAGTAGATATAGGTACTGCACACAACCTAAATTTGACCTATATAGCATGGCTGTGACCTTGAAAATAAGGTCAAGGTCACCAAAGCCTGATCAGTTTTTCATACTGCCCCAATGTTATACCCATGCATATTTGATGATGATCCACTCAGTAGCTCAAGAGATATCTTGCCATTACGAAAACAGGCCTATACAAATACAGTGTAACCTTTATCGTTGTAAAAATAAAAATTTTAAGATGAAATATTATGATATTTTTCTTATTTCTGCTCAATATATAGATTGTGGGTACTCGTTAGAACCGCCTCATCGAGGCGGATCTAACGAGTATCCACAATCTATATTTTAGAGCAGAAACAAGACAAAAAGGTTTACCCCTGTAAACCTCAGTTTTACTATATAAAAGTGGGGATCAAGGGGGTCAGAATTATATAGGCGTGTTTTCGTGATGACACAAGGAAGTGTCATGCCGACGACAACGGGATCAGCACCAAAACCTCTCCCCTTCGGTGGGGTGAGACATAACAACAAAACTCATTATGACAGGAATTTCAAGGAATCTTTAGTTCAATATGAGACAGATAATCTGTGTATTAAAGAATAATTTATTGAATACTCCAACAAATGTTGTGAACACTGTGATAACACACTCGTGTGATATATATTCGAAATGACTCTTTTTCCTATAAACATTTGCGATATTTTTTATCTATATTCCAAACATAGGTTTTGTGTGCTCATTAGAGGCGGTTCTAACAAGTACCCACAACCCATGTCTTGAAGCAGAAATAAGTGAAATATATAATATAAACCCCAGTTTTCTCTATATAAAGTGGGGTTCATGGGGGTGTTTGTTTCACGGACTTGTCAACATGATGACAAATCACCACGTGACCAAGTTCGTGAAATGAAGACCCCCTATACAGGGATTTTGTTTGGGGCCGGACACAGGCCATAGTCCTTAAAAATTTATGATTGTCCGACCAATTTCAGGCCAGTCAGGACAAAATGTCCTGAAAAAATTTTGGGACTCTTCTTTACATCAAAATTGTTGTCAGGATCAATTTTGATAAACCAGTGGTAACATTGTCTGTGAAAATATCTTCTCAAACTTGTCCGAGTGCATTCAGTATGTCCAATAAATGATAGAGCTGTCTGGACAATCTGTCGAACTGCATTTTGGGCCAGCAGAATCCCTGCTATACCCCACTTTATATAGAGAAAACTCGGGTTTACGGGGTATACCTTATTTTTGTTATTCTTGCTCCAAGACATAGGTTGTGGGTACTCGTTAGAACCACCTCAATGAGGCGGTTCTAACAAGTACCCACAACCTATGTCTTGAAGCAGAAATAAGTGAATATATAATATAACCCCCAGTTTTCTCTGTATAAAGTTGGGTTCATGGGGGCGTTTGTTTCATGGAATGGTTAACATGATAACATACATGTATGTTGAAATCACCTCACATTATGATAACACACCCGTGCGTCACAGTGCATTTTTTTACATCCCCAAAACATTCAATTTTCTGAAGAACATTTATGATATTATTCTTATTTATACTCAAAACATAGGTTGTGGGTACTCGTTAGAACCGATTCATTGAGGTGGTTCTAACGAGTACCTACAACCTATGTCTAGGAGCAGAAATATGGAAAATAATATATAACCCCGTAAACCCCAGTTTTCTCTATATAAATTGGGGTATAGTGGGTGCTCGTTAGGTCCGCCTCATTGAAGAATAAGAAAAATAATGTATGCCCCTGTAAACCCCAGTTTTCTCTATATAAAGTGGATTCATCCAGTTTTCTATAAATATAAAGTGGGGTATAGGGGGTCTTCATTTCACGGACTTGTTCACGTGATGATATGTCATGATTGTCATCATGTTAACAAGTGTGAAACAAACACCCCCATGATTATACCCCAGAAAACCCAAGTTTTCTGTATATAAAGTGGGGTTCATGGGGGTGTTTGTTTCACACTTCTTAACATGATGACATATCATCACATGAACAAGTCCGTGAAATGAAGACCCCCTATACCCCACTTTATATTAGAGAAAAATGGATGAATCCACTTTATATAGAGAAAACTGGGTTTTAAGGGGGCATACATTATTTTTCTTATTCTTCAATGAGGCGGTTCTAACGAGTACCCACAACCTTTGTTTGCAGTATTTATAAGAAAAATATCACGGATTATTATCAGAAAAATGGCCATTTTGGAGATGAGTAAAAATGCACCAATTTGCACAGTTGTGTTATCGAAATGTGTTGAAATCACCTCAAAACAAATGTTCTTGACAAATGTTGGAATCACCTGTAAACAAAAGTTCTGGGGCCAACTTTTCAAACATAACAATTTTGTTTGTAAAAGTATCGTTAAAACACTGATCACTTAATACAGCAAATATGCTGATATTCTGCTGAAACAAAAAATGTGAGCAGCTTTGCAAAAGCAAAATCTGATCACATTTTTTTTCAGCAAAAATACTGCTGTATTAGATATTGTACTTGCTAGAATAGTTAACAATTTCACCACTAACAAGCTCATTAAGCTAGGGATGCTCTGAACAACCGGCAACAGAACGTTTGTTAGAACTGTCTTGCTGAGGCGATTCTAACAAATGTCAACATTGTGGACATTTCTTAGAATCACCTTAGCAAGGCAGGACTCCACAACAGCACAAAAACATGCCTATATGATTATGATCCCCTTGAACCCCACTTTTATACAGTAAAACTGGGGTTTACAGGGCTAAACCTTATTTTTCTTATTTCTGCTCTAAAATATAGAATGTGGGTACTTGTTAGAACTACCTCGATGAGGCAGTTCTACCGAGTATCACAATCTATAATTTGAAAAGAAATAAGAAAAATATCATAATTTTTCATCTTAAAATTTCAGTTTTTTCCATGGTAAAGTTTACAATGTATTTGTATAGGCGTGTTTTCCTCATGTACACTCAGATAAACAAATGATGTGTCCAAGAAACAAATGGTGTGGATATATGTTGGTAACACTTCTACACAAATGCTCTGGATATTTGATAGAATTGAGATTGCTGAGAAGATTCTGACAGATGTCCACAAAAGTTGTTCCTTTGAGTAATAAAGGCAAAAAAGAACTCTTATTCCCTATTGTAACAATTGAGGGCTCATATAATTGCATCTGCAGAACAACTTTTAGTGTAAAGCACATAGAAAGTTTATAGAAACAGATATGGTTGGTATTTTGTAATAATTGCAGAATTTTTTTTAGAATTCTCAAGAAAAACCTATGTTGTGGCATTGTGGGTATTGCAAGGCAAACTACGATAACACACACGTGCGACGTTATGCCCTTTTTATACCATCTCAAAAATGGCTACTTTCCTGATAAAAATCCATGACATTTTTCACACATCTTACATACACTGCAAACATAGGTTGTGGGTGCTCATTAGAACTGCCTCATTGAGGCGGCTCTAACAAGTTCCCACAACCTATGTCTTGGAGCAGAAATAAGAAAAGTAATGTATACCCCCGTAAACCCCAGTTTTCTCTTTATAAAGTGGGGTTTAGGTGGATGTTCATTTGACTTGCAAATGAATGCCCACAACATAGGTTCAAGTTTATGGAGCAATAAGGAAAATTATCCATCAATTCCAACTTATCTGTTTCTATGGAGAACGAGTACACTGTATAGAGGATCTTAGATGAGTGCTCATGTATTATTGAATTTATTAAACGAGTTGAGGAAAAGGGATAAAATGCGAGGCTTTGCCGAGCATTTTATCCCTTTTCCTCAATGAGTTTAATAAATTCAATCATACACGAGCACGAATGCAAGATTCTATTTATCATATGACATTTGAAACGCGTTTTATTCACGATTGTTTACAAAAATGTCAATATTCCACCATTAGTAAACACGACGTCGTTAAGGACGTCGTACATGTAACGTTACGGGATGTATCTAGCTAATTTACATATTTAATCAACTAGTGGATTATCGAATTTATTACATGGCGTTAATACACTCTCTATGATAAATAATATAGCTTTACAATGACAAAAACATGCAAAACTTACTTGAGGAACTTCAGATTTCCAATCTCTACCGACATGGCTCTCAGTGAAATGTGTCTCAAGATCGTTGATGTGCGGGACAGCACTTGTGTTGAACAAAATCCAAACATCAAATCTGTAAAATACATCAGTCACACATAGCTCAAAAGGATAATTTTTGTCATTTCTGTCAGCCACACATTGACTTCTGTAGCATTGTCTGGGGAAGTTCTTCCGAGTCTAATAAATTAAAAATATTTAAATTACAGAAGCGTGCTTGCAGGGTAATCCTTGATTATAATGTTGATGACACCACTGAAGCCATGAAAACTCTAAAGATTATGTCAGTATATGATCGGCTTTATTTAAGAAAAGCTAAATTTATGTTTAAAGTCTACAATAATGTAACTCCTACGTACATTTCCGAAAACTTCACTCTTAGAAATAATCTTAACACAACAGTTCTCTTAAGATCATCTACTGCTAGGTGTTTTGTCCCACCTAAGCCCAGGACAGAATATTTCAAGCACAGTTTAAGATACTCTGGGTGTCTGGTGTGGAACAGTCTTCCAGAAGAGGTTAAAAATTCCCCCACTCTTGAGACATTCCACAACAGATGCTTAAAGTGGTTGGTTACTGATCAACTTTAAGTGCCCCATCCTGCAAACAGACAGGTATTTTCATGATTTATTTGAGTGAGGACATCACTCATCTGCACATACTGCATGTATATATTAATATTTTACTCACTTCTTGGTGTTTGGTAACTATGTATTTCTTTGTATTGTAAAAATTATTATAATGTTCAATATATTCACAGGTTAATACAGTAAAGAAGTTTATGTTTAAGGTTTGAGGGAATACCCACTCTGTGTTTCTAAACCTTCATGGGTGTTACCTCAAACTTTTTAGGTATGAACAGGTTTTAATGTCTACTTGTATAAATGTAGTTACACATGTTATTATTGAACTGTTAATACTGTTTATACTGAGGGCCTCATGGAAGATTAGCTGTTACTTGTATTTTGTACTTGTATGTGCTAAATGTTGTCACCCTCTATAAATAAAGTCTTTACTTACTTACTTACTTACTAAAACATATGTTGTGTGTATTAGAACCGCCTCGGTGAGGCGGTTCAAATAAATACCCACAACATAGGTTTTTATGGAGAAATAAAAAAAAATATCACCAGATATCCACCTTATCTGGGCCTATGGTCACTCACTGTCACACCTTGAGACAATGTCTTAGTAGTAATGTCACAGATCAGATCACTTGGCCAAATGTCATTCAATGAGGGTGTCACGACACCCTCCTGACAAACAAATTAAGTTTGACTATAAACTACACCAGCAAATCTTGGAGCAGGTTCAATCCACCAAATATCTTGGTATCACCATCACTGATGATCTTGATTGGGGTCAACATGTTTCAGAAATAACATCAAAAGCAACTAGGACTTTAGGATTTCTTAGACGAAACTTGGCTTTTGCACCTAGGCAGACAAAGGATGTTGCATATAAAACATTGGTTCGCCCTCACCTAGAATATGCATCACCCATTTGGCATCCCTATGTTAAAACTCAGATTCAGCAGGTGGAGAAGGTGCAGAGGACAGCTGCTTGATGGACCTGCCGACGATGGTGCAATAGAAGCAGCGTCGGTGACATGCTTAACGAGCTAGAATGGCCGTCCATAGAGGCCCGTCGTGAGCAGTCCTCTTTAACCTTCTTCTATAAGATACATTCAGGTACAGTGGCCGTTAATAAAGATAAATACTTGACCCCTGTGACAGTTTCAACTCGAACAAGGGCATCAAAAGTAAACAACTCACAGTATCACAGGTACCAGTCCTACAGTGATGCCCTGAAAAATTCCTTCTTCCCTAGGACTATTCCCCAGTGGAATAGTCTTCCCTCTTCTGTGGTGAATGCTAAGACTGCAGAGGAGTTCAAAGCCCATACAGTGTAAGATTGAGACTCAGAGGTATTCGTTTTAGTATACCTCTGTTATTCAGATTGTAAATAGTTTTAAGGACTCATCCAGTGACTTCTCTTTTTTTTTTTTTTTTTTTTTAACCTAAATTTTAGCTACGCACCCAACTGAGGTAATGGCCAAATATGACCGACTCAGTATAAAAAGATAGATAGACTTCAGTAGAAATGGACAAGAGACATAGCTGTTCGCAGTCTGCATAGACTAGTGAAGCGTGGTAGCTCAATGGTTAGTGCACTTGCCTATGATGCTAATGGGCCTTGGTTCGATTTCCAGCAGGGGTAATAAAATTGAAGTGTCTGAACATGCTCCACTGGCATCATTTGCAGGGATGAATGCCACAAAGTGCACCGAACTTCGGATCGGGACATTAATTGGAGGCCCCCTGTGCAGGGAGAACCATCCGCTGTGCACAACAGGTTAAAAATCCCCATGGTAATTACATAATCACTGTGTCTTTCTTTCTTTCTACTTATACTGCGATCGGTCACATAGATCTGACTTTTACTCACAGGTGTAAATTACAAACATGTACACACCAGGTTTGCAAGATGAAAGCCTACACAGTAACCATGTAATTACCAAAGGGGTCTTAAACCTGCAAAGGACATGACCCTCCCTGCACAGGATCAGAGGGGCCTCCAGTTAACGACTTAACATCCTGATCCAAAGGACTTTGCACTTTTTTTTAAAATTCAACCCTGCAAATGATGCCATGATGTGTACTGGTAGGCTATTATCCTGCAGCCCGGAGTGTTATGTTATATGTACACCTGCGAGTAGTGGTCAAATGACATTGTCAAGGATCATAGTTTCAGTAGAAAAAGACTGCAGTCAAGAAGTCAAGAAGCTTTATGTGGAAACTGAAGGCTCTGGTTCAAATGAACATGCTGATGTGTCTTTGCTGGCAGGTTACTCTGGTAGAGTGCTCATTAAAATTTCACTAACAAAACTGATTCTGTATAAATCTACCAGTGAAAGTGGTGTGGATGGGTGCATTTACCAGGTCTTAGAAAGTTAAATACAATCTATACAATCTATAAATTTTAAGACTGTCTGTAAATTTAGACTTTTTAGTCTGTAAATTTAAAGAGTGGCACAAATAAAACCATGAAAATGGTGCACAATGAAAAAAAATGCACTTTGCCATCAAAAGTAATTTGGTCATTATCCGTGGAGTATTTAATCATGTGTAACTACATATTGTATAGTTTCCTTCAACCATAACTGAAGATTTCTCAGAAAAACAGATTTTTAATAAGATTCATATGTAAAATGAGCTAAGGAATGAAAGTGTACAATGCTTTCAACATACTGACCACACGCTTCAACAGACATCTAAAATTGATGAAAGTTTAGCCATACCGCCTGCAACAGTAAAGGCAGTGGCTAGCTGTTCAGTACCGGACGACCAGCCTATGGGTCTGCCCGTCCGGTACCGGACAACCAGCCAACGAGGTTGCTCGTCCGGCACCGGATGGCTAGCCAACCCACGTAGGAATGGCTAGCCGTCCGGTAGTAAATTTGAGTCTATCATTTTATATAGGGTATGCGTTCCAAATAATATTATCCACTTTATGGTGTAATAAAAATATTTCTAATTTACTCTAACTGTATTCTTATAGTTTGTGGCCATTTTTTTCACAAAATTTAAGTCAGGGACATAATTGTAACTGACCCTAATGCAATAGACTGTTTTACTCAAAGCCTTGTCCGGGCACTGTAAAGGATATTATTATTATTATGTTATTGTTATTATTAAAATCTGCAAATGTGTGTCCGATGTTGAGCTTGATATTAATCGTGATAATTAACATTAAATTTAACCTATCAGTTCAACATGGTAGGTACAAAGAAATATCAATTAGGGGTAATTATCTCGTTAGCAGGGCACACATAAAGGCAACGATCCAAAACTCCATGAGTAGAGCAATTACCGTAATGATCCTATCTATTGGGACAGATAGGCTTCGGCAAATAATTTAGTCCCAGATCAGACAGTCTGACTGCTCCTGAAGCAGGGTCAACACTGTTTGCCATTCCATCTGCACCTTTTGCTGGATCGTGACATAAATTTGTTAAAAAAAAATAGGAGAATAACTGCAAGTCCTCTTAGGATTTTTACGGTACTGCTCAATTGCTATTAGTTGTTTTTCGTGACGCTTGGAGCGCGATAGCTCAGTGGTTTGTGCACTTGCCTCTGATGCTAGAGGCCGCCGGTTCGATCCCCGGAGGTGGTGATTATTTTGGTCCGAACACGCTCCATTGGCATCATTTGCTGGGATGAATGCCAAAAAGTGCACAGTCCTTCGGGTTGGGACTTTAACTGGAGGACCCCTGTACAGGAAGAGTCATCTCCTTACATGATTACTTTGTAGGCTTTCAACACTGCAACCTGGAGTGTATGTAATTGTACACCTGCGATTTAATGGCCCCCGCCCATCGGGGCTTGAAGAAATACATGTATATGGGCTGCACGAGGCTTCAACGCAGAGCTAGGTCCGACCTGCACACTAGTACTGGTATACCGCTTAGAGCATCTAAGCCTGCCCAGGCAAAGCGATACGAGTTGGACCGTCCATTCTTATAAACCCTATTGGTTTCATTGGACGACAGGGCTTGAGATGTCATTTCATCTCAACATTGGGTAAAAGTCCCACAAAATTGGAAGCAACGTCTCCTAAATAACCTTTACAGTGTTGACGTGGACGTTAAACCTCAAATCAAACAAACAAAACCTGCGAGTAATGGTCAAATGTGACCGATCGCAGTATAAGTAGAAAGAAACGTTTTAGTAAAGAAAGGAAAAGTAAAATAAATAAAATTATAAAAAAATATTAAGTTATATTACCGATTGGTAGGTACTTATAAATATATTATTGATAGTACTAATATTAGAAATAAGTAATCATGACTACAGCTTTTATTTTCACAGGCATAATTGTTACGACAGTCATGCATTACCGATACAGCTCTGTCTATATATTTGCTTTATTTTTAAAATGATCTCAATGACATTTACATAGTCTCAAAGTAGGAACTATTTAGCATCCAGTACTCCAGAAAATGATACAAGTGCTATTCAGCATTCATACCCTATATGAAATGAGAGTCTAAAATTTACAATCGGACGGCTAGCCATTCCTACGTGGGTTGGCTAGCCGTCCGGTAACGGACGGGCAGACAGGTCCGAAAATGAAATGATGTCAGTACGAAACTCGTCTTATGTTTGACCTTTGCCAGATATGTCATCCCTTTCTGTGGAGTTTCGTCGCATTTGTGGTCAAGGGAAGAAACTGTGTTGTTTTATTTCTTAATTATTTCTAACATTAAAACAATATTTCTCTATCTATTTATACTGCAGCAACCCCGTAACAGAGTTCTCGTTAACTCTAGATTTGGGGTTATTTACTCCAACTTTTCATTTAGGACTCCAACCTTTTTGGAAAGTCTCAACAGTAAAGTATGGTAAAACTCAACTTTTTCTGGAGGACAGCATTTTACCAATTTTCAAAATCCTACGGAGAACCCTGCGTAAAGAGGATTACAATAAAGGCAGTGGCTAGCCGTCCGGTACCGGACGACCAGCCAGTGAGTCTGCTCATCCGGTACCGGACGGCTAGCCCAACCCACGTAGGAATGGCTAGCAGTCCGGTAGTAAATTTTAGTCTCTCATTTCATAAAGGGTATGAATGTTGAATATCATTTTCTGGAGTACTGGATGCTAAATAGTTCCTACTTTCTAATATTAATTATTACTGTCAATATTTTTTATATGTAACTACCAATCGGTAATATAACTTAATATTTTAATAAGTTTATATATTTTACTTTTCCTTTCCCTATGTAAATGCGGCTTGAAGGTACTAAAACATTTGATCCAAGCTTAGCGAAAAACAACTAATAGCAACTTAGCAGTACCGTAAACATCCTAAGAAATATGGATCTTGAGGACTTGCAGTTATTCTCCTAAATTTTTAACAAATTTGTTTCACGATCCAGCAAAGAGTCCAGGCGAATGGCCACTGCCTTCTGGGTGCAGATGGAATGGCAAACAGTGTAGACCCTGCTTCAAGAGCAGTCTGATCTGGGACTGCATTATTTGTCGAAGCCTATCTGTCCCAATACATAGGATCATTACGGTAATTGCTATACTCATGTAGTTTTGGATCGCTGCATTTATGTGTGCCCTGCTAACAAGATAATTACCCCTAATTGATATTTCTTTGTACTACCATGTTGAACTGATAGGTTAAATAAATATGATCCCTAAATTTAATGTTAATCTATCACAATTAATATCAAGCTCAACATCGGACAAACATTTGCAGATTTTAACAATAACAATATAAAAATAGAACTTATAACATTTAAATTGATAATAATAATAATAACTGTCACAGTGCCCGGACAAGGCTCAAAGTACAGCAGTCTAAATTGCATCAATTACAATTATGTCCCTTGAAATTTGGTGAAAAATGGCGACAAACAGGTGATAAGAATAAGTGTAAATTAGAAATATTTTTATTACACCATAAAGTGGATAATATTATTTGAAACGCGCGCATGCATTAATAGCGGTCCATAGAAATACCAAAACACACCAAAACACCAAAACGCACCTGTATTTACCAAAACGCACTGCCAATATTAGATTTTTCTATGTAGGGTAGGGTGATTTAGAGGATTAGACACTTAGAAACAAATATATATAACTATATATAATATATATTTAGGATATAAATAAATATAGGCGTTTATACATATTATACATTTGAGCCAGGGCTCAGCAGTTCCTACCAAAACGCACTGTCAATATTGGATTTTTCTAAGAACGCCACTCTGATGCGGAAAAAGTATTTCCGAATGCCGCAGTTTTTATTGGTCTCAGTGTGCCCCGACAAGTGTACAGGATCAGGGACAAAGTCCCTGGAATGCAGTCTGATCCATCATGTTAACAAGTCTGTGTAATAAGCACCCCTCTAAACACCACGTTATACGCTGATAACTGCAGTTTACAGGGGTAGACACTTTTTTTTTCTTATTTCCGTGCTCCAAGACATAGGTTGTGGGTACTCGTTAGAATCAACTCAACGAGTGGTTTTAACGAACACCCACGATCTATATTTGGAGTATAAATAAGAAAAAAACATGTTCAAAAATTCAAGGCTCATTCTGATGCGCGTCTGACTGATAATCAGGACGATGATCTGGCGAGTAAAAGCGTGGCTATGTAAACTGACCGGTTCAACAATGACCTAAAATAGTTTTGACTGGGCCTTTAAAATCCAATACAAACAAAATGAAGGCCTGATGTTGCTTAGTTACATTGCGCTACACGGAACACAACTCGGTCTAAACAATGATGTGCATTATAGATACATTATCCCAGCTAGCACAAAATAGCGGGCCAACGTCGGGCAGACAGCGATACGACACAGTCGGCCCGACGTTGACTCGACATGCTTTGCTGGCTGGGATATCTACAGCCCATAAGGAGCATCTGAGTATTAAAGTTCAAGATAAAAGGTAATCTTACCAATGCACAGCAAATCCCAATATTGACAGTGTGCTTTGGTAAATACAGATGCTATTCCACTGACATCTTTAGACCATTCAAGTAAGAGAACGCAACTCGACAAGAAACAATTACCAACCCGCACTAGAAATATCAGTTTATGTGCATTATAGATACATTATCTACAGCCCAAAATGAACATCTGAGTATCAAAGTTCAAAATAAAAGGCTCACGTTATTAAAAGATACCAATAACCCTTATATATAATAATAATTCGGCCCCCGCCCATAGGGGCTTGAAGAAATATATGGGCTGCATGATGCTTCCACGCAGAGCTTAATCCGGCCCGCACACTAGTATTGGTAAACCGCCCTGGCTAAAATGTTAACATGTATATTAATTTATCAATATATTATTATTATTTATATATTTCTAATCCTCTTTTGAAAAACTGCTGAATTTCCCTCTAGCATACATAGAAAAATCCAATATCGACAGTGTATTTTGATAACGTTTTGGTAGGAACTGCTGTGCCCTGGCTCGAATGTTAATATTATATCAATTTATCTATCTATATATTTATATATATTTATGTATTATATATAGATATATTTATTAGTTTCTAGGTGTCTAATCCTCTTAACAAATGCTGAATTCACCCTACCCTACATAGACAAATCCAATATATTGGCAGTGCGTTTTGGTAAATACAGGTGCGTTTTGGTGTTTTGGTGCGTTTTGGTATTTCTATGGACCCTTAATACCCTATATATAAAATGATAGACTTCAATATACTACCGGACGGCTAGCCATTCCTACGTGGGTTGGCTAGCTGTCCGGTACCGGACGAGCAGACTAGTTGGCTGGTCGTCCGATACCGGACCGATACCGGACAGGCAGACTCGTTGGCTGGTCGTCCGGTACCAGACGACTAGCCACTGCTTACAATAAAACACATGCAGTCATTTTTTTTGTAAATGCAATTAAGACCAAGGCTGTGTATAAGTGTGATTTTTTCTTGTTCAATTATTTTCATGATTTTCCTCGTGTTAGTCTTTAAATCTACAGACTTCGGACACAGAAAGTACTGGTTACCACCCAGGAAATCCTGCTCGTAATGCTCAGATGTGAGCGAGTAGCAGTAATAGGAGAAAAAGAAAAAGAAAAAAAGACTAAAAGGTCTTTAAATTTATATAACCACTTTCTTAGACCTGTTTACAGCGGCATTTACAAGATGCCACTATCAAATCAAAATGAGCATATATTTTGTTGACAACCATGCAGTCATATCAACAGATGAATAAATATAATGAAATCGTGCCATATCAAACCACAATTTTGGAAAATAATGTTTTATACCCGTACGAAGTTACCGAACTTTTGCCAAATTCTCGAAAAGATTTTTTTGTAAACAGCAGACGGGTTGTATATTTTTACTTTCAGAATCAGAGAACGGTATAGGCAAATTTTAAAACCGTCCTGAAACTAGTAATATTAATCGTGCATGTTATAAAGTCCGGACTCAATCTATCTATCTATCTATCTATCTTCTGATACTGCGTCGGTCACATTTGACCATTACCGCAGGTGTATATTACATACACTCCAGTTTTGCAGGATGAAAGCCTACACAGTAATCATGTAATTACGGTAGGGATCTTTAATCTGCACAGGGGGTGGTTCTCCCTGCACAGGGGGCCTCCAGTTAACGTCCCGATCCGAAGGACGGTGCACATGATGCCAATGGAGCGTGTTCGGACACCGAAATTTTATCGCCGCTGCCGGGGATCGAACCCGGGACCTCTAGCATCAGAGGCAAGTGCACTAACCACTGAGCTATCACGCTCCATCCAATCCTGCGAAACTGCCCGCACTAACCATTTATCGCCCCTCCCCCCCCCCCCCCCCCTCCCCCCCCCCCCCCCCAATGGGGTCTTGAAGAAATGGATTGGGCTGTATGATGCTTCCACGCAGAGCTGAAACCGACCGTGCACGAGTATTGGTAAATTGGTAGTCGATCTAAGCCTGCCCAAGCAAAGCGGTGCGAGTCGGTTCGCCCATGCTTATAAACCCTATTGGTTTCAATGGGCGATAGGACTTGAGATGTCATTTTATAAAGTCCCACAAAATTGGAAGCGACGTCTCCAAAATGACCTATACCGTGTTGACAAGGACGTTAATCCTCGAATCAAACAAACAAAAAACTAACCATTTCTTTCTTTCTTTTTCTTTCAAAATCTAGCTCGGGATTTTCGACCAGGTAAGACATAAAGCGGTCGGCTTATCTATTCACCATATTTGCTGGCTCCCAGCTTGCACATTGTCAATATTGTCAATATTGGAAAAACAGGTAACCAGACCCCCCTGACCTTTCAAGGTCAGGGGGGGTCTGGTTACCTGTTTTTCCAACACTGATAAACTTCAGACTAGGAACCAGCAAATAATGCAAATAAGGTGAATAGACTTGAAATTGAAGGAATAGAAACTTGGGGGGGGGGGGGGTAGTATGCGTATTATCTACTAGAGATCATATAAATTAAGACTTTATTTAAAGAGGGTGACAACATTGAGCGCATACAACTGAAAAACGTGTAATAGCTAATCTTCCATGAGGCCATGTTAATAAGCCCATATAATGAACACTCCTCTAAACCCCACTTTATATTGAGAAAAATGGGATTTACAGAGGTATACATTATTTTTCTTATTTCTGATCCAAGACAAAGGTTGTGGGCGCTCGTAAAAACCGCCTCAACGAAGCGGTTCTTACGAGCACCCACAACCTACATTGTACATTAGGAGTAAAATATGAAAACGATCACAAATTTTCATTTGTAAACTTCATTCTGGAGATATGAAAGAATGCACTATTTCACATGTATGTGTTACCGTAATGAACACCAAGGTGTTGGTCAAACTACGTCGATGCGCAAGCTGGTCTGCAACTTAACTGTTCGCATATGTCAAACAAGGTACTCTCAAGACTCATTTGGAATTATCAGCTTTTCTTGGCGTCATAACCTGCGTCATGGATCGTATTTCATTATCCTTTTTTACTATGTACGAAGTAAGAAGTTTTTCTTTCTTTTAATTTCTTAGAAAGAGATCTTCAAGCAGCTGGTGAACTTCTTCTGAGCGCACTTAGATGACATAGCCACTCCTAGCCAGAACAAAAAGCATTTCCCCATAGTAAGCCTACGAGACATATCAGTTGCAACAGCAACCAAAGTTTTGGAGCAATTTTCCTACAAACCATAAGCAGTTTGAATTAACGGAGAATGCGGCAGCAAGAGTCACATGTTTCACTGATACAAGTAAATCTTCCGGATGACAAACACCATAAGGCTTCAATCTTAAAAAAACATACACTGAAGCAGATGCTCACCTGATCCGAAGGCTCCGGGGGAGTTTATAGGATGGCAGCATCCGTCGTCAGTCGTCGACACCTTCAATGCAATTACTTTGCAACATGAAAGCAGATCTCAACCAAATTTTATCTGTAGCATGTTTTTGTAGGAGAGATACGCCCCATTGATTATGAAACATGGCCATTTCTGACCAACAGCAGCAGAGTTACGTCCCCTTGATTCTCAAAAATAGTCATTTTGTACCTTGCGAACAATGTAGTTTCTTCATTTCTGTCGGACCTTAATGAAACTTGCAGTTAAAAGTGGCATGCACAAGATCGCAGACGAGTTCGAAAATGGGCACGATAAGACAAACGACGGCAGAGGTACATCCCCTTGATTCTCAAAAATGGCCATTTGCAGCGTAGCTTCTTAATTTTTTATCGGATCTTAATGGAACCTGCAGATCCGACCAACAATAGCTGAGATACGCCCCTTGATTCTCAAACATGGCCATTTTTTACCTTGCGAACAGCGGAGTTTCTTCATTTTTGTCGGTTCTTAATGAAATCCGACCAATAATAGCGGAGATACGCCCCCCTTGATTATCAAAAATGTCCATTTTTGACCCTATGAACAACGTAGCTTCTTATTTTTTGTCGGATCTCGTCGGAACTTGCAGATAACAATGACATGCATAAATGGTCAGACGAATTTGACAATGGATCAGATCGGACTAACAACAGCAGAGTTACCTCCCCCCCCCCCCCCCCCCCCCCCCCTTAACGGGCCTCCGTGGCCTAGTGGATAAGAGCGCTGACTCTTAGTCATTAGGTCTCTCACCGCCGTAGGTTCGAGACTCGCTCGGGCCACGTGTGAGACGCCAAGTTCTGCAACGGAAGGTCAGGTGGTTTTTCTCCGGGTACTCCGGTTTTCGCCCACCTCTGATTAACGATCGGCTCGATATGAGTGAAATAATCTTGAAAGGGCCGTAAAACCCAAACCAAAAAAAAAAGTTACCTCCCTTTGATTCTCATAAATGATTATTTTTTTACCTTGCTAACAGCGGAGTTTCTTCATTTTTGTCGGATCTTAATGAAACTTGCAGATAACAATCGCAGAGGAGTTCGAAAATAGGCAAGATAGGACAAACGACGGCAGAATGCATCCCCTTGATTCTCAAAACTGGCCATTTTTGACCTTGTGCACAGCGTAGCTTCTTAATTTTTGTCGGATCTTAATGAAACTTGCAGATCCGGCCAACAATAGCTGAGATACGTTCCATTGATTATCAAAAATGGCCATTTTTGACCTTGTGAACAGCGTAGCTTCTGGATTTTTTGTCAGATCTTAATGAAACTTGCAGACAACAATGACATGCATACATGCTCAGACGAATTTGACAATGGATCAGATCGGACCAACAACAGCAGAGTCACCTCCCTTTGATTCTCAAAACTAATCATTTTTTTACCTTGCGAACAGCGGAGTTTCTTCATTTTTGTCGGATCTTAATGAAACTTGCAGATAACAATCATCCGAAAACGATATCCCCTAAATCACTGACTGGATGTTGACCAAACTCCACAGGAATGATACTTTGTTGGACCTCTTTTAAAGTTGTTCAAATGGTTCCGGTCCATCACACATCTAGGTCACAGTAGCCAAAAATAGATTTTTAACTCAAAACTTAAAAAAGCCTTCTTCTCTGAAACAGCAAGGCCCATGTCTTTGATATATGGTTTGAAGCTTCATCTAGCTAGTTGACCTTGACACTGGATCAGATCAGACCAACAACAGCAGAGTTACGTCCCCTTGATTCTGAAAACTGGTCATTTTTTACCTTGAGACAGCGGAGTTTTTTTTTTTCATTTTTTGTCGGATCTTAATTAAACTTGCAGATAACAATGACATGCATAAACTCACAGACGAGTTCGAAAATAGGCAAGATAGGACAAACGATGGCAGAGTTACACCCCTTGATTCTCAAAAATGGCCATTTTTGACATTGTGTTTTTATACATCATGAACAAAAAACTACATGGATTCATATAAGTCATGTGTATGCAATACTTTTCTTTTATTTGTTTGATTTCAGGTTTAACGTCCCCGTCAACACTGTAAAGGTCATTTTGGGGGCATTGCTTCCAATTTTGTGGGACTTTTACCCGACATTGAGATCAAATGACATCTACAGCCCTGCCGTCCAATGAAACCAATAGGGTTTATAAGCATGGACGGGCCGACTCGCACCGCTTTGCCTGGGCAGGCTTAGACCCACTAAGCGGTTTACCAGTACTCGAGTGCGGGTCGGTTTCAGCTCTGCGTAGAAGCATCATGCAGCCCATATATTTCTTCAAGCCCCGATGGGCGGGGGCCGTGTGTATACAATACATCATGCCCTTTAGGACGTCATCCTGAAAAAGCTCAACTGAGTTACAACTGTATGAAGATATGTAGTTATATCAACCAGATAACCTTTCTCCACAGTTTCTTTATTCTTTTTTTTTTCTTTCTTTTTTTTTTTCTAAACATCCCTAATGATTTTCTAGTATACACTTGAGCGACACAGGGCCATCTTGGTCCTCTTGTTTACACACCAACTTTCAGTGTCCGTCCGTGTCTGCACCAGTTTCTCACGAAACAACTGCAACAATTATCGCGACAAGTGTAATAGATGTTTTGGATCTTAATGGGACATTTTCCGCGTTCAGTCAACTAAGGAATATTTTTCACATACGAATAATTAACGTTTTTTTTTTTTTTTTTTTTTTGGTTTGGGTTTTACGGCCCTTTCAAGATTATTTCACTCATATCGAGCCGATTAATTAACGTTTACATTATCGTTGTTAAGTCTTTTGTATTCTTTAATAATAATAATAATAATAATAGTAATGATGATGATAATAATAATAATAATAAAGTCTTTATTTCCAGAGGATTACATACATTGTATTTAGTATAAAGAACTAATCTTCCATATGGTCCTCCATAAAACAAATAAAACACAAGGTATTATGTACATTATATAAACTAACATTACACATATGGCAAAAGTCTACGAATACTAAAACTAAATCTTATGAGTTTGTGTTACAATAAATGTTAACTGGCAAAAAAATTAATCAGAGGATATTCTAGTAAGATATCAAATTTGTAAAAAAAAAAAAAAAAAAAAAAAAACAGAGAATATTTTTCAAATGCTAAAATATTTTGTAAAGTATTTTCTCGGTGTTTAAGAACAGCTAATTTGTAAAAGATCGTATTGACATTCCATTTTTGGATGGAAACTAAAAGTATGGCACTGAAAATGGAAAGCAGTAGCCTCGAATTTTTAAGCATCTCACAGATGGGTATTGAGTGACAAATCAGGAATACAAATGTCAGAGCAGTTACACAAATTCGAAAATGAGGAGCTCATATGGTGATAGTGTAGCTAAGAGAGATGGCAACTACATCTCAAGCCCTGTCGCCCACACTACAGGGACATCAAACAGTCCTGTTGTTTGCGACCATGGCATTACGTGATATAACACTGCTTCCAATTTTGTGGGTCTTTTACCGGACATTGAGATGAAATGGCATCTCAAGCCCTGCCGTCCAAACAAACCAAAAGGGATTATATGTAGGGACGATTCGACACGTACCACTTTGCCCGGGCAGGCTTAGGCACTCTAAGCGGTTTACCAGTACTCGTATATGGTCGGTTTCAGTCTGCATCATGCAGCCCATCTATTTTTTCAAGCCCCGATGGGCGAGGGCCGGTGTGACCTTAACTGTTTCGTTTAACCCTAAAATACATGTATCTCTATTTTATATAAATAGTGTACAACCTAGCCAGACGCCGAGTTTTGTGGCTTTTGATCTGGGTCTACATCCCAGCAAGCATACGTCGCGAGGGCAACGTCAAATCAACGTCGTTGCACCAACGTTGATGTGACATTGCATAAAGGTCATGACGTTGTACCGACGTTGGTGTGACGTCACAATTACGTCATGTGCCTACTGGGATTGTATGTCACTGTCCCAGCACATGAGCAGAGTCAATGTATCACAAAAAGATTTCTTAACACGGCACTCTGACGTCACAAGGACAAGAATAGCGCAGCTATAGATTATAAGAATCTTATATGGGTGTGAGGGGTGGATGGAAAAATCCGTCCCAAGGGTCACTGTCCGGCATCACGAGGCTTGCCGAGTGATGCCGGACAGTGATCCCGAGGGACGGATTTTTCTATCCACCCCTCACATCCATATAGGATTCTTTTTCTTGCATACCTTTCATTTCTTAGCGCGGATTTTAATGCAGCAGTCACTTCGAGTACCGACGGCCGCCATATTGTGATGACAGTATATGAATGTTTAGTGGCGTCACGTGACGTGCATGACGTCAACCTTAACGACGGCGCATACAAGGTCGTATTCAACAAGTGCATTATATTCGATTTAGGGTCGGAACACCAGGGTCAGAACATAAATTTCTATCCCAGGGTAAAATCACGGATTTGCTTGTCTGGTGTGCAAGAAAACCCTTTCCGGGACTCCGGACAAATCTATGATAATCGAACCCAAGATCCCTAGTTTATTAGGCACTTTACTCCAAAGGTTATTTTTCCGATGTGAACGGAGCTGGATATTGCATGCAGATTACCTGCTAGTCTTTTTGTGCGACAGGGCTTGAGATGTCATTTCATCTCAATGTCGGGTAAAAGTCCCACAAAATTGGAAGCAACGTCTCCAAAATGACCTTTATAGTGTTGACGGGGACCAAACTAACAAAACCTGCCAGTCTTCATTTTCTTCGAAAACAAATAATACGGGGTAAAATATCCTGAGGATCAAAATACAAAAAAAATGAATGTTTTACCTTTTTTGTTCGATATCGGGGTTGGATTACAACAATCCGATATGGTGCTCTGGTGTAGTTTCCAACCCGAGGGATGACACTGCTGAGAGTTCCGCTCAGCACGGTCAACGCCCATCTACAACAGAACAACATATTCGATTCGTTTTCTTGCACAACACCTCTGAAAATTTTCATGTTACTTTACTTAACTGTTTATTTTACTCGCACTATTCTCATATAGTTTGCTTGGGTTTGAACACGGAAGATTTTTTTATCCCCTTATCTGCTGTGCAAGAAAACAATTTTCATGGCATTCAAGTAACAGAAAAGACTACATCGCTCGTTCGTTTGTTTGTTTGTTTTTTAGGTCTTACGTCCCCGTCAACATAATTTAGGTCATTTTGGAGACGTTGCTTCCAGTACCTGGCGTCAGTCTATCTCAAGCCCTTCCGCCCAAGTGAACCAATAGGATTTATACTTTGTCTGGTTAGGCTCAGGTCTTCTAAGCAGTTTACCAATACCCGTGTGCGAACGTTTCAGCTCTGGGTGGAAGCACCATGCAGCTCACTCTATTTCCAAGCTTGAAGAAATAGATGGGCTGCATGAAACCGACCGCACGAGAGTACTGGTAAACCACTTAAAGGATCTAAGCCTGCCCAGGCAAAGCGGTGCGAGTCGGACCGACCATGCTTATAAACCCTATTGGTTTCATTGGACGACAGGGCTTGAGTCAGATATGTCATTTCATCTCAGTGTCGGGTAAAAGTCCCACAAAATTGGAAGAAACGTCTACAAAATGACCTATACAGTGTTTACGGGGATGTTAAACCTCAAATCAAACCAAAAAAAAAAAAGCCCCGATGGGCGGAGGCCCTGAAACTAAATCGTGGTCTCACCTGGAACTGTACTGGCCAATACATATTCCCACAGGGTGGTCTGTACTCTGTGGCAGTTCCTAACTCAGGTTTGTCACAGTCTGTAGCATCTTGTTTGCAGACGAGAGAGACAGAACGGTTTGTTTTGTCTTTGCAGGTCGTGCGCGTGCGATACGTGTTGTCGCACTGCAACAGATTATAATTAGATACAGAAGCACAAATTGATGTCGATTTCAACCAGTGACCTATATATACATGTAAAATAGGTCACTGTTTCAACACATTGTCTTTACTCAGAAGATCTGATAAGTATTTAAACAACGGTTTATGTTGTTGTTGTTCTGTTTTTGTCTGTTGTTGTTTGTTTGTTTGTTGTTTTTTTGTGGTGTATGTTTTTATTTTTTATTATTATTTTTTTTTTTTTTTTTTTTCTGGGGGGGGGGGGGGGGGGTGGGGTGGGGGGGT